>CM060962.1:26046091-26118591 GCA_030765045.1 Tenodera sinensis | reverse complement strand
GATTTAAGAGTGCTGTGAAAAAAAGGCCCGGTTTTCGGAGGTATACTGCTTGGTGTGATTCTACTTTAACGGTAAGCTAGGCCCTTACCAAGTAACAGCTTATGTGCAACATCGTTGCTATGTTTAATAAGCAGGATATCACAGGGTCATGTACATGTAGTCGCATTTCTACTGTTGAGAGAAAACCATCTGCTCGTCGGCTTTAACATGTGAATGGCCACTAAATGGATAAACTTTGCAGTGCAGCATTCCTTAGAGAACCATCTAGAACAATCTTAGTATGTTCAAAGCATTTCACATCTGATTACTTCGATACTGCAGGTGAAGAAGGATAGCGGTGAGACTATCTGAAAGGGCAAATCTTCCATCTTGTCCGAATCAAAGCGTAGTACTCGTGTACTATCTTGTAGTAAGCCGAGTGGATGAGCTTTTCCCAATGTAGAATACCCGAGGAGGAGACTTTTCCCTAGCCTTGTGAGTAAATTTAATCGAGGATTGACAATAAATGTCATTATATACTCCCAGTTTGCTTGCCATGCTTTAGTTTTCTCCACGTTTAGGTTTCGGCTGTCAGCTCATATCAGCGGAAGTTATATTTCTGCTTGACATCTGAAGCAACCTCTAGTGCATAGCAGAAAGCGACTATAGGGTCGGGCCCGGTCCGGGCAGTGTAGGAACGAAAGTTGACAATGCTTTGCAGAATGTATTTGCCACGAATGCTTATTAACAGATGTGTTGTCAGCTCCTCAGTATTTTGTTTTAGTATCAAGAGAATCTCATCTGCGATAATTTAAGCATAACACAGGTTTTGACTCGGAATTTTGTAATGGGGCCACCGCGTCGGGCGTATTTCACGTGGGGAAACGCCTGTTCAATTAAAGTCTCATCTATCATTTTCCAAACACTAAGGAGACAAGTGGTGAATACATCTGCCTTTACTATGACTGATAATTAACAATGGTGCAAACATAAGAACAGCGAGGTTTGCTATTTCCAAAATGTTGATTGTGAAAGGAACATAGGTGAAAAAAGAATGTTACAGAAACATAGCTAATCGCAATACGGCCGCTCAAAGCAGTGAGGAGAAAAATATCCCAAAGGAAGATGTACCTTTTGCAGGATTATTGATAAACTCCTACACAATTTTAAATAATGATAGTTCAATAACTAGAGCAGACACAGCAAAGCGCCTCGTCCAGGATACAAAATCTCCGAGAGTGCATCATATGTCTTAAAAATGTATGTGCACCTGTGATGTAATATACATCAATCCTAAGGCCCAGTTTCTGCGTTACACGTCCCTATGTCCTCGGGTCAGTACTAACGAATGCATGCAAGGACATTTTTCACAATTTGTTCGTAACACAGGGCATACGAACATATGATATCGGTGCAGCCTCAGCGAAAACCGTGTAGGTTTCAGCCAGGGTGAAAGTGTGGTGGAATTAAAACTACTGAAAGGGTTTCTCCCTGTTCTTTTATTTGGAAGTAACAGCTCCGTCAGCATATCTATGTACACTTCACCTAGAGCAGTGCCTTCTGTAAAAACTGAACACCAAAAGGAAGACGAAGAAGCCTAAAACAGACTGTCATTCCAGGAATGCGTTTCTCCATCAGCGGAACATTTTCGTGCCGCTTATGTCTACTCTATGACAGTTCATTACGTCAGAGGCCTGAAGAGTGGTCTCATATCTGAAAATCAGTTCAACAAAATCGCCACCGTCGGAAATGTCTTGAATCACACATGTCTTGAACCACTGCAAGTATTGCGGTGTGATATTTCATTAGAAAATGTCGCATTGCCACAGCCGATCCACTTTGGCTCACTATAAGCATTCGAACCAATGAGCGCCACTGTGTTCGTTGATTTTCTATAGTGGTTAAACCCGAAGGCATGCCACGATAATTGTTATGGGAACAAACTTGAAATATGTCTAATAGAATAGTTTGCTCCGTTTAACATACTTTTTGAAATATTAATATTTCAAGAACTCTGAAGGGATCTATGAACAAACCTGACTATTTAAACGCTTGGTACTGTTTGGAATGAAGCTATCGGCACGAACGTCACAATATATTGTGCCATACTGAACTGGATATTAATAAAATTGGAAAATAAACTTCATTACACTTGGGAATAAACAACTTTTAACCCCTAAAGTTAACATGGATGTTAAAGTACTTGCACATTCATGTTATATTATTCTACAGCATTTGAAAGTGGTTCTGGATGTACCGTTTTATAGGAGTGCTGAATGCCTGAACGTACGCATTTAGTGACATTAAAGCACATATATTAAATCTGTGTTACCTTTATTATATATTTAAACGTTTTTAAACCTTATAGAGCTACAGTAAAACTCGTACATGCATGATTTCCCCATGAACAAACACTACATCCACTGACAAATTTAGTTTTTGGAATAGTCAGTATCATGTGTTATGACATTTTCTATATTATTTAGCAGTGTTATTAGATATACTCATGAAAGTGCCACCGCTCTTACCTGGTGCCATATGACAGTATGTACCTAAAACGAAAAGGATGAAAATAATTAGAACCTCCACCAAAAAACCAAAACAGAATGTATGTTCAAAGAAACATGCAGATATGAAACAGTATGGCAGAGAATTGTGAAATATGCATAATTATGGGAGTATAGGATCTGGATAGTGCTAAAGTTAAGAAGTGCAAACGTGTAACGCTTGTTTTCTATTTTCAATTTGTGGCTTCACATGGAATATGCTATTAGATTTAATACATAGCTTATTACTAACAGAAGCAGGCTAGACGAGGGCACTTTATCCACCAATATTAAACATTACAAATTTCTCGAGAATCAAACTTTCTCTTGCTTTGTGCGCATACAGAAGAAACATTTAATAGCTCTCTGTATGCAAAGAATGGGATCTTCATCTTGTATATTATATTGCACTATTCCAGATCTTAGCTTCTTTCTCTAGACAATCTTCGTGCATTTAAGGGTGCAGCAAATGATATTTCTCTTCCCTGCCACATCATGACTCTCCCTGCTATATGTGAAGTACTATTTTGTGCAAGATTCCCTCCTGACTGCATACATTTAAACGCGAATTTACATAGAGAATGGTTGTACTTCCTAGTTGTGGTTATCTTCTTTACGAATTCCTTACTTACAGATGCATCCATTTCAATTTTATATAATGTATTCTTCGACTTAATGTATATCACTCCCTGACCATCTTCCTCATGGTAGCTTAAAGCAATTTGTTTTAAACTACTAACACAGGTAATCATATAAACACAGGTTTATCATGTTCTTATTTTATCTCAATATTGTGACCGCGATATTTGGTGATATTCCATCTTTTAGGTTGCACTAGTACAGCCAACTGTTCGTAAAATATAACCATGGTAAAGCTACGGGCACAGTTGGTGTTATTGCATCCATTATGTTGCCACAGAATTAGTTTATAATTAGACCCGCACCAGGACCTACAGTTTGCATTCCCACCTGTTTTCGTTTACCCATTTTGCTATGCCTAATGTCTCAGATCAGGCACACTTTTTGGTATTGAATGAATGCCATCGGCAAGCAGGGTGGGTGACCAGATCCTCTATCTTATGCTCACAAGATAGGTTTTCAATGTTATATACGTTACAATTATCGTTCACCCCAGGTGGTAAAATTCTTAAAAACGTGCTTCCCTTAACAAACAATGCTCCATCAGGAATTCTAACAGTATTCGGATCAAATTGTGGCACATTATGTTGCCCTGTTTTTGACCTCGTGGCAGAGAAGTCAACCGATAGATTTTAAAATAAGATTCTGTTTAGACACCGTATTAATTAATCTGTGGAGGCCATTGCATGATTTTGTCTTGAATTCTTTTAGAGCAGCATATACAGTTATATTTACGGTTATTTTTGCGTTCGCAACACAGTAGTGCATTAAATATATATTAGGATATTTAGCGTTTGGAAGTGATTTTATTACAAAACAAGATTTACCGAAGGTGAAGTTCATCATGTGTGGTAACGATGTTCAAGCATTATTATGATTCGAAAGCATGTTGCTTTAACCCTGTGATATTTGAGGTTAGAAATGCTTTTATAATACACATTAGCAGTACTGTCTTGGGTAATGCCGTCTGCAGTTTATGTAATGTCGGCCATATTGAACTCTCGGGAACTGCCCATAAGCTGTGATCCCTATACCTGCCCACTTGGTGGGGTTTGCGGCCACCTGTCAAGCGAACGGCCCACACAACAAACTCATTATGTGCCGTCTCCCCGCAGTTTGGGCATTTACTGCTCCAGAAGATTCCTTTCGGCAGGTTCAACAAGCTTCCCCTTTGAGAACGTTCCACTATGTATGCGAGGTGCCCGGTTGGACAGTTAAAAGTGAACAGTGCAGAGTGCAGTTCAATTGAGAGTTGTGATTCGGAGATTCTACCTCGCGACCTCTTGGACGCGAGACAAACATGCTACCACCGCGCTACAAAGGCGGTCTATGTTAAGGAAACTAGTTATCCCTTAATCAAGTTAATTATAGTGCCTAGCATATCCTCCCTGCGTGTAACGAAAGAATTACGTACGCAAGAGTTTTAAAGTAAGAAAACTAATGCAAAGCTTGGGCGCTTTTAGATATTTATATTTATTTCCTATCCCTTTTATGGAAATTCCCCCTTTTTAAAAGTGAAATACCTTTCATGTCAAGAGAAAATCACGGAAGCTTATTTGAATGGAAGCGAACATCACATTGTAACATACTCGTTCGCAAACAAAGATCTGAATAGGTTTCACGTATCTAATGACGTACGTTTGATAGAGAATTAAGTTGGACAAATAACAGTTAACAAAATAAGAGCCTTGTACTTGAATTTTGAAGTGCAATTATGTTAATATATTACTTCAGGGTGGACGAAATAAATTTTAAAAGGGATGAAATATTCTCAGACTACCAGCAGCTGATTAATGATGCGTTGCTATATTCTGCTGGTTCTGAATTTCCTCTTACAGTAGACATTCTCTGGAGATATGATTGATTGTCAATGTGTGTTGGCATTCACATTCATGTGAAAGTTTCATACAAAAAATCACAGTATGTTTGAGTATGGTGTGCTGAGTACGTACTCAAGCTATTAAAGAACTCATACGCTGCTTTGGACATGAGACATTTATTCTCCCGATTACATTTCAATTCTTCTGCATCAGTAATATCTTTACGAGTGAATTGGGTGTTTTGTTGACGACTTCCTGGGCCAGACTATCTGCTGTTATCCTCTGGCAAGGTACACATACAAGGATGATATTTTTCTCTGCACTCATACTGTAATGTGATTGTTGCCCGATATACTCCTTTATAGCGATGGATGAGAGACACTCTCAAGGAAATCATTGTGCTCAGAATCCGTAAAAATTGTAAACGAGTTGTAGCCAAAGTTCTTAATGAATCTTTACAATACTTACTTTATATCGAATGATTGGCATGGGAATAGTGAAAATAAAAAAAGTATCCATAAAGCGTAGTAATCCCAAATTGGACGTCTCAGGGCTCTTATTCCCTTCAGTACTAGAACGTCAGAGTAATACTGCACGTGTTTAATATAGATTCCTTGATTATGTTTGTCCATTATGTTTAACTATGTATTAAAAGCAAATACGTTCTATTCTTGAGGCGAGTTATAATTTTTGGATGTCGTATTTGAATAACTTGTGCTCCTTTTCTTACAGCCCGATTTATACTCTTACAGCCATGGAAAAAATGATTGCGCGCATTAGATCAGAATATTTTTAAGTTCCACGTTGTGTGGCAGCGCGGTTTACACAAGTCGATATCCCAACATGCAGCCTAGTTTATTGATAGTCTCTGTTCCATGTTATCGTCTATGGGACACTCACATAAGCTGTGTCTTGAATCAACACTCGCAAATACATACTCGCAAATACAAATGCGAGTGGTGATTGACGACAGCGTATTCGTATGTCCGACAGACGATAACATATGGAACAGAGACTATCAATAAACTAGGCTGCATGTTGGGATATCGACTTGTGTAAACAGCGCTGCCATACAACGTGGAACTTGAAAATATTCTGCTCACCTAATGTGTTCAATCATTTTTTCCATGGCTGTACATCAAAAGCTGTGTATTAATGACGGTCTTTAGTAGGGAGTACGACGTTTAGAATCGCTATCTGCCCAATCAAGAGATACATCAGTTGTCATTTTAATCTTTCATGGCACGTTTAGAGGTACTTTCCTAGGATTTAAAATGGTTCTTTCATTTCAATCCGCATACTGCTATGAGGATCAGATCGAAACGCAACAGACATTACAGACGTTGAGTTTGTTGTATCTGGAAGATAAACGTATCAAAGCTGCGGCATAAATGCAAAATATCCTGCGTAGTCAAGCTTAATTTGTATTAAATCTGTAGCTATGTCTAATAAGCAAAACTAAGGCCAGCCCCCCAGGTTTTAGCCTCGTGTTTTAATATTAATTCTTATGAAATTCTGATTTTGGGTTTCTGAGGTGATGTAAACAGAACGGTTTGATTTAAACTTAACTTCAAGGTGGTTTGCGGTACTAATATTAACTTTTTGGTTATCAATATAGTATTCATAGAATTGAATATACGTACTTTTATTTGCAAAAGAAAACATTTTGTTCTAGTTCTAAACAACGTGAATCCATGTGTGTAACTTACTGTGGGAGATAACGCATAGAATTTGGAGGAATTTGAGCCATAAAAATATTTTGGTCTGTAGAGAATATCGTTAAATTGCGCCTGAAAGAAAGAAAGAAAGAAAGAAAGAAAAGAAAAGGAAAAAAAAAAGCGAGCCTTGTTTGGAATTTCATGTCAGATGTATAGGTACTAAAGCAAGCTTGAATGACACGCATAAGAACGTCCCCTTGTGAGACACCATTTTTAATGGTTACATAGTAGTATGCGTTTCATTTCATTGGTCGCTTTCTCGGGTCTACCTCTTCTGAAACACGTTGCAACTGAACGTGAACATTAGCAGTGACATTGTCCAAAGGATTTGCTATTAAATGTCACATAGAGGCTATATCATAGGCTTCTGGGTGTAAAAACTAACTGCTTTTAGGAGTTACGAGGTATAAATGCATACAAAATGTCCAACTTCAGCTATAAGATGGTACAACATTGAATTTTGCTAAAGGCCTAATCCTCGAAACTTATGACTATTACTATTACTATTATCATTCTGTTTTCATCCCATGAGAAATGCAGATAAAATAGAACTCGAAAATTTGGATAAATTTACTGAACTTCTTTTCCAATTTATCTATGCAAAACGAACCGGAAATTGCAATACCCGCATAGCAAAACCAATCAAAATGCTCCTCTATTTTCATTCTGCTGGGCACTTCTGGGAAGTCGGTCCATTTATATGGAAATCAACTATAAACCATAATAGCGAGAGAGCTTTTCCAAAGAATGGAATATTTACAGTTTGATGTAGTAATTTTGGTCGGACCTGGACGGATGTGTATTTAGCAGTGCAGCAGTTTTTATATATGGTAGAGGCGCCAGGAAGCCTCACTTTCAACATGTAGGTATACGTGGAGACTCTTCTTTTTAAAGGTGCATGTAGCCATAGAAGGCGTCTTGAAAGTCCAATAACATTCAGTAAACATGTT
The DNA here is from genome assembly GCA_030765045.1 of Tenodera sinensis. Lineage (NCBI taxonomy): Eukaryota > Metazoa > Arthropoda > Insecta > Mantodea > Mantidae > Tenodera > Tenodera sinensis. The sequence continues at coordinate 26,110,939 of CM060962.1, read as the reverse complement.
GGAATCAAGACAGAGGAGAGAGGAGTAGATACACAAGAATTTACCACATAGCTTAAGGAACAAAATCCGTTTATCGCAGCGACATAAAAAGAGAAAAACGTTCTGAGTCACATTTACCCAGAAAGAATAATGTTCAAACTTAGAGCGCCGTGGCCGAGCGGTTAGCGCGCTCGCCTACCACCTAGGCGGCCCGGGTTCGATCCCAGGGACCCGCATGTGGTATTCGTGGTGGACGAAGCGGCGTCAGGGCGGGTTTTCTCCGGGTACTCCGGTTTCCCCCGCCATTTCATTCCACCGGTGCTCCATCTTCATGTATCATCAGTGTCACCGCCTGCGGTGCCGTAGTAGTAAAAGCGGGCGTTAAACACTACAACAACAACTTCAAACTTAGACCAAGCCGAGGAAGGTGAAGTTTGGATAATAGTAAGTAATAGTCAATTTTCCACAGTATTTTATGTATTTAGATTGTCCTATGAAACTACAGCAATGCATATCATATCATTTGATTTCTAGGCCGACATCTGTATTTGATGTGTCACTCCGTAAATAAGAAGAATCTCATCTGTTGCAATCACGCGACTATTCTTAAAGACACTTATTTTTTCTATCTACTTCATGTTCGTGATAAACATTTGAAGAAAAGGTTTAAGTACATACTTCCTAATAGGTACAATGGGAATGTGATAATTCAGTAGGCTTCAGCGATAATTATATGTTTCACATCGCTTTGTGATGGCTTTGACATTCCATTGTCTGCATGACCAGAAAAAAAAGAGCTTTCTATTTGAGAAAAGTGCAAGTATTTGAAAATTGAAACGAATAACAAGAAATGTCTCGAAAATGTTTATCGCCACAAGAAAACTTGGACATAAACTGTGCTTTAACAAGATCTACATTTCTTTGTGTGGTAATATTCTGTCAATCTGTTCCGATTTACCAGTTATACGAAATTCATCCAGAATGAAGAGCATTTCTGAGGACTTGTTCAGGAAATTCAAGATATACATTTCATTTGTCATGGACATATTTTAAACCTTTGGTATTTTAATAAAAAGCCTTAACGATTTTTCTGAAAATCAGAATTTTTAAAAAATCTGTATAATTTCTTTTTTGGTGGGGTTATTTTCATGAAAATCTTCGTGACACATTCTTGGAAGATTGTGAACTTTAAGTTTGGCGTTTAGCCGACTTTATTTTTGAGTTATGCTCTTCAGACACAGATCTTTTCCTAAAATGCTCTTTTTGTGGATTCAGTGGACCTCTAAATGTGCATTTCCAGTGAAATTTCGGTACCGAATTCTTTGGTGGAATGCAATATCTTCCCTGCCTACTATGTGCCTCGTAGAGAAAGTAAAAAAAAAAAAAAATGCTGATTGGTGAAAATATTGGAAAATGGTTTGCAGAACTATCTTGATGCAGCGTTTGTACTGGGCGAAGGACATCTAACCCCACATGTGACCCGGAGAAAAAGTTTCATTTATGGAGGCGATTGTATTATATGCCACTATGGAACAATCCTCCTATCGTCATCTTTGACTAATGTCCAGCGCATGTCACTATTATAAACTTGGAGAAAAGTACAAGTGTCTCGGAGAAAAGTTCTTGCAACATACATTTAGAAGAAAACAGTATCGGTTGTACCTAGATAAATATGTTTAGGAAATAGGAGAAACAATAAAAAACATTCTAATAAGCAGTACCTTTAGAAACGGATGAAACAAAAATATCCCACTTCACACCTGCAAACAATGATGATGCAGAATAGTGAATTTGCTATCGAGAAGCCCAGAAGGTGCTTGTAGGTTCGGATTCCGATACGTTGGTTTAATTAGTGGCCCTTGCTGCAAACAGAAAGGCAAGCCAAGATTTGCAAGGGTAAAATATTTTACGACTTATGCATGTTCTTCCAGCAGCACAGGCAATTTGGAGCCCTTATTTCTAAATGCAACGGTTGTATGCGGTACATCATACTTTTATGGTTTAGGAAATATAAAAGCAGTTGAAGGAATAGATACATTTGTATGGACGTCGTTACTTCACATTTATGAGTATGGCTAAACAAAGCAAATTGAGACCAAGTTTTCAAAGTTTAAAAACAAGAATTTACTTCTCTGCAAGGAATATGATCAACTTCAATCAAATGCTCCCATTTATTTTCACTCTACTGAGCTATCAGAAAATACCACAGATGCTTCTCTGAAAAATGCGAACGCGCTAGTTAGTTTAAAAAATACTCCTTTCCCCCCACAAATCGAAATATAATTGTATTTTTTGCAGTCTGCTCATATTTGGTGTGTCAATATTCAAATAAACGGCTTTAAAATTAAAAAAGCTAGAAAATTCAGTCCCAATGTCCCTCAGCTGTAGCTGACGCGATGTGTGCAAATATTGCGGAGGTGCATCAGGGAACAACTGTGGGTATGTGGGAAGTCAGTTTGCCATTTGATGACATTGCTCGAACATATATATTCACATGTGAATAAACTGCAACTGTGCACTGCATGCGAAAAGTTTTAAATACATGCAGACACCTGATTGCTATAGTTCGTACGTACTTATACCGGGCTAAAGTGAAGTCATTACATTAATTTAAACCAGTGATAGATCTCGTTATTTGGAACATATTTTGTATCTTACGTTTTTGTCTCTGACCATTTCCTACGGAGATATTTTAGTTTTGCTGGCAAGCTGGCAACACTGTAGCAGCGTGTCATCAGCGTAAACAAATAACATGCCGAGTCCTTCCGTTTTTACTGTGCAGGTGTAGGCCAATCAGAATGCCAGTTCCACTCGTTACCTCCCAAATCATTACACCACCCTGCGTCGTGTTTGTAAGCGACCGACGTGTTCATCCAGAAACCGGTTCAATTCCCTGACCAACCTCGACGTAACGTTGCCGAGTTACTTCACGTCTGAAAAAGCAGCTCGGAATATTCCTTTAATTCTTTTAAGTGATCAATTATTTCGATAGTTTCGGGCTATTAAGCCGGCTCACGGTATACAGGCAATTAGGCTATAACTGTATGCACGTGGGTAATTCTTGACTGGCGCGTCCAAGCTCGCCTTAACGGTGATTTGAGTTCTGTCAAGGACCCAATATCTCGGGGTACATCGAGATCCCCTGCACAGAGAAACATGTGAAGACTGTAACGGTCAACGAAGCAATGGAAGACCACATGATCAATTTGGTTGGAAGAGCGGAAGCAGCAACCCTCTTTGTACGGGTTTATAGACAAAGGGGCTAGGCCGAAAGCTCTAAGAAGGCAACCCCTTCATCGACCTTGTCCTGCGTAGCGCTCGTAACGCGGCTAGGGGACTCCTTACCGACAATCATCAAGAAACAAGTCGGGCTGACGCAACATATTGTATGCAGGTGACCAAGTAATATTCAGTAAGACAAAAGACGAACTACAAATGGCAGTACATAAATTAAATGAAATAGCTAGTATTTACAATATAGGAATTTCAGAGAAGAAAACAGAAGTGATGGCGTTCCAAGGGACAAACCACTTAAGATGTAAAACAGCAGTCAATAACAAAATAGTAGAATAAATAAATAATTTTAATTATTTAGGATTTAATGTATCCTACTGCCAAAGGAATGACATTAATATAAAATTAAATAGGTTCTATAGTATGTGTGGAACAAAAAGAAGAACAGTGAGAAATAAAACGTTAAGAACAACTCAAAGTTTTATATAACAATGGCGGTTCTCATGTTAACATATGCCTGTGATAATTGGACACTTACAAGACCAGACAGAAGAAAGATAGACACAGGCGAAATGAAATTCTTATCTTCAGGAGCAGGCTACAGACTTTTAGATAAGAAAAACAGCTCAGAAGTCAGGAAAGAGTTACAAATATACAATATAAAAGACAGAATAAGCCAAACAAGAAAAAACTGGCTGGAACATATAGAAAGAATGCCATAACAAAGATTACCACAGATTTTACTTCTGTGTCAACCAAAAGGCAGAAGAGTGGGACGTCCACTTATTAGATGGAGGGATTCGATATCTTGATGCGGAAATAGGTCAAAGGCCTAAATCCATGAAAGAAGAAGAACCATTTCGATACCCTGTGTGATGTCCCATAATTATTACCGAAGCTATGTTAGAAATGTGTTACTCTACACATCTTACAACTAAGAAACTTATTTTCGCACATTCTTGTGGAGTTACGCATCCAATTTGGAACAAGAACCATTTATTTTTTCGAAATCGACTGATCAAAGAACAAAATGCCATTGAACTTTGTAATGCTTGTATGAAGCACATATTAGAAGGAATTTAAAAAGTTCCCTTTCACCCGGTATACTCCGTGCCTTCCGAAGCTGCTGGGACGACATAATGGAAGTCAGAGTACAAAGGGTACATTGCAGTACGCGTTTCTAAAGGTTAATTTAATATTGCGTAGCGGAATTCATTGAGACGGTACGTATAAACTTTTAGTGCGAGTTACATTTTCCATTTTAACTCTTATATAAAGATGTTTCATAGAATTTTCTGCCCATTGTTTTTCCGCAACTTTTATAATCCAAAATAAAAGACGTTATTTTAACATGCTGTTAACAACCAACTATTAACTTAAAATCAGCATGCTCTGGAGGATCTCAGGGACAGATGGGAAGCGGGTATATGTAAACACACAAGTATTGGGGTATAACAGTCATACTCAAGATGCATTCTGACGGTGATATATCGACGCGCAATTTGGTCAGCATCGAACCATAGTATTGCTGCTATGTCTTTATGAATAGTGTTGCCTTTTGAAGCTTAAGTGAAAGACCGTTCGTCACTCAAGTTCTGAAAGCCAGCCCTGCCTAAGGCTTGTAAAACGTCCTTATATGAAAGGAATCTTCCCCTGTATGGTGCTCTATAGAGGCAGCTGTCAACATCCTCATTGAAGTTTATTCCCGCATGTCCTTTAATAAAAGAGGCGAGGCTACAGAGTCAACTACAGCGACTCCCAAGATGAATATCGTGAAACTCAGCGTTCCATAACGGATGTTCTAGGCTCCCAACATTTGTAGTGTCCAGTAAAATTGAGATGTCCAGAAAACGTCGAGAAACTGTAGTTTAATGCACCTCGGTGGCTACATTAGAAGCTTCCTCAGGTAACTGATAGCGACCATATCCGGTTGTGGAGGACCAACAATAGTGCAAGTTAACTCCACCGGAACTTTTGGTGCCATCAAAGTAGGGCTCAAAAAGTGAGAGACAGAGGTATAAAGTGATCATTATGAAGCAAATATGACCAGGTTGGAATGAAGACTAGCACAATAGGTATTTTATTCTGACAGAAAGGAGGAGTGAGGAGTGGCCGAACATAGGAGACATGACAGTAGAGGGCAAAGTCCAGGCTTACACATTCCACTGGGGAGGGGAGGGGCGAGACTCGGAGTCTGCCCCCGATCTGGAGGACTAACATTTATAAAGAGCATCATTTTGCCCTGCCATGCCACGCCGAAATTGCCGCGACACTGATAACCCTGTAACAGCCAAACAGGATGAAAGGTGAAGTGAAAGGAGAAGGGAAGTGTATGCACAGCTATGGCTTCCTCTTAAATAAATTTGAAATATTCCAAATCTCCTTACAAGTTGAGCATGTTTATTTTCTTCCTTCTTTCTTTACCCGATTACCCTCGCCTATGTAGGACTTAGACCGTCTAGGACTTACAAGCCAGTGCCTAGGGTCAGACGCCTGTCGGGGAGCACAGGAACCTATGGACCGGACAAAGTGAAGACCTGGAAGCGGGTGGTTAGCCCAGTACTAGGTATGATAATGAGGAAGGGGATGATATGAAATGCAGGCGAAATCGATGATTAGAAAGGTGATAATGGAACAATTGATGGAATGAGTGGCGGGGGAAACCGGAGAAAACCCGCACACACGTCGCTTCGTCCACCACGAATACCACATGCGGGTCCCTGGGATCGAACCCGGGCCGCCTAGGTGGTAGGTGAACGCTCTAACCGCCCGGCCACGGCGCCGCCAAGCAAGTGTTTATACTTAATGAACCCAGTCAGGTTCAGTTTTATGAATCCACTGAATGTTTATTTACCCAAGGGTTACCCACACAAAACAGTAACTATACTTACAGAGGGCGCGTTGAGAATAAACTGGAAACAACATCTATTAGTTGTAACTAATATGATTTGAGTGAACTCCATAATCCTTACGGAGAGATCGCTAATTCAAAATCCAACTGTCGACATGAGCTGATAATGTCAGGAAGGTCCAACGAAACACGTTCTAGGTAAATAGTAGTCACTAATAGAGCATGGAATATTAGTTCGACTCAAATTATGTTAATTATCTGTTTCACTTTGTCATGGTCCTACATATTAAGAATGTTATTGGCAATGTCACCTAATTTGTAGTTTATTAAACATACCTTACATTATGATCTGAATAAAACTGGCATTTCAGAGTAAAAGCTACCATTACTAGGAGTCATTACAAGCTCCTATTGGAAATATATCTATTGATAAACATTATCAATGGACGTTGATAGCTTTCCCTGCAACGATTATAAAGCACATGCTTTAAACCTTAACGCAAACATTCTATCTCTGCAAAATAAAACTTCAGGTTCATTACCATAAGAATAAAATATACAAGAATAATATAAATAATATATATTAATAATTATTTATACATTGCTAAAGGTCTCCTTAAAAGACCAGTCTATCAGAATGAAATAACCTAGTTTATAAAAGCTACAATGTGCAACTGGAAATTTGCGTGCTTCTTCTTATGAGGAAATAAATAATAATTCAATGTGCATACGTATAGAGGATGCATTAATTTCTAAACGTCCGACAATTATCAAAGCTAGCCTTGTTGTAGTTGCGACCACAGTCGATTACGGAACTCCAAGGCTGGTGCTGGTGATTTGTTGAGCTTTATGCAACACAAATCGTTACTATACTAATGTATAGGCATCGAACCTTTGTACAACTAACGCGAACTGATGCGATCACAGGTTGCCAGCTACATGGGCAAAGCATGACGTCATTACACGTGGACAGTCACAGGACAAAATACAGTGCATAGTGTCTTTCACTATTACACACAGCATACAATGCTGCAGCACGAAAATTGAAATATTCACGTACTGCTGAACTTGTACAAGAAATTAGGAGTGAACATTTTACTGCCAACTGTCACAGCATAAAATACAAGTTATGCAACAACGTTATCTACAACGCCCAAGCCTCGACTGCACCTCGCCTCGCCTGTGTTGTGATCATGTGACAGACTGACCCCTTCCACTGCCTATAGTCCAAACTCCGCAACCTATTGTTTCCTGTATGAAGGTTCGATCCCTACTAATATATAACTTATACATTTGCGAATGTGATATGATGCATGACCAGTTGAGGAGGGGGACTTGGCACCTTAACCTTTACCCTAGATCAGGCCTGTCAAACATCACTCCGAGGGTGTGAAGAGAGGAGTCCACCCCTCCTTAACTGCAGTAGCACGCGCTAGTCGAACCGGTTTTCGCTTTGTTTTTCTCGTTATCCGATTTGAAGGGAGGGAAAATAAGGGAATATTTTCACACTTGGCGAGTGCTGTTTGACACGCCTGCCCTAGATCCTTTGGGCACTGTCCCACTCCCGGGAGAGGTGAGAGGAGCCAGGGACAGTTGGATCAGAAGGCATTACAGAGCACAGGGCAGAGTCACTACAATTTTCCAACTTGAAACTCCCCGGTGGAAGCTTTTACAACCGACTTCCCTTCCTCATGCAGGCTTGCACATCCTACTGGTGGTCGAGGTATACAGAGAGCATCCTTTTCCCTTGCCATGCAACGCCGGACTTCCGCCAACAGATACCCCTCAAATACGTATGCAGAGGAAAGGTGAAGTGAAATGTGAAGCGAGGTGAAATGGAGGGACAGGAAATTCGGGGTGTGTAATTATCCTTCCTAGCATTCGTCTAGCGACCCGGGGAATCCCCGAAAAAAACCCAAGGGTAAGGAAAATAGCCCGCGGGAATCGAACCCACGACCTCCGAAATACAAGTTTGCACATCATACCTCGCTCAGTTAAATGTCCTATGTTAGCAAACTAATATAACATGTAATAATGCACTTGGACTGCAGATGTCCTTCCATGTGGGACGCAGTGATGTAAACTGAACAGTTGTAAAGCTGCATTATTAGTGTTTTCATTTTCACCAGTCTACTCGTGGACATTATCCCCGCTTGGCAGCCATCTTCCAACTCCATTCGACCAATCACTTCTCCTCATGGCTTGACTCCAGAGTTACAACAATACTGCTATTACTGCAAGAGGGAGAATCGGACTGAACTACGTATAATTTGAGAAGAAAGACTGTGGTACCTTATAAGGACATTCATGTTTTTAAGGGGGCTCTCTTTATTTCAAGCATCGTCCTTAGTGTGAGGGGAGGGGGAGGGTTGCAGAAGACGTCCGATAATTTTGATCGTTGTGTTCGTTCTGTCTGAATTAAAAAATAAAAACTGGACAGCAATAAAGAATAAAAATAAACACAAAATTGTCTCAATTAAACAATCAGCAAGCACATTTTAAAGCGTTGAACTCTTCTTACAGCTTCTGTCAAGTTTCATTTCAGGAATATTATTCCTTATACAGCGCGTCTCACTCGCTACCGAACCCGGACATTTATCACGAATGGTGCAACTCGGAGTAGCAACAGTGCGTTTTCCACTGGTTTGTTAGTGATTGTTGCGTTGTGTATGTAATGATTGATTGTTGGTGTTTATATGTAATTGGAGTGTATTGGAAGACAGACTCAACATAGGCATGTCAAGAGCAGTTCGAAGAGATATTTGAAGACAATAGACATCCGCTAAGTAAGTCCACTAATTGCGCCTTATCGATGGAACTAGGACATTGAAATTTACTGGACAAACAATAACACAGAAAACGACCCAGAACGTGAAGGGAAGACTACCGGCATCTCCTTCTATATCATTCAGTCGACTTTCGCAAGAAACAGGAATGTCCAAAAGCACTTATTTGTGCGCTGCAAAAGAGGCCAAGCTTCACGCTTACAGTTTCACTGTGGTACACGATTTAACAGAAACGGACAAAATGAAACCAGTCAAATATTTCAAAAGCATCTCCAAAGTAATCCGACCATTCTGGATTACACCCGGGGCGTGATTCACCTATCATGTTACATAAATAATCCATATTGCCGTATTTGGACAAGTGAAACCACCGTGTTATACACGAAGATCCTTTGATCCGAAAAAAAAAGTTGGTTTTGGTGTGCATCGTTATGTTCCAATTTTCAGATATTTTTTCAATATGTGCTAATGCTCGCTCCTTTTACCTTCTTGAGTCATTAACAAACTTACCTCATTCTCTCTTAAAGTGGTTGTTTAAATTAAATAATTATTATTGGATACATTTATTTCAGCAGTAATCTATAAATCACATACAATATGTATGTGATCATGTCATCGCTGGTGGTGAATAATCATAACTGGTCCCTCCCATCTTCAATACAGCTATCACAACAAATGAATGCGTTTTAAATACTCAGTACGTTTGTAAATCAAATGGACAATCAGGAACTCTCCATGGGATATTTCCAACAAGATGTTGCAACATGCCACACATCAATCGACACATGGCCGAAATTTGGTCTTTTTTGGTGACCGCATCATTTTGAAAGCCTTTCTGTCCAATTCTTTTTTTGGGGGGGGGGGCGGGGGGACATCTGAAAGGGAAAGTTTAAAAGAATAAACCACGAACCATTGACGCTTTGAAAGAAAACATCACGGGATCCAAGCAATAAACGCGGACAGCCTAACTAAGACATCCCATAATATGGTCCGGCGAATTCAATATTGTTTGTAAGTAAATGGGGGCCACTTCTAGTAGCTGTTATATCATCACATTTCTCGAGAATAAGGTCGCTTGTCTTCAAATGTTATTGCAATATCTTCATTAGTATTGAAATTATTAAAATTAATTCCGCGTTCGGTAGCGAGTGGGACACACTGTATAGTGCTTCTGGTTTCTTGTGATCCAGCAAGACTTAAAGAGTAGAATGTTTCCTTCGAGTGCTCATAAATCTTTTAATTGCAGATTTCCTCAGAAGTTTCCTTTATGTTCTGAAGAAATCCTCTGTTGATAACAGCAACCGGTCTCCGAGTATAACTAAAAAGCAAACCCTTTTAAGAGTTGAAAACTTAGGTTAAGTTCTCTAAATAAAGGCACGCTAAAATAATGATAGAGATACTTGCTAGGTATTCATCTAGTAACATTTAAAAGCACTGCTTCTAGATCATAGATTAATAATAATAATAATAATAATAATAATAATAATAATAATAATAATAATAATAATAATAATAATAATAATAATAATAATAATAATAATAATAATAATAATAATAATAATAATAATAATAATAATAAAAACAATAATAAAAATAGTAATAATAATAGTAATAGTAATAATAGTAATAATATAATAGTAATAATAATAACAATAATAACAACAATAACAATAATAAAAACAATAATAAAAATAGTAATAATAATAGTAATAGTAATAATAATAGTAATAGTAATAATAGTAATAGTAATAATAGTAATAATAATATAATAGTAATAATAACAACAACAACAACAACAACAACAACAACAACAACAACAATAATAATAATAATAATAATAATAATAATAATAATAATAATAATAATAATAATAATAATAATAATAATAATAATAATAATAATAATAATAATAATAATAATAATAATAATAATAATAATAATAATAATAATAATATAAATGATGATGATGATGATGAATGAGGGAAAGCAGTTCCTCAGTGTTATTTACCATGAATTAAAAAAATACATCGTGAAATTAAAGCGATAATAAAAGCCATATAGTGCGAAAAAAACACGAAAATTAGAACTCATTTCGCGAAATTCGAAAAAAAAAAAAAAAAAATGCAAAAAAGAGTAAGGGTACACTTCGCTCGTATTTTCGAATGGAATAATATTGTCTGTAGCGCATAACGTAATCAAAGGTAGGAATGAAAACTAACTTCACTGTAGTCCTTGACGAGAGCTGTTCTACTCTCTGAAGGGGAAAGGGAAACAGTAGCACATGGCAGCTGGCGAAGATGTCATAAATAAATCGATCTATATTAACTACTGTGTTCCTCACGCACGAATATGATTGTAAAGAATGTGTTTGACAACTCACGTTTTCTGAGAAATATTACATCTGGAGACTCAACATAACAACAAGAAACATAGGCTCTTGTGCACAACGCTAATAGTGACGTGGCGCTGGAGATGTCGGAACTCTTACAGCCACCTTCTCGCGAGAGGAACTCAGTACTCGGGATAAGACTCAGATACCAAGCCCATGAAGCCCATAACGCAGGCCTGGGCAACTGGTTCTCTCTGAGTGTAGCCCGCTCACGACCTTCCACTGATAACTGCATGGTTAGCAGGTAAAACAAACATACAACAAGAGTTTCTCAAGCTATTCCGTGAGTCGCCGAGGCCTGTCATAAGGCTTAGAATATGTTTGGAGTACGAATCCATCTGAGTCCACGTATTTCGCTCGTTAGTTTCATCCACCTACATTACCACATAGAAAACCGCGAGCTGATCCTACGGATCTACTTACCACTGAATATAGTATCAGCACCTCAAGAGAAAATATCAATTTAAGGAACTGTTACAGTAAATCTAAATTTCACAAAGGCTTTCTCTCCAAATTGAACAATAATTTCCAATATAGAGTGACTCCAAAAAGTATTGGTCTGAAAGCACTAAAGGTGAAGAATTAACCGTGTATTCAACAGAATGTAAATATTGTTTCCATTACAGTGTAATAAATGTTCATTCACAATGGTACTTTAATATATGACCGACAAGACAAATATGCCATGATGTTTTAATGGGGTAAATACAAAGCTAATTCTCATGCTTTTCTGCACTCAAATAAGTATTGGTCTGGTTTGTAAACATGTAATATATGATAGCGTGCAGTGTTCTCCAGCTGTACGGGGTGTGTGGTAGTATGTAGCCGCCAGTGCTGTAGTTCAAAACAGTTTGTCTGTGCCTTGCAGCAGGTATGTCCACGAAATCGAAGGAAACGACTGAAGAAGTAAGGAGAATAGTACATTTATTTAAAAATGAAAAATCATTTCAAGACCTATTACTACTATTAGAAACATTGTATACATGTTTAAGAAAACAAAAACATTGAAAAATGTACCAAAAAATCTCATGACTTTCTCTACTCTTGCACTAACCATTCTTACAAACTCGCATTTCTCTATCTTCTTCGTGATAAACATTTTTACAAAGTATCTTTTTGCTTATTTCCAGTAGACTTTGAGCCATAGTCAAATCTTTTAAAACTTTGAGATCCCGTTCTTTTTGCACGCTCAACATATCAAAAAATGAACTACGATGTTCGATTTCACGAAAGTTTTAAGTTTTCCAAAACTGACACAAATAACAAGAAATACCTCCGAAATGGTTCACTCTAAAAAAAATTTACTGAGACATAAATTGTGTGTTTTGGCAAGATCTACACTTTTTGTACAGTAAGATTTTGTCTATCTCTTACAGTTTACGAATTATTCAAAAGTCATCTAGAGTAAACAGGACTACATAGGCTATAGCTAGAAAATTCAAAATATAAATTTCATTTGTCATAAAAATATTTTAAACATATGGCATTTTAATTAAAATCGTTAGAGCCATTTTCAAGAAAATCAAAATTTTCGAAAAAGTTTCCATGTAAAGGGTAGTTTAGGGTGGGACTATTTTCTTCAAAATCTTCGTGTCGCATCCTTGAAAGACATTAAACTTAAATACCAACTTTGGCTTTTAACCGACTTTTTGTTTGAGTTATGCGCGCGCACACACACGTGCACATGCACGCACACGGACCTTTTTCTAAAAATGCTCTTTTTGGATTCAGGGGTCTCAAAACATATTTTCGGTGAAATCTCAACATCGATTTTTTGGATGGAAGACAATACTTCCTCTACTTACCAGCAGAGAAAGTAAAATGTGACTGCCCTTCAAAACTGTCTAGGGGTGACAGGAGTAATAGAAAAGTAACCAGAAACCCAAAACTTAAGTGTTCCGAAGATGCAACAGAAGTTGAAATAGAAATGGGAATAAAAGTGTCATTACAAACTAACAGAAATATCCTTTACGACAGTGGTTACAATGGAAGAAGTGATCGTAGAAAACCTTATATCAATTAGGTGTACAGGAAGAAGAGGCTTGCCTATGCTAAGGTGCATAGAAATGACACCTAGGTGTTTTGGAAAAACGTGGTTTTTACCGATGAGAGCCAGTTTTGTATTTTCAAATCAAAAGAGCGAGTGACTGTGGCGAAAGAAGAATATTGAGCTGGATGAGAGGAATCACAGCTAGTGTAAAACATGGGGGTGGTTCTCTGATGGTATGGGATTGTAGGATTGGTAATGGTGTAGGGTATTTGTATTTTGTTGACGGAACAATAGATCACAGAATGTATATTAACATTTTAAGGTCTCATCTTCCTCAGTGTGTGGAAGAAATGAACCTTCCTGGAAATTACATTTTCGCTGAAGACCACGACCCCAAGAAGATGGCATTAAATACCAGGCTGTGGTGGTTGTACAACACTGCACGTTGAATACAGATGCCACCTGAATCTCTGGATGTAAATCCAATGGAGAATTTGTGGCAAAAACTGGAAGAAAATACAAGAAAACGAAATATCCATCAGAAATGATTTGAAAGGGGCCCTACTGACTGAATGGAATAAATGTTCTGTAGAAACTACAGAACCGCTAGTGAAATCAATGCCAAGGAGATTAGGTAAAGTTATCAAGAGGAAAGCCAGGCCTACAAGGTATTGAAGTGAACAAAAATGCAAAAAAGAAGTTTTGTTTTCTTATAGACAGACCAATATTTTTTGTCATACTTGGAAACAAAACTTTTTCATTTCAGTTTACTGTTTATTTCGAATTGAAGAATGTTCATGTTTTGTATAGTTTATATTACATGTTGTATAAACATTCACACAGTATAATTCTCTGTGCTCAGTATTGTGTTTACTCGTATTCTATACCTTCAGAGCTGAAATTCATGATCAGACCAATACTTTTTGGAGTCACTGCTCTTGACATTCTTTCTAAAATTCTACATTGTGCTTACATATACTAAAGCCAATGGCAGCTGAAAAGTTCCCATTTAGTGAAGCGAATAGTAATTTCAAAGAAAATATATTCATAATATATCCTCATTAGCAAGACATTATTGTAAAGATATTACTATGTTAAAAGATATTTAGACAAATTAATCTGCATTTGGTAAGTAAACTTTGAACAGATGTTCGCAGTCTTGAGATAAAGGTTAGTGGAAAGGATTTTGTGCATCTAAATGAAAATGACCATGTGCGCCTGTGATTCAAGAGCTTTAATCAAGCTTATATAACATGTTTTCAACCTCACTGACAGTAAAATTTAGGTTGTTCCACCGCACTCAATGGGATATCGTGAAGATATCTTACGCCCATTACTGCTCAATTGCTAAGTTGATTGTATTACCGATCCCGTGACTTCCTGGTAATTACGAGCAACTGCAAGCAACAAGAGTGAACCGTTCTTGGACAAAGAAGCTCCAGACACTGCGCCCAGTGCTTATTTTCAGTGTTGGAACTTCTCTGTCACTCAAATTAACACCTCAAAAATGAAGATAAACAGGTCCTGGAGTGTGCACTGCACCTTGACAACAAACAGCTCCTTGGCTGCAATGTATTTTCTGTTCATAGGATTCGCTTCGACAGTATTTTAAAGACATTTATAGTTTTAAATATTTGTGTATTCGTAAACCGCTACTTTGATTCATTTTCTTTAGATTGAACTCTTAGAAGTAATGACAAAGTGTCTGGTAACCAATACACCGCGAAGATGTCTAAAATGTAGAACGTTATACTTAGCATTTTTTGATTGGTTGTTAAACAATATTGAACACTTGCTAGATCCACATTCATTTCCTTTAGAATAACTGCAGGAAACATCTTTGGGACGGTGTAGAGTTTTGAACGAGACAACCTAAACCGTTGTTATACAAAACAAAATACTGTCGGTATATTTACGATATTAAGAGCAACTAACAATAATGAAAGATTCAAATATTATCTCAGTGTTTGTACTTAAATATAGAAGGTACAGTAGTAACCGACAATTCTAATTAAACGTGAACTGAAAAGAATCTGCACTGTTTCCTTCAAATGTTGAGTGTTAAACCAAAGTAAACAACAGGAGTCAAAGAGGTCCTGCTTACCTAATTGCACATAAACAATGAAAAACATGCATCAGTCATGTTCTCTCTTCTATAATATTCTATTATTCATCACGCGTTCCCTTAACTTTTTAATCAGCTGTATTACAGATTCAAAGATGATTTCAAACGGTCAGCCAATGTTTCTTATTTCATTGTTAATCACAAAGCTACTTACACTCAGCACCCGAAAAAGGACAGGAAGAAGAAAACAAAACTGGAGAAATGAATTATAATTGCGGGAAACAAATTATGTTTATAAAGAAAGTTGCTTACCAAAGACACCCAGCAAGAGGAGTGCACATATAGTTCCACGGTCAAGCATCATGGTTGCTGCCACAACCTGCCACAGCCACTAGCGATAATGTACTGCGAGGGACGTGTCACTGGGGGAATCAGGCAAACCAACTGATGACGCAACCCACATTGGTCACTACACTCAATTGAAAATACTGTGGGGGAGGGGGAGGGGGAGGAAAAACGTATACTTTTCGGGAACCTTTGTTCATTAACGGGAGAACAACAGCCTTGCCGTAAGTCAGATGATTACATCGAAGAAGTGTTTCTTTACCACAACTGGATTAAGTGCTGTTTCCCATGCTAAAGGCAGCTAATATACCTATATTAGTGTTAAAGTGGGGAGAAGTGTTGACAACTAAAATGAATGAATGGTTTGAATTCATGTAAATTATAACCTGAAGAACTCTCTTCATCCTAAATATTACATCTCTATTTTCCCCCCGTTTATTTGTTTGGTTTGTCCCGCTGCGAGCCAAGCTCAGGGACGTTGAACACGTCATACAAGTTGGAATATGCATCACGACTAATAGTACACCCACCACCAATAATACTATTATTTCCCTCTATCTTTGTAAGAAAGCAAGGGAAAAAATGAAAAGTTTAAGTCACCACCAATGCAAGAGTAAGCTACACAATGTGATATAAATCACCGTCATATGTAGCCTGTTCTATACCCTTAATATTTACCTGTTGATATATTAAAGAAGTCCTACACAGTATATGGGAGTGAGTATATAGGAATGACTTTAAATTTTTCTTAAGGGACACTGGGAGTGAAATTTCAAAGTTCCACATTTCTTGATAGATTTTTCTGAAAATCTTACTGTGTTTGTATTTATATGAGAATAGGACGTACACCAAATTTCATTAAAATTGAATAATTCGTTTAGGATATATAAATTATTTTATGAATTTAATAGGCACATTTTCAAAATAGAGCTCGCGTCTATTGACTTTTCAAAATTCATTTATATTGGCAGAACTGATACTCTAAAACATGGGTAACAATTGTATGAAGAGATATATCAAATACGTTTCCTGACTATGCTGTACATATATTTTAATAACAAAGAGAATTTAATCTTAAAAATTATTGATTTTTTTCATACAAAAAAATGTTTTTGGAATTCATGTTAATGATAACATCAATATTGAATCATAGTTTTGTTTAGCTGCTATTTATGAATACTTTTGGAAATTTTCATTGAATTTGAAGCAAAACTCAGGCGCGACCTTCTTTTGGAATGTGCAGAAATGTAGTTTTGAGAAAAACAGGCTTTTATATAGGAGCATCCTGTGTACGTTAAGGGAAGAGCGCTATTTGAAAGGGCCGTAATGGCCACATGGAGTGGGGAATATGAAAAATGTTAGTTGATCCAAATGCACAGGTGTTCCAGGAACATTTTAAGGTATTTAAAAAAAAAGCAACAGTCTTATGTTGATTGATGTTATGATTTTATGTTGATTACGATTGCCTATAGCTTTAGGTGGCATGGAAGGCTGTTATATATGATAAACATCTGTTCATTAGTGATTTCTTTGGTACTGCTTACGTTTAAGAAGTCTATCAATATTTAGCATAGCCTTAGAAGATACACCAAGTGATCGTCGCGTAACATATTGCGATACAGACTTTAAGTATACCTCAATTTGGAGGAACTCTGTTCGCAAATATATGTAGAGCTATACTCACTCTTATGTACACTATTCCTGCTTATTTCTCTATCTACTACATTTTAATCGACATAAGCATTTTCAGAAATTACCTTATTGCGAATTTTCTTGTAGGTGCAAGGAGAATGTGGGAATACGGTAAACTTCAAGCGATAATGACATGTTTTAAGAGCTGGTTGCTATGCGATGCCTTCGAAATCCTGTTTATTTGCAGGGCCAATAGATAAAAAAACGAATAACATATCCATATTTGAAAAAAAGTATAAGTATAGACAAATTCAAACAAATAGGAAAGAATATCTCGGAAATGGTTCACTGACATAAATTGTGTGTTTTAAAGAGATCCACATTCTTTTATTTAGTAAGCTTTTGTTTGTCTCTTACTGTTTACCATTTATGCAAATATCATCCAGGATGAAAAGTTCTTTTGAGGACATTTCCCGAAAATTCAAGGTATGGCTTAGAAAATTCAATGGAATCGCCTGTTTGTGTCCATCACTGGATACTGACTCTCTGTCCCTCTGACTGAGGAGTGGAGTGAGGCATTACCGATCACTGCGTAAGGTTCTCCAAAAAGAGAAGGTTGGACACCCCTGTGCTGAAGGCTACTGCAAGCTTTTTGTCCCAGCTTTCATTGATATGAGAGTGAATAGGAAATGGTTAAAGATGTAGAAAGGTCCACATGTGTCTTAATGAGGTTTTCGTAACAAGGTCCAACAAATGGAAAAGCTATCTTCCTGCCCATTTGGTGTACGAGTATGTTTAGAACTGTTCTTGGAACGGCTCAAAATGTTAACTGTGTCACATTTTATTGCGTTGTAAATGCACACTGCACTTTGTACAGTTTAGAATCTGAATCATGCAGTTTTGTTCTTATTAAAGGAATACTTCTTAAAGAACTTTGTATTTGTATTGTGGATCAGATACTTAACCAGAGATTTCGGTTGTCAGCTTCTTGTGAAAATTATACTTTCCCAGTATGACTTGTTTCACATTCGAGTCGGCGATTGTTTGCGCTTCTCTCAGCACAGCTGTTATCGTCACCGATTCTTCCAGTCTTTACCGAGTTTTCACAGCCACAAGTTTCATCTTCACTTTAAGGTGACAGATAAAGTGGGGAAAAACCACACCTTCCTTTATACTCATCAGTGGAACATCTTCCGAAGTTTTGCAACGCTTATTGGTGAAAACAAAAGAACTCAACTAAATAATATGCATATACTGTACACTATGCACACCAAGTGAATAAAGTGAACATAAACAAAACCACATGCGCTTTGACCGCAGCGCGCCTTATTCATTCTTTCGCCGTGTAAATAGTCCCTTGAAAAAATACTACTACCAAGGTCTGAAATCTCACTTAATATTTGCTAAAACACGAACTACTTTGTACCAAGCATAGTTGAAGTGTAAGAGTACGCAGTTGCTGAATCTATAACCGGACGAAGCGATGCTGGGGCGGGTTTCCTCCGGGTTCTCCAGTTTCCCAGTCAGGCAGCCAGCCAGCCAGCCGGCCAGCCAGCCGGCCAGCCAGCCGGCCAGCCAGCCGGCCAATTAATCAACCAATCCTAAATTGGTGAAGTGAGAACTCCCGGCAAGAAGAGACTACGTGCCAGACAAGTGCTAGATTTTGTTTGTGACGCATTTGTGAGATGTACAACCCGTCGAAAAGTTCACCAGTTTTCTGTTAACAATGTTACTTAAACAAACTGCTGTTGGCTGTTAACTCTGATCCGGACTTCCAGATTTAAAACGAATTTTCTTCCATAAGCTGCTTCTGGATATTGGTTTCGAGTTTGTGAGCAGAAAACGAAAAAAAAAATGTTAATTAGTGGACAGAGATTACGTAAGTAATAGTTAATTTCCTAATGCTGCATGTTGTTTAGATCGAGTAAATTATCATTTTAGTGGTGTAAAACGCATAATATACTTAAGCTTAGCGGTAACTGTGTTCCGTCATTGCGGATGCATGTCGTCGCGGAGTGATACAAACTGGCGATGTGTTTATGTTCACTTTATTCATTTGATGTACATAGTATAGGCTTCTGAAGGGATAACGTCTGATTGGTGTTCTGCTACATATCTGGAGGGGAACAAAACCACATGGCAGCTCAAGATGTCATAAATAGCTTTACTATCTACATTAACCACTATACCTATCCCTTTCACGAAATGTGACTTTAAGGAATGTGTTTGACATCAATAACTCCAGCTATTCTGAGAAAGATTACGGCTAGGGTTTCAATATATGAACAAGATTTAGACCTCTTAAAAATATACGCACTAACGTAGTGCATATTGCACACAAGAGCGTATGTTCCTTAAGAGGCCTAAGTCTTGTTAATATGTTGAATTTGTAGCCTAATCTTTCTTAGAAAACGCTGAAATTGTGAGAAGAACACAGTAGCTTATAAACAAGCAAAAATAACTACAAAATACGGGAGCATTTCGGTTGTCCATTTTTGCGTCTATCTATGAATAAACAATTGGTCGTTTTATTCCAATACGCTGTCTATTTATAAGGCCATGTGTGTTGTGCCTTGGACTCTTGAACTCTTAATGTGTTCTGCTAAGGAAGATTGTTATCCAGCTGTTTATTCAAGGACTGTTTAGGATCAAATATGTGACTTCCATAATCCAAGCATTTCGTATAATGTTTGATAACGACTTCTAGCCAAACATTGGAACATAAAGGACACCACTGAGGCTAGGGATCCACTAGCGGTGATTTAACACTTGAGCGTTTTCTGCAGTAAAAAGGATGGTCACATTTACAGTCTCTTTGACAAAGGTCCTGGCCCCACTGCAATACCAGGCAGTGTACAGCGTGTTGTGGATGTGCACTCCAAGACCATCATCACTTTTTATCGCTGGGTTCTGTAGGCTCGGAGGGGAACTTGGCATCTCGACCTATAGATCTTTTTGCGCCTGTGCCTCTGACGGGGCGCCCCCGGCAGGGAGGGGTAGGTGAGAGGATACTAAGGGCGGCCGGAACGGAGGGGAGGCAACAGCAGAGTTCAGGTTTCCTATAATCGCTCCACCGTTAGATCCGCACTTGATATAAACACAAGCCATCAACAACGAACTCGCAATACGCCGAAACCAAAGCACACCATAAAATATAGTACTTCAAATATCGACGATTATCTGTGAGTTTTCAAGATGTACGATAACCCTGGTAAAGACTACTTAAATGTAACGCGATATTTCTAATATTCCTGAATAAATATCGTTCTGTTGCAACATAAATACGGGGTATGAATCCACGTGGTGTTTGTTCTGTGTTAGTCGCAGGTGATAACATCAGGTTATCGCGGAGTGATACAAGGGGCGGATCTAAGGCTGGATGGAGTATAAGAGCCATAATCAGGACACTCCTCAGCTTTCCAGTTTCACAAAAAGAGGCAATTTTGCCCTTGTCTGCGGTGAAAGTTTACTAACGTTTTATATTTTCATTTTTAAGAAACATGTGAACAACGCTGCGTTAAGTCCAGCAGTAGTGTTATAAATGTGTCAAGTTATTCCAACACTGGAATCAAAGGCGTCGAAATAATAGCGTAACCAGATCCTAAAGTGGAAATGGCTCAAAACAGTGGGTCACAGGTGCCATATATTTGTCAAACGACACCAAGGCTCGAACCAAACAGGCCGAAGTGGAAACTTAAACAACGACCCTACTATACATACTGAAACAACGGTTCCCCTCCCCACCCCTCCTTACATTCCCTTAGAACCCTGAAAGAACCAACCAATCTGAAAAGTGAAGTGAAATGAGAAGCGAGGTGAAATGGAGGGACAGGAAATTCAGGGAATGGAATCAGCCTTCCCAATATTCGCCTAGCGAGCGGGGGAATCCCCGGAAAAAAGCCCATGGTTTGGTAAGGTCAGCCACGGGACTCGAACTTACGACCTCCCGCAGGCGAGCCTCGCACATTACCACGGAACCATCTCGCTCAGTAAGGACGTCTAAGTTACAACAAAAGAAAGAAGGAAAAAAGGAAGGAAAGAAATAAGAAGTAAGGAGCACAAGGAATACCAGCGATGTCCAACCTTTGCGAAAGAAGGGAATGTGGGTTTACCCCCTTCCAACACACGTGGACTTTGCCTCTCTTTAACACCCTACGTAAGGTGGGGGGGGGGGGGCTTGCAGTGTTGCACTGGCGGGTTGGTTACATGTACCTTGCGTTTGACTTAGGAAGCATTTTCAAATCTTATACGATAAACATCTGTTGATTAGTGATTTCTTTGGTACTGCTTACGTTTAAGAAGTCTATCAATATTTAGCATAACCTTAGAAGAGCCACCAAGTGATCGTCGTGTAACGTATTGGGATACAGACTTTTAGTATACCTCAATTTGGAGAAGCTCTGTTCGCAAATATATGTAGAGCTATACTCACCCTTATACACACTATTCTTGCAAATGTTTATTTCTCTATCTACTACATTTTAATCGACATAAACGTTTTCAGAAATTACTTTATTACGAATTTTCTTGTGGGTGCAAGGGGAATATGGGAATACGGTGGGCTTTAAGAAATAATGAAATGTTTTAAGAACTGGTTGCTATGCGGTGCCTTCGAAATCCCGTTTCTTTGCAAGGCCAATAGATAAACGAAAAAAATTTAAGTATTGGCAAATTCAAGCAAATAAGAAAAAATATCTGTAAATGGGTCACTCAAAAGAAATAAGAAGTATTTCATATAAATTGTGTGTTTTAAGGGGAGGCATGTGTGAAAATGACAAAAATCCACAAATCCACAATTTTTGTCACAATAATGTAAAACTTTTTATGTATGTGTGCCAAAGCATAACTAGAAGGTTTACCAAATTTCACTTTTCTATGTAAGATACCTTTGGCCAAAAAAAAAAAAAAAGTTTTTTGTTCTAAGTAAACTAAACTCTGGCCATATGTTTCCCTAGATTATGTCTACAAAACCTGGTATTTTTATTTGGCTATGTGAAACAGTTTTGGAGAAAAAAATTAAATACCTCAATGTCCATTTCTTTCCAAATTATTAATAATTTTCAAAATAAAAATTCGATAACAATTAAACTACTCCATCTAGAGCATTTAAAACACCAAGTTTTATGAAGCAACTATCTAAAAACATGTGTGAAAAATTTAAAAGAAATCTATTAAGAACTGTATGAGAAGATGCATTTTGAAGATTCAAAAATGTGAAAAAATAGAAAGCAGAGAAAAATGACTTAAAATTTTAAGTATATGACAACATACATACGCCATGGGCATTTAAATCATGGCGTAACGGCCTTTTAAATGGTGATGAGGAGTAAACGACGGTAGATTCTGAAAGTACAAGGTACAGACATAATTTTAAGGCAAAAAACGAAAAATCGCATTTTTCGTCATTTTTGTCCATATTTCACCGATGCCCCCCCTTAACCAGATCCACATTTTTATTTAGTAAGCTTTTGTCTGTCTCTTACTGCTTACCATTTATGCAAAAATCATCCAGAATAAAGAGGTCTTCTGAGGACATTCCCAGAAAATGCAACGTATGACTTAGAAACTGCCATGGAATCGCCTGTTTGGGTCCGTCACTGGACACTGACTGTCTCTCCCTCCGATTGAGGAGTGGGGTGAGGGTTTACCGCTCACTGTGTAAGGTTCTCCAAAGAGAGAATGTTGGACACCCTTATTAAACCAATGAATTTGTTTTAATATACATGGCAGTCTAACAGAGCCGAATAGTACAAAGAACGCCAAAGAAAATCTCACTGTACCTCGCGTCTACGTCACATTACTTATCGTTATATGAAGCCTTGGCCATTTCATTGGTTGCTTTAGTCCACGTGCAAGGATATGCCACTCCGTTTGCCAAATAACCTTAACCAGTAACCAAAACAAAGGATAGAAATGGCATAAAAACTAAATAGTTTACGCTTTCGATCGTATTGGCTAAAAGAGAAAGAGGTAAAATGAGTGCATTCAGTTTGTTATACAAACCTATTATAATGATTGGTAGCCATAGGGGGTCAAAATCTAAGGGGAAAACTTGATGAGCACCTAGGTTAGCGAAATGTATAATGTATATGTAGGAGAAGGTTTTCAGGGGATGCAAATTAAAGCTTGAATGGTATGCTTTAAATACATAGCAAGGCAGAGCTTTATAATAAAAGGATAAACAGAAGTGTATTCTCACAATGATTTCAATATTTGTTGCTACATAAGGCAAAAATAAGTTAATAAATATATAAAGAAGTAAACAAACAAAGCAACATGATTTTCCCTCTAACGTAGGCATAGGCAAAATCGGCTCAACTGGGCCACTCCACTGGAACACGTTCTTGCCTCACTCCACCTGCCATCCCTCCCCTGCATTGCTGTTCAGGTTCTGACACGCCTCATTTAGTGGCGAGTATGAAGAGTGGTAGAGAGAATTTATTTAAAAAAAAAAAAAAAAAAAAAAAAAGGGACAGTTTGGTGTTATATATGCGGACTCAATTAGCAAATATAGTGCTACAATATCAAACGCAACTTTGATCAGAAGCATAAATAAAACTTTGGTGAACTTACAGATATTTATATATAGTTTCAAAGGGTACTTTCTGAATGCTCGTATTTGTAAACATTTAAAAGGGATGCTATGATTCCACTTTAGAGTGGTTTAGTTTCTTATTAGTTTACTTAATAATTTTATACTATCGCATTTCGTATTTTAAAGTTTGAACATAATATTAAGTTTAAAAAAACATTATCATGTTGATCAAATCATTTTAAAATATTTTAAGGCTAAATAGCAATGAAACTTTACTGCTTTATTTATTGTGAAATAGAAACAATTTACCATGTTAATCATAAGACAATATACGGATATTGCATACATAAGATAAAGGGAGGAGTAGGTAGGTTGAGGGAAGGCTGGAACAGACCCAAATGCGCAAGATGGCCGCCATGCGTAATCTAAGGATTACTAGGTGAGATGGTACTAGAAGCAGGTATTGTAGGTGTTCTAGTGATAATGGGATCAATATCTAAGACAAATAGCAGGGACACACACGTGTTTATGTACGTTTGTAATAGATGAGTATTTTGTTCGCTATATCTAATGTATACATCCTAATGCAAGAGCTTTCTATCTTGATTGAATATATTACCCCAACATAATGTTACCTCGCCCCACATAGCCACGCTAACCAAACCTACCCTAGCCTAAGTCCCATACTTCTACTCGTCTAACCTATGCTAACCTAACCTAACCTCGCCTAAGCCCCATACTTCTACTCTTCTAACCTATCTTAACCTAACCTAAGCTTCATACTTCTACATGGCTAACCTAACCTAACGCAGCTCCCACTATTTACTCCCGTCTTTGATAATTTAACCTAAGCCCCATACTTCTACTCGTCTAACCTATCCTAACCTAACCTAACCTATCCTAATCTAACATGGCCTAGCCTAACCTAAGATAGATCCTCTTATTATTATTTATTCTATTCTACTAACATGATACGTTTCTAGACATTCATTCTATCCTCTTATCATCTATCCTATTCCCTCCTCTGCTTATCTATTCTATCCTGTCATACGCTACCCTGATCTCCCTCTAGGAATTTCATAAGCATTTTGATACTATTTTGAGTCCTCTGATAGATCTGTTTAAGCACTTTTAGCATATTCTTGATGCTTTTACAACATATTTAAGAATTTTTCAGACAATTTTCAGAATTATTCAGTCATTTTCATACATTTTTAAGACGTTTCGCCCCATTTTGCTACAATTTTGCACCCTCTGTTAGATCTTTTAGACGCTTTTAGTATATTCAGGGCGCTTTTACAACATATTTAACAACTTTTCAGCCAATTTTCAGAGTTATTCAGTCATTTTCATACATTTTTAAGACGTTTCACCCCATTTTGTTGCAATTTTTCACCCTCTGCTAGATCTTTTAGACGCTTTTGGTATATTCAGGACGCTTTTACAACATATTTAACAACTTTTCAAGCAATTTTGAGTGATTTAGACGCCATATTATATATTTTCAGCGTGTATTGAGACCCGTTTAGACTCGTTGATAGATATTTCAGCCTGTTTCCAGATATTCTGAAGACTTTTACGTCCAGTTTAAACATTTTTCAGAGTATTTTAGACGAATTTGACATTATTTAAGGCAATCCGACAGTTATTCTGGACGCCCCTGTCCATTATTGTTTGCTTTAAGCACTTTGAAGGGTAATGGAAGATAATTTTCACGATATTAGGAATACTGAACCGTCTATTTCAAGGCTGTTAGACGTATCTCTACCAGTTAAATATCGTTTCAGCCATTTTAGAGACATCTTAAGCACAATAGGAGTATTTTAGACTTTGTCACCAACATTTTGCATGGTTTTTCAGAATCCTTGAAACACTTTTATAGGCGTTAGACGCTTTTAATGGTATTTTTGAGCGCTAATTAAGACATTTTAGCTCCTTCACAGGTATTTTGAGGATTTTCAGGGCATCTTAGACACGTGAGAAGCATTTTTCCGCCAGTTTGAAGATGTTTTAAGACACTCAAGTAGACATTTTAACGCTGCTAGAGTTATTTTAATTGATTTAAAGACATTTCACTAAGTTTTCTTCAGTAATAGCTTTGTTTTATAGTAGTTGAAGAGCAGTCCAACTTATCCAGTCATTTATTGCATTTCTCGCATTATTATTTTGATTACATTTCACGAATAACCTAACTCGCCAACAATCATCATCATTACCAACTCCTCTATCTTATAGTCTGACCAAGCTAACCCAACCTAGCCTAGCCTAGCCTAGCCTAGCCTAGCCTAGCCTAGCCTAACCTGCCCTAACCAAAACTAACATAGCCCAACCCAAGCTAGCCTAGCCTAACCATACTCTCTCCACCTAAGCATACCCACCTGACCTAAGCATACTAATCAAGCCAACATAGCCCATACCAAGCTATCCTAGCCTAACCATACTCTCATCACCTAAGCATACTCACCTGACCTAAGCATACTAATCAAGCTAACATAGCCCAACCCAAGCCAGCCTAGCCTAACCATACTCTCACCACCTAAGCATACTCACCTGACCTAAGCATACTAATCAAGCTAACATAGCCCAACCCAAGCTATCCTAGCCTAACCATACTCTCACCACCTAAGCATACTCACCTGACCTAAGCATACTAATCAAGCTAACATAGCCCAACCCAAGCTATCCTAACCTAACCATACTCTCACCACCTAAGCATACTCACCTGACCTAAGCATACTAATCAAGCTAACATAGCCCAACCCAAGCTATCCTAACCTAACCATACTCTCACCACCTAAGCATACTCACCTGACCTAAGCATACTAATCAAGCTAAATTAGCCCAACCCAAGCTTGCATAACCTAACCATACTCTCACCACCTAAGCATACTCACCTGACCTAAGCATACTAATCAGGCTAACATAGCCCAACCCAAGCTATCCTAACCTAACCATACTCTCACCACCTAAGCATACTCACCTGACCTAAGCATACTAATCAAGCTAACATAGCCCAACCCAAGCTATCCTAACCTAACCATACTCTCACCACCTAAGCATACTCGCCTGACCTAAGCATACTAATCAAGCTAACATAGCCCAACCCAAGCTATCCTAACTTAACCATACTCTCACCACCTAAGCATACTCACCTGACCTAAGCATACTAATCAGGCTAACATAGCCCAAACCAAGCTATCCTAACTTAACCATACTCTCACCACCTAAGCATACTCACCTGACCTAAGCATACTAATCAGGCTAACATAGCCCAAAGCAAGCTATCCTAACCTAACCATACTCTCACCACCTAAGCATACTCACCTGACCTAAGCATACTAATCAAGCTAACATAGCCCAACCCAAGCTATCCTAACTTAACCATACTCTCACCACCTAAGCATACTCACCTGACCTAAGCATACTAATCAAGCTGACATAGTCCCTTTCTGGCTTTTTGATGCCTTTGTGACCTTTAGAAGGATGTTCATGGTACATCTAGTGAATTTCGGAGTCTTTTAATAGGCTTTACAATCAATCTCTCACAGTTTTACTGTCTCACTGGCTTCTATTATAGTTACAGATCGTTCCACGTTCGTTACATGGCATTATCTTATATGCTATACTTTCATATTTTCCCCTAACCTAGCCTAACCTAATCTGTTCACTTAATCTGGTCACCTATTCTGGCCACTTTCATAACGTTACAGAACTTGGCTACTAGCATTTTTGTTACTGACACAATCTATCTCTTTCACAACGTTACAGAACTTGGCTTCTAACATGTTTGTCACTGATAGAAGTATTGAGAATCTTTATGAGAGCTTTTAAATGGTTTTTTCACTAATTTCTTCAGCTTATAGAAGTTAAAGCTGGTTAATGTCAATGCATTTTTTTTTCAATGATCTCTTCTTATATTCTCAGCCCTCCCCCCACCCCATTTCAACTTTTTTTCAAGATTCCTGGTGGCAACTTAATATGGCTAGGGTAATTTTTCTAAGGCATACACACTTAAACCTAAATTAACCTCAAGAGATATTTCTTCATTGTTAACGAGCATTCTTGTTTTTTTTTTTTTTTTTTTTTTTAATTCCTCCTTTTTCTTGAACTAACACCAGATCTTTTAGCCTTGATGTTGAAGAAGCCGTTAAGAGCATTTCCTCGCCCTTGCCGGTATGTTATGCATGTTAATCCCGGTTATTATTCTTTAGAGTAGTTCAGCATTTTCTAATGGGATCACCTAGGGCATTGCTTATGCGTTTTAGTGTCTAACCTTGCAAGCCTTGTATTCCTTTAAAGAATTTCGAAGGCCATATTCGTCAGTGCTGGCTTCTGCAGCTCTTTTATAGAGCTTCAGTCTAGAAAATAAAGTTTTCTCATGGTATTTGAAGTATCACGTAGCACCACTATTTCTACGTCACGTGCCCGCAGATTATGTGAAAGCGACTGTTGAGTTTTGCATCGCTATAACGACACCACCAACACCATTTCCTTTACAACCATCATAACTAGCATTATCACCTCCACCACCATCACCAGCGCAACCATAACCTACATCGACACCATCACCAACGACCCCATATCCAGCAATACCATAAACTTTTATTCAGGTGTATGATCCTTTCGCATAGCTCTATATTATGTTTTGGTGCTAACATCTCGAACACAGCATGCAGTTTTCTAAGGCTAACCCCGCCACCTATCCTGATCTGACCTGCTTCTTTTAAAGTATTTTTCTCAGCTTTATCCAACATTGTTTTCTAGCTCTTTATAGAGCTTTAAACTATCAGTAAAATATGTTCTAACCTATTACGTTGAAGTCGAAGTTATTGGACCCCATAACATGTGAATCCTAAGCATTTTCTAAACATTTCACGGTGTGTTAATGATATTTTAGAGGTTTGCTTGATATTTTAGCCGTTTGTGCAGTATTCTGAAGGTTTTCGGAATTTTTAAAGCTTCCTCGCAATTTTTCTAAGTTTTCACATCTTTAGTATGTTATGATACTTTTAATGAGCATGTAGACCCTTTTTAGCGATTTGTTTTGCTTTCACGATCAAATTTCTCCTTTTGTAAATTTATAATGTTCTTGTCTAGAGCATTGCTTGCAGTCTTTCTAGACTAACCTAACTTAACCATAAGCCTCTTTAGAGATATATCGTCATTGTTATTTGACATTATACATGTTTCTTCTTCTCCTCCCTATCTCTCTTTTTAAAACTAACATTAGAAGACGTAACCTTATTGTTTAAATAGCTATTGTCTTCGATTTTGTTCAGTGCTCCAGTATACCACACATGCTGATCTCATTTTAACGATTCTTTTAGATAGTTCAGTATGTTCTAATGGTAACACGTCAGAAGTCGCTTACATTCCTTCTAAGACTATCATAACCTAACATAACTAACCATCATCACCAGCGCCCCCCATATCTAGCAACACTATAAATTTTTATTCAGCTGTATGATCCTTTAGCTTAGTTTTACATGTTCTGGAGTTAACATCTCGAACACCCCTAGCAATTTTTCTAAGGTTAACCCCTGCCTATCCTGATCTGGGCTGCTTCTTTTAAAGTATGTTTCTCGACTTTATCCAGCATTATTGCTTTCTAGCTCTCTTTAAACTATCTCTAAAAGATGTTGAAGCTGAAGGTATTAGACCTGACATGCGAATCCTAAGCATTCTCTAAACATTTCACGGTATGTTAATGCTATTTTAGAGGTTTGCTAGGTATTTTAGCCATTTGTGCGGTATTATGATTTTTTTAGAATTTTTAAAGCTTCCTCGTGATTTTTCTAAGTTTTCACATCTTTAGTATGTTTTAATGCTTTTAATTAGACACCACCACCACCACCACCACCACCACCACCACCACCACCACCGCCATACGACCACCACCACCAACACCATACGACCACCACCACCACCATACGACCACCACCACCACCACCAGAACAGATATCACCATAAGCAACATCACCACGACTATCACCAATACCCACCACCACCATCTCCACAAACACACACACCCGCAAACAAACACACAAACACACACTCTCCATCACACATACACACACGCACACATGCAAACACACACCCAACCCACACACATACACACATACATGCACAAACACACATACACACACACAAACATACACATACAATCACACATACAAACTCGCAGACACACACTCTCATACACACCCCAACCCACACACACGCGCGCATACATGCACACACACACATACACATCCGCAAACACGCACACACACTCACAATCACACACACACACCAGCATACATTCACACACACTCATACACATGCACAATTTTCAGAAAAGACACACCCAACCCACACACATACACACATACATGCACAAACACACATACACACGCATGCACACACACAAACATACACATACAATCACACATACAAACTCGCAGACACACACTCTCACACACACCCCAACCCACACACACGCGCGCATACATGCACACACACATACACATCCGCAAACACGCACACACACTCACAATCACACACACACACACACCAGCATACATTCACACACACTCATACACATGCACAATTTTCAGAAAACACACATACATGCACAAACACATACACACACAAACACATACACACACCCCAACCCACACACATACACACGCATACACGCATACCCACACACACATACATGCACACATACGCACACAGACATACATGCACACAAACACCAGCAAACACGCACACATACACACGCCCGTAAACACACACATACATACACAAACACATACACACACTCTTCCACACACACATACACACAAACACATACACACACCCCAACCCACAGACACATAAACACCCACACATGCAAACCTACACCTTCACACATGCACGCAAACACACACACATACACACAAACACACACACATACACCTACACGCACACTCACACATGCACAAACACATACACATACACCTACACGCACACTCACACATGCACAAACACATACACACTCTCCCACACACATACACACAAAAAAACATACACACACCCCAACCCACACACACATACACACATGCACACACGCACACATCCGAAAACACACACGCAAACACCCACATTCACATACGCACAAATATGTATAGCACACACACATACACACATGCACGCAAACACACACATACACACACACACCCACACACATACGCAAACAGACATACACACATACACGCAAACACACACGCGCATGTACATACACGCACGCTCACACACACACTCCCACACACATACACACAAAAACATACACACACCCCTACCCACACACACACATACATACGCCCGTAAACACACACATACATGCACAAACACATACACACACTCTCCCACACACACACACAAAAAACCATACACACACTCTCCCACACACACACACACACACACACACACACTCCCACACACATACACACAAAAACATACACACACCCCTACCCCCCCCCCCCACACACACACATACATACGCCCGTAAACACACACATACATGCACAAACACATACACACACTCTCCCACACACATACACACAAAAAACACACACACCCCAACCCACACACACATACACACATGCACACACGCACACATCCAAAAACACACACGCAAACACCCACATTCACATAAGCACAAATATGCATAGCACACACACATACACACATGCACACAAGCACACACACATACACGCACACTCACACATGCACAAACACATACACACACTCTCCCACGCACACACATACACACAAACACATCCGCAAACACACACACATTCACATACGCATAAAGATGCATAGCACACACACATACACACATGCACGCAAACACACAAGCGCATGTACATACACGCACGCTCACACGCACACTCATACACATACATGCACACATGCAAACACGCACACATGCAAACACACACACGCATAAAGATGCATAGCACACACATACACAGACACACACGCACGCACACACACGCGCAAACACACTCAGGCACACATACACTCATACACAAACATGCACGCACACACATACACGCACACACGCACACATGGACCTTTTTTCTAAAAATACTTTTTAGGGATTCAGGGGGTCTCAAAACATATATTTCGGGTGAAATATCGACATCGATTTTTTGGGTGGAATACAATACTTTCCCTACTTACAATTCGTAATAGAGAAATCGTTTGTCTCATATAAACGTCTTTATTAGAAAGAACATGAAAAGTTTCGAGAACACAAAAATGCATTTTAAATTCTCACAAGTATATAAATTAATTCAATAATACTTTTTCCATACGTTTATCACAGTCAGTTTGAGCAATATTAACACGATAAGTTTTACCGCGTACAGGGTTCGTTCTGCAAACCTACGGACAAAGTAAAACACATCGTAATAACTCATACATAGAGAAAACGGGTTTCTTTCCACATTCCAAGAAGTTATTTGGCCTAAGAGTAAACTCATTTAAAGATGTGTTCCTTAACCCACTCTTGCATTAAATGGAGTAGAGAGAAGAGGAGCTTTCACCTCATAGACTCAGTTTAAATATCAAAGGGTTGTAGTAATTGTATCGTATGAAAAGGGTTTCTTCCCTTACGTTCTTTTTTCGAAAACACGTGCAGACACGTCTATACTCGCCCCTCCTTGCAAGTTGTAACTTGTTCTTTTCAAAAACTGGTAGAGGGAACATTTCCAACTGCCACATAAATATGTCAGTTTCTCAAAGGATCCATTCAGATAACCATCTTTTTTCATCCTCACTTGGAAGGGTGCGAAGACCACCCCCCACTGACCTTCAGAATTTGGCGACAGGGTGGCGGGAGAGGGCGAAGACCACCTGCGCTGGTCTTGAGAATCTGACAACAGGCAGAGGTTCAGGGGGACGGGGGTCATAAATTACCCTTCCTTTGTCATCCTGATCGCGACAGACCATCCACCCTCTCTCTTTTCGGAATTCCCACGTGTCCAAAGAAATACCCATGTCACTTAAGGGGGGGAGGGAAGAGGTGTGGGAGGGGTGGATTTGATTAATGGGACATTTATGCTAATTGAGCCAAAAAGCTCATGTCCCTTATGCCACTTTTTGAGCCAAAAAGCTCATCTTCTCTCTACTCCATTTAATGCAAGAGTGGGTTAAGGAACACATCTTTAAATGAGTTTACTCTTAGGCCAAATAACTTCTTGGAATGTGGAAAGAAACCCGTTTTCTCTATGTATGAGTTATTACGATGTGTTTTACTTTGTCCGTAGGTTTGCAGAACGAACCCTGTACGCGGTAAAACTTATCGTGTTAATATTGCTCAAACTGACTGTGATAAACGTATGGAAAAAGTATTATTGAATTAATTTATATACTTGTGAGAATTTAAAATGCATTTTTGTGTTCTCGAAACTTTTCATGTTCTTTCTAATAAAGACGTTTATATGAGACAAACGATTTCTCTATTACGAATTGTAAGTAGGGAAAGTATTGTATTCCACCCAAAAAATCGATGTCGATATTTCACCCGAAATATATGTTTTGAGACCCCCTGAATCCCTAAAAAGTATTTTTAGAAAAAAGGTCCATGTGTGCGTGTGTGCGTGTATGTGTGTGCGTGCATGTTTGTGTATGAGTGTATGTGTGCCTGAGTGTGTTTGCGCGTGTGTGTGCGTGCGTGTGTGTCTGTGTATGTGTGTGCTATGCATCTTTATGCGTGTGTGTGTTTGCATGTGTGCGTGTTTGCATGTGTGCATGTATGTGTATGAGTGTGCGTGTGAGCGTGCGTGTATGTACATGCGCTTGTGTGTTTGCGTGCATGTGTGTATGTGTGTGTGCTATGCATCTTTATGCGTATGTGAATGTGTGTGTGTTTGCGGATGTGTTTGTGTGTATGTGTGTGCGTGGGAGAGTGTGTGTATGTGTTTGTGCATGTGTGAGTGTGCGTGTATGTGTGTGTGCTTGTGTGCATGTGTGTATGTGTGTGTGCTATGCATATTTGTGCTTATGTGAATGTGGGTGTTTGCGTGTGTGTTTTTGGATGTGTGCGTGTGTGCATGTGTGTATGTGTGTGTGGGTTGGGGTGTGTGTGTTTTTTGTGTGTATGTGTGTGGGAGAGTGTGTGTATGTGTTTGTGCATGTATGTGTGTGTTTACGGGCGTATGTATGTGTGTGTGTGGGGGGGGTAGGGGTGTGTGTATGTTTTTGTGTGTATGTGTGTGGGAGTGTGTGTGTGTGTGTGTGTGTGTGTGTGGGAGAGTGTGTGTATGGTTTTTTGTGTGTGTGTGTGGGAGAGTGTGTGTATGTGTTTGTGCATGTATGTGTGTGTTTACGGGCGTATGTATGTGTGTGTGTGGGTAGGGGTGTGTGTATGTTTTTGTGTGTATGTGTGTGGGAGTGTGTGTGTGAGCGTGCGTGTATGTACATGCGCGTGTGTGTTTGCGTGTATGTGTGTATGTCTGTTTGCGTATGTGTGTGGGTGTGTGTGTGTATGTGTGTGTTTGCGTGCATGTGTGTATGTGTGTGTGCTATGCATATTTGTGCGTATGTGAATGTGGGTGTTTGCGTGTGTGTTTTCGGATGTGTGCGTGTGTGCATGTGTGTATGTGTGTGTGGGTTGGGGTGTGTGTATGTTTTTTTGTGTGTATGTGTGTGGGAGAGTGTGTATGTGTTTGTGCATGTGTGAGTGTGCGTGTAGGTGTATGTGTATGTGTTTGTGCATGTGTGAGTGTGCGTGTAGGTGTATGTGTGTGTGTTTGTGTGTATGTGTGTGTGTTTGCGTGCATGTGTGAAGGTGTAGGTTTGCATGTGTGGGTGTTTATGTGTCTGTGGGTTGGGGTGTGTGTATGTGTTTGTGTGTATGTGTGTGTGGAAGAGTGTGTGTATGTGTTTGTGTATGTATGTGTGTGTTTACGGGCGTGTGTATGTGTGCGTGTTTGCTGGTGTTTGTGTGCATGTATGTCTGTGTGCGTATGTGTGCATGTATGTGTGTGTGGGTATGCGTGTATGCGTGTGTATGTGTGTGGGTTGGGGTGTGTGTATGTGTTTGTGTGTGTATGTGTTTGTGCATGTATGTGTGTTTTCTGAAAATTGTGCATGTGTATGAGTGTGTGTGAATGTATGCTGGTGTGTGTGTGTGTGTGATTGTGAGTGTGTGTGCGTGTTTGCGGATGTGTATGTGTGTGTGCATGTATGCGCGCGTGTGTGTGGGTTGGGGTGTGTGTGAGAGTGTGTGTCTGCGAGTTTGTATGTGTGATTGTATGTGTATGTTTGTGTGTGTGCATGCGTGTGTATGTGTGTTTGTGCATGTATGTGTGTATGTGTGTGGGTTGGGTGTGTCTTTTCTGAAAATTGTGCATGTGTATGAGTGTGTGTGAATGTATGCTGGTGTGTGTGTGTGATTGTGAGTGTGTGTGCGTGTTTGCGGATGTGTATGTGTGTGTGTGCATGTATGCGCGCGTGTGTGTGGGTTGGGGTGTGTATGAGAGTGTGTGTCTGCGAGTTTGTATGTGTGATTGTATGTGTATGTTTGTGTGTGTGTATGTGTGTTTGTGCATGTATGTGTGTATGTGTGTGGGTTGGGTGTGTGTTTGCATGTGTGCGTGTGTGTATGTGTGATGGAGAGTGTGTGTTTGTGTGTTTGTTTGCGGGTGTGTGTGTTTGTGGAGATGGTGGTGGTGGGTATTGGTGATAGTCGTGGTGATGTTGCTTATGGTGATATCTGTTCTGGTGGTGGTGGTGGTGGTGGTCGTATGGTGGTGGTGGTGGTCGTATGGTGTTGGTGGTGGTGGTCGTATGGCGGTGGTGGTGGTGGTGGTGGTGGTGGTGGTGGTGGTGGTGGTGGTGTCTAATTAAAAGCATTAAAACATACTAAAGATGTGAAAACTTAGAAAAATCACGAGGAAGCTTTAAAAATTCTAAAAAAATCATAATACCGCACAAATGGCTAAAATACCTAGCAAACCTCTAAAATAGCATTAACATACCGTGAAATGTTTAGAGAATGCTTAGGATTCGCATGTCAGGTCTAATACCTTCAGCTTCAACATCTTTTAGAGATAGTTTAAAGAGAGCTAGAAAGCAATAATGCTGGATAAAGTCGAGAAACATACTTTAAAAGAAGCAGCCCAGATCAGGATAGGCAGGGGTTAACCTTAGAAAAATTGCTAGGGGTGTTCGAGATGTTAACTCCAGAACATGTAAAACTAAGCTAAAGGATCATACAGCTGAATAAAAATTTATAGTGTTGCTAGATATGGGGGGCGCTGGTGATGATGGTTAGTTATGTTAGGTTATGATAGTCTTAGAAGGAATGTAAGCGACTTCTGACGTGTTACCATTAGAACATACTGAACTATCTAAAAGAATCGTTAAAATGAGATCAGCATGTGTGGTATACTGGAGCACTGAACAAAATCGAAGACAATAGCTATTTAAACAATAAGGTTACGTCTTCTAATGTTAGTTTTAAAAAGAGAGATAGGGAGGAGAAGAAGAAACATGTATAATGTCAAATAACAATGACGATATATCTCTAAAGAGGCTTATGGTTAAGTTAGGTTAGTCTAGAAAGACTGCAAGCAATGCTCTAGACAAGAACATTATAAATTTACAAAAGGAGAAATTTGATCGTGAAAGCAAAACAAATCGCTAAAAAGGGTCTACATGCTCATTAAAAGTATCATAACATACTAAAGATGTGAAAACTTAGAAAAATTGCGAGGAAGCTTTAAAAATTCCGAAAACCTTCAGAATACTGCACAAACGGCTAAAATATCAAGCAAACCTCTAAAATATCATTAACACACCGTGAAATGTTTAGAAAATGCTTAGGATTCACATGTTATGGGGTCCAATAACTTCGACTTCAACGTAATAGGTTAGAACATATTTTACTGATAGTTTAAAGCTCTATAAAGAGCTAGAAAACAATGTTGGATAAAGCTGAGAAAAATACTTTAAAAGAAGCAGGTCAGATCAGGATAGGTGGCGGGGTTAGCCTTAGAAAACTGCATGCTGTGTTCGAGATGTTAGCACCAAAACATAATATAGAGCTATGCGAAAGGATCATACACCTGAATAAAAGTTTATGGTATTGCTGGATATGGGGTCGTTGGTGATGGTGTCGATGTAGGTTATGGTTGCGCTGGTGATGGTGGTGGAGGTGATAATGCTAGTTATGATGGTTGTAAAGGAAATGGTGTTGGTGGTGTCGTTATAGCGATGCAAAACTCAACAGTCGCTTTCACATAATCTGCGGGCACGTGACGTAGAAATAGTGGTGCTACGTGATACTTCAAATACCATGAGAAAACTTTATTTTCTAGACTGAAGCTCTATAAAAGAGCTGCAGAAGCCAGCACTGACGAATATGGCCTTCGAAATTCTTTAAAGGAATACAAGGCTTGCAAGGTTAGACACAAACGCATAAGCAATGCCCTAGGTGATCCCATTAGAAAATGCTGAACTACTCTAAAGAATAATAACCGGGATTAACATGCATAACATACCGGCAAGGGCGAGGAAATGCTCTTAACGGCTTCTTCAACATCAAGGCTAAAAGATCTGGTGTTAGTTCAAGAAAAAGGAGGAATTAAAAAAAAAAAAAAAAAAAAAACAAGAATGCTCGTTAACAATGAAGAAATATCTCTTGAGGTTAATTTAGGTTTAAGTGTGTATGCCTTAGAAAAATTACCCTAGCCATATTAAGTTGCCACCAGGAATCTTGAAAAAAAGTTGAAATGGGGTGGGGGGAGGGCTGAGAATATAAGAAGAGATCATTGAAAAAAAAATGCATTGACATTAACCAGCTTTAACTTCTATAAGCTGAAGAAATTAGTGAAAAAACCATTTAAAAGCTCTCATAAAGATTCTCAATACTTCTATCAGTGACAAACATGTTAGAAGCCAAGTTCTGTAACGTTGTGAAAGAGATAGATTGTGTCAGTAACAAAAATGCTAGTAGCCAAGTTCTGTAACGTTATGAAAGTGGCCAGAATAGGTGACCAGATTAAGTGAACAGATTAGGTTAGGCTAGGTTAGGGGAAAATATGAAAGTATAGCATATAAGATAATGCCATGTAACGAACGTGGAACGATCTGTAACTATAATAGAAGCCAGTGAGACAGTAAAACTGTGAGAGATTGGTTGTAAAGCCTATTAAAAGACTCCGAAATTCACTAGATGTACCATGAACATCCTTCTAAAGGTCACAAAGGCATCAAAAAGCCAGAAAGGGACTATGTCAGCTTGATTAGTATGCTTAGGTCAGGTGAGTATGCTTAGGTGGTGAGAGTATGGTTAAGTTAGGATAGCTTGGGTTGGGCTATGTTAGCTTGATTAGTATGCTTAGGTCAGGTGAGTATGCTTAGGTGGTGAGAGTATGGTTAGGTTAGGATAGCTTGCTTTGGGCTATGTTAGCCTGATTAGTATGCTTAGGTCAGGTGAGTATGCTTAGGTGGTGAGAGTATGGTTAAGTTAGGATAGCTTGGTTTGGGCTATGTTAGCCTGATTAGTATGCTTAGGTCAGGTGAGTATGCTTAGGTGGTGAGAGTATGGTTAAGTTAGGATAGCTTGGGTTGGGCTATGTTAGCTTGATTAGTATGCTTAGGTCAGGCGAGTATGCTTAGGTGGTGAGAGTATGGTTAGGTTAGGATAGCTTGGGTTGGGCTATGTTAGCTTGATTAGTATGCTTAGGTCAGGTGAGTATGCTTAGGTGGTGAGAGTATGGTTAGGTTAGGATAGCTTGGGTTGGGCTATGTTAGCCTGATTAGTATGCTTAGGTCAGGTGAGTATGCTTAGGTGGTGAGAGTATGGTTAGGTTATGCAAGCTTGGGTTGGGCTAATTTAGCTTGATTAGTATGCTTAGGTCAGGTGAGTATGCTTAGGTGGTGAGAGTATGGTTAGGTTAGGATAGCTTGGGTTGGGCTATGTTAGCTTGATTAGTATGCTTAGGTCAGGTGAGTATGCTTAGGTGGTGAGAGTATGGTTAGGTTAGGATAGCT
Source organism: Tenodera sinensis (assembly GCA_030765045.1). Lineage (NCBI taxonomy): Eukaryota > Metazoa > Arthropoda > Insecta > Mantodea > Mantidae > Tenodera > Tenodera sinensis. The sequence continues at coordinate 26,072,103 of CM060962.1, read as the reverse complement.
TGGGTTGGGCTATGTTAGCTTGATTAGTATGCTTAGGTCAGGTGAGTATGCTTAGGTGGTGAGAGTATGGTTAGGCTAGGATAGCTTGGGTTGGGCTATGTTAGCTTGATTAGTATGCTTAGGTCAGGTGAGTATGCTTAGGTGGTGAGAGTATGGTTAGGCTAGGCTGGCTTGGGTTGGGCTATGTTAGCTTGATTAGTATGCTTAGGTCAGGTGAGTATGCTTAGGTGATGAGAGTATGGTTAGGCTAGGATAGCTTGGTATGGGCTATGTTGGCTTGATTAGTATGCTTAGGTCAGGTGGGTATGCTTAGGTGGAGAGAGTATGGTTAGGCTAGGCTAGCTTGGGTTGGGCTATGTTAGTTTTGGTTAGGGCAGGTTAGGCTAGGCTAGGCTAGGCTAGGCTAGGCTAGGCTAGGCTAGGTTGGGTTAGCTTGGTCAGACTATAAGATAGAGGAGTTGGTAATGATGATGATTGTTGGCGAGTTAGGTTATTCGTGAAATGTAATCAAAATAATAATGCGAGAAATGCAATAAATGACTGGATAAGTTAGACTGCTCTTCAACTACTATAAAACAAAGCTATTACTGAAGAAAACTTAGTGAAATGTCTTTAAATCAATTAAAATAACTCTAGCAGCGTTAAAATGTCTACTTGAGTGTCTTAAAACATCTTCAAACTGGCGGAAAAATGCTTCTCACGTGTCTAAGATGCCCTGAAAATCCTCAAAATACCTGTGAAGGAGCTAAAATGTCTTAATTAGCGCTCAAAAATACCATTAAAAGCGTCTAACGCCTATAAAAGTGTTTCAAGGATTCTGAAAAACCATGCAAAATGTTGGTGACAAAGTCTAAAATACTCCTATTGTGCTTAAGATGTCTCTAAAATGGCTGAAACGATATTTAACTGGTAGAGATACGTCTAACAGCCTTGAAATAGACGGTTCAGTATTCCTAATATCGTGAAAATTATCTTCCATTACCCTTCAAAGTGCTTAAAGCAAACAATAATGGACAGGGGCGTCCAGAATAACTGTCGGATTGCCTTAAATAATGTCAAATTCGTCTAAAATACTCTGAAAAATGTTTAAACTGGACGTAAAAGTCTTCAGAATATCTGGAAACAGGCTGAAATATCTATCAACGAGTCTAAACGGGTCTCAATACACGCTGAAAATATATAATATGGCGTCTAAATCACTCAAAATTGCTTGAAAAGTTGTTAAATATGTTGTAAAAGCGTCCTGAATATACCAAAAGCGTCTAAAAGATCTAGCAGAGGGTGAAAAATTGCAACAAAATGGGGTGAAACGTCTTAAAAATGTATGAAAATGACTGAATAACTCTGAAAATTGGCTGAAAAGTTGTTAAATATGTTGTAAAAGCGCCCTGAATATACTAAAAGCGTCTAAAAGATCTAACAGAGGGTGCAAAATTGTAGCAAAATGGGGCGAAACGTCTTAAAAATGTATGAAAATGACTGAATAATTCTGAAAATTGTCTGAAAAATTCTTAAATATGTTGTAAAAGCATCAAGAATATGCTAAAAGTGCTTAAACAGATCTATCAGAGGACTCAAAATAGTATCAAAATGCTTATGAAATTCCTAGAGGGAGATCAGGGTAGCGTATGACAGGATAGAATAGATAAGCAGAGGAGGGAATAGGATAGATGATAAGAGGATAGAATGAATGTCTAGAAACGTATCATGTTAGTAGAATAGAATAAATAATAATAAGAGGATCTATCTTAGGTTAGGCTAGGCCATGTTAGATTAGGATAGGTTAGGTTAGGTTAGGATAGGTTAGACGAGTAGAAGTATGGGGCTTAGGTTAAATTATCAAAGACGGGAGTAAATAGTGGGAGCTGCGTTAGGTTAGGTTAGCCATGTAGAAGTATGAAGCTTAGGTTAGGTTAAGATAGGTTAGAAGAGTAGAAGTATGGGGCTTAGGCGAGGTTAGGTTAGGTTAGCATAGGTTAGACGAGTAGAAGTATGGGACTTAGGCTAGGGTAGGTTTGGTTAGCGTGGCTATGTGGGGCGAGGTAACATTATGTTGGGGTAATATATTCAATCAAGATAGAAAGCTCTTGCATTAGGATGTATACATTAGATATAGCGAACAAAATACTCATCTATTACAAACGTACATAAACACGTGTGTGTCCCTGCTATTTGTCTTAGATATTGATCCCATTATCACTAGAACACCTACAATACCTGCTTCTAGTACCATCTCACCTAGTAATCCTTAGATTACGCATGGCGGCCATCTTGCGCATTTGGGTCTGTTCCAGCCTTCCCTCAACCTACCTACTGGGAGGTAATAAACTTGAAGTTTATGTAATCTGCCTAACCACATTAGGTGGCTGTAATAATTATTGTATGCAAAATATGTTTAATATGAACAAAATAGTTAATAAGTAGGTTTGGTAGTAAAGCTACGTTAAAGATGACTCAAGTTATCGGCGCTTGTAGCTCATGTGGCGGCAAAGTGTGGGGAACCGGTTCTTTCCGTCTGCTGTACAGACAAAACGTGCACAATTTCAATCTTCTGGTAGCTCTCCTACAAAGCGTATTAATAACGGTGCAGAAATTATTCTACCGCTCGGTTGGAACGAAGCCACCACTGCAAATGTTGTATCCAGAGAACTTTTGTCACTCGGCAGGAGAATGTGAGGTGAGTATGGCAAGTTCAATCATTACCCCTCCTCTCGTGCCCATGCATGCTCTAACGCAAACTATAATTGATTAATTTACCTTTACTAACACAATGTTATTGTCATAATATATATTGTCATATTCATGTAAATCACATGCATAAAAATATTTATCTCTAATTTTTAAACACGATTAGTAAATTATAACAAAAGAGTAATTTATTTAATCCTATAGATATTCATTCTCACAAATGTATCACATAAATCACTATATGCAAGCACATATATTATATTCCTCTAGTTCTACTTACTTATTAGGGTTTTAAGCACCTATAAAATACAAGTTTTCCTCGCCAGCATACACATGACAAGTTGTGTGTGTGTGTGTGTGTGTGTGTGTGTGTGTGTGTGTGTGTGTGTGTGTGTGAGAGAGAGAGAGAGAGAGAGAGAGAGAGATTCTACATATGCATCACTCTCCGCCCTGTGATAGCTAAGGTGAGGATCGTGTCTCAAAAGACCCCAGGAAACGATACAAAATCCGCCGAAGATTTTTTTTTTTTTTTTTTTTTGTTTTTTTTGTTTTTTGCGGTGTTTGTAACATGCGTTTCATTTCTAGCCGGGCCATAGTGGCGTGTATGCGTAGTTAACTTTCACTGCAGCGACCCGTACTAATGTTGAATAACCCGATCAAGTTTATCAGCTATGTTATACTGTGTCAATTGCTTCAATTCGTGCTTTAAAGGCTGGAGTTTGTTCATTGTGAATCTCAAAAGTGAAGCTTAGGACATCTGTTACCTAGCGGGATGGCTCAGGCGGTAACGTCTGTGGCCCGCATTCGGGGGGTCGCGGGTTCGATACCTGTGGCCGCGCACCCTGTTATGGGGTTTTCCGTGGCTTCTCCATGTCACTTAAGCGAACGCTGGGGTGCATTATTCCATGCCACGGTTTCCTTTCCATCATTTCACTTCATTCCATTTCCTTCTCATCTTTCAGGTGTACTTCCAGGCGTGTAGTGCTGGCAGTGCGACTGTGATGGCTGCTTGGCGCCGGGGTGAAGAGATCTCAGCACTTGTTAGGGACTTCCACGCGTCTCTGTGGCCTATCTAGCTGGAGCTGTGGCCTGTGCCACACCTTCGGTTTCCTCATTTCATCCTTGCCTCCTGGGGGTTGAAGCCACAATAGATCTGTGTAGGTCGACGTGAGCGAGGTGTCCCCCTCTTTGTCTGTATCCTTTACTCTTTACCTTTAGATCTCTGTTGTGTGTTCATTAGATGCAGTAGGTTATCCCTATTAGTCCACTTAAATGCCTACCGAAAAATTCACGCTAGGGAGGGGATATGTACTATATACAGGTACGTATAAACCGATTAATGTAGATAGGCGTGTAGGCAATTTCTGGAGGAATTTCGTGAATTCCAGGCACAAGAATTGCTAGATGACTTGTTAATAAGTTTAGGACATCGGGATTGTTAAACGCTAAACCTAAGAAGCGAAAAAGACAGTTTTAACAGAGGAAAAATTATGAAATTAGTGCCTTACTCGAACGTTTACCAAAGTGTTTAAGATGTGTTGCACTACAAGTATGTTTCAAAAACATATGTTCATATAGCAGCTAACCTTTAAAATTGGAACCCTACAAAGAGACGTTGTTCATGAAAAGTGATATAAGGAATGCACTGCATTACTTTCGAAACACGATGAAAAGGACATAAAATACAGAAAGATAGGGAGAAGTAAGAAGTAATGTAGTGCTCTTCTTGGTATCAACCAACTAACACCGCGGCGCAACAACCCTTTTCGACCCAAGGCCTACCACTCGGCCGCTGCGTCCCCCACCTCTGCCTCTCCTTGGAATTACATTTAGTAAACCTTTGTAAATTAACAAACTTCGTCTTCATACACAATAGAATAAATGACAAGAGCAACACACTGTTAAACCAGTAGAAAAAATGTTAAAAAATATAAATATATTTAAACAACCTCAGCTGAGAACGTGATAACCAGGGCCCGGGTGTTTATGACATGTCACAATTTTTGTTTGTGTCTTTTTTATAGAAAATATAAGCGAACCACGATTTTATCAATGGTGATTAAAATTATGCAATTTTCATGAGTCATAAAAAGTCATAGTTTAGCTTTTTAACCTTTTTTTTTTTCAGTTTTCATATTATAGTCATATTTTATCTTAAATTTTCGTAGTTTTTTTTCCATATTTTTATGTTTATATTCCAGTTCCACGTATGTGCTTGCAAAGACCAGTTTGTCACATCTCCTAATTCCTTTCTGTAATATTTTCTAAAGTTATTTTTCTTAGCGATGTACGTTTCCGCAAGTTTGGAGGGTAAGCTGTATGTAATCTGCTACTGTAATTCTTCTTTCTGATCGCCTTCAAAATGGGACATTTATTTCATTCTGTGCAGAGCTGAGGGTTATATCTGGATTGAGCAATTAAATAAATTCAAAATGCAACAATAAAATTAATATTGTTTATTATTGAGTGTGCTAGATTTTTAAAGTACATTTTCAATGTAATGTTAATTAAAACAGCATTAAATATTTGAAGATTTTGAAAATGCACACAAAAAGAATTTTAGGTAATATTTATCGTCATATTTTCTAATTTTTTTCGTTCATAAGGGCTTGCATATTTCTAATATTTTTAGGTCATAAACATCTGGGCCCTGGTGATAACTTAAGTATGCTGTGTGCTATGATAGTTTAATTTAACTAACAAAGTGATGGTTATCCCCAACATATAGTTTTCCTAGCTTTTGTCCAATACTTTACTTTCTATTTCACTTCTTGTTGCGAATTTTCTCCCCCCCCCCCCCCCCCCCCGTAGGATCTCTCTAGGACATTGCTTTTTCCATATAAGATACATAACCTTCGCCAGCAAGAAAATCTGTTAACGGAATCATACATCTATCTTCAGTTATAATGCTACGTAACGAGCGAGGTGGCACAAGCGATAGACAGTGTGACTCGCGTGCCGGAGACTGTGGGTTCGATTCCCGCGGCCAAATTTTCTGAACCATGGGCCTTTTTCGGGATTTCCTCAGATCACCAGGCGAATGCTGGGAAGCTTAATTACATCCCCTGATTTCCCTTCAACTTGAAACATCGTATGGACCCTGCCCAGTGCTTTGTCATACCTCCTAATGCGGATGCACTTGGTCTCCTCTCACCTCATCCCTCCCTCCCGGGGACACCCCACAAAACTTTACTACAGGTCGAAGTGCTGAGTCCCCCTCCGCATTTGGCCATCAATAAATATATCTACTGTCCGGTAGGAGTAAGAGTTTTATAGGGGCATACGGGCCTGGAAATAATTTGCACAGTTCCTTTTGTGACATAAACGCTTCTTACTTGTATAGACATGCCTACCTCAAGAGATCGCTTATGGTGTAGATACAGGTCAGCTACCCACTAATTATCGGTTATTGTTTCTATATCATTACTCTTGCGATAATTTGGAAACGTTCCTTCTCACCAAGTTCAAACGCCGAGTTAGCCCTAGCATTATCAAGTCTTATTCCCTTACTTTTTAAAGCTGCCACCTAATGAGACATTCTTGATATTAATTCACGGCTATCATGTGCAAAATATCTGCTAAGCACGCAAAATGAATCACCGATGGAGGTCATCTGTACAGTAATCCCGGATTCAGAACCATAAATTAGTTCTGCTTTCCTGAACTGTATTCGATAACCATGATTTGAATATTTTTAAGGGGTTTTTATCTCAGCCATTAACGCTCAACTTCTGCAGCAGCAGCAGCAGCAGTTTTTATTTATGCTATCAGACGCTTTAGCATTTATATTGTTTTTGTGTGACAAACTTGCAGGGCAGTAACTGACTCCACAAAATGTAAATATTTTGGAAATATGAGCTAGATTTGGGGGGCCCCAACTGTGCACCCCAACTGCGCGCAAGGCAAATTTCTACCTGTTCCAAGATGCCCGACTGCGCACGGCGGTTCTTTTTGGGATAGGTCAACTCCGCGCGGCGATCATTCCTGCATTTTTAGAGGCTTAGGACTCTATTAACTCTGCCCTATTTGCCATTCATGTCAACTCTTTCACTGGCAACCTTTTTGCGAATCAACTTTAACGGTCTTTCAGGCAATTCAGTGACGTCATTGCGCTTTACGCTATTAGAGATTACTTGCCTATCCAAACTATGAACGGTTTCGTGATTATGACTTACTTCACTACTGAATAAAATGTAATTGGCACTGTCATTTAAATAAATACGAGACTTACAAGTTTTAACAGTGCACCTCCACGATACACTTTGCTGTGTTTCTCTTTGTTTGCGCAATGTATATCCATGTATAACAACCAATCTTTGTCCCCTTTGGCATTTCGTAACTTGCAGAGAAGCGCTGGAATCCATTGATCTATAGAAACACACACGATGAGTACATCATTTTATAAACAGCACGCCATGTTGTACACCGGGAACATTCGACAGTCGTTAACAGTGTTACTAACCCTATAACCTATAGTCACAACTATTCTCGAAACAAATGACTAACATTGTTTACTAATGGTGTCACACTTCTGTGACTTACACGAGAAAGACTCGCAAGCATTTGAGGTATTTGTGGTATACCCGCTCGCGCGCTGTTTGCCTGTTTAACCTAGACAAGCTCGCGCGCAGTTAGGAAAAAATTGACCTTTTCGCACGCAGTCGGTGCCCCCCCCCCTTTGTTTTAACCATTTCCCTGTATTTTATCACTTTCACTTTAGGGATGGAAAAGGAAATCCGTACATGCTAAAAGCTCACCTGCGTGGTGTGGCGGTAGCTTGTGCGATCTGTGACCTGAATCTCACAAGCTGTTACTTTATTATTATTATTATTATTATTATTATTATTATTATTATTATTATTATTATTATTATTATTATTATTATTATTATTATTATTATTATTATTATTATTATTATTATTATTATTATTATTATTATTATTATTATTATTATTATTATTATTATTATTATTATTATTATTATTATTATTATTATTATTATTATTATTATTATTATTATTATTATTATTATTATTATTATTATTATTATTATTATTATTATTATTATTATTATTATTATTATTATTATTATTATTATTATTATTATTATTATTATTATTATTATTATTATTATTATTATTATTATTATTATTATTATTATTATTATTATTATTATTATTATTATTATTATTATTATTATTATTATTATTATTATTATTATTATTATTATTATTATTATTATTATTATTATTATTATTATTATTATTATTATTATTATTATTATTATTATTATTATTATTATTATTATTATTATTATTATTATTATTATTATTATTATTATTATTATTATTATTATTATTATTATTATTATTATTTCTGTTATTTTATGCTTGTTATATTTGTCGTTTCTGGCAGGCCACGTTGTTGCAAAGTTTAATAGCAAATAGAGAATAGTTCCTAATCGAACATCATTTTGCAATCGGATAAACATTCTCAGTGTCACGTGATGGATAGAAGTTATAGTGAAAGGATAAACATGATAAGTGCTTTTCTGGAAAATAGCATTTAGGCAGTGCAATTAGTATAGTACAAGTAGGAAGTGTGTGCTCATAATATTCAGCTTTACTTAACTTGTTTCTATTTCTTAGTTTGATACTCCTGGTCCCGCAGCACGGAGTCATACAATACTCAAAAACCTTGCTTACTAGTCTTTTTGAATCAGAAACATAGTCTATATAAGATGAGTTAGTAATTGGGATTTCTACATATTTTAAATTCGTATATTTTCATTTATTTCCACTGTTGTCTACTTGAAGTGCTTTAATTTCCTGTTGGGCAAAGTTATATAACGTTTATACACACACACGAGAGAGAGAGAGAGAGAGAGAGAGAGAGAGAGAGAGAGAGAGAGAGAGAGAGAGAGAGAGAGAGAAGGAAATGCAGAACAAGCTATTCCGCTAACCTATCTTCGAATGAGTGAAGGTTTTCTACCGGAGAACGTAAGTGTGGTGTTTATTTCTTTTTTCGCTCTCTCTTTAGTTTCAAAATGAAATGCTCGAGTTGCTCAAATTCCGTGTTTCCTTGTGGATTAAGCTCCATTTCATTGGATGACACTGTGCCTTGTTTATGGAGAAAACGATAAGAATCGAAATTCATATTCGTGACTCTATGATATGCATTACACAATATAATGCAGCCTGGCATGTTTATTGTTTGAATGTGTCCCATTCAGTTTGACTTTCCGGTGGCTTACAAACAAAGCACAAAGCATGACAGCCTTCAGAGATTACATCTGCTGGTAGCACATACTAACATAATACAGGGCACAAGACGGATCCCTGATAATAACGTTTGCCAGCTAAACTTTAAAAAAAAAAAAAAAAAAAAAAAAAGAAGAAAAGAAATAAAGAAATGGAACTGAAAAATTTAGAATGCCTGTCAATACTATTCTGAGAAGCAGAAAGGTGTGGAAACCAAAGATCTCGGAGAAGCCTGTGCTGAAACATCGCTACACTTTCACTGAGAAACTCGTTCAGAAGCCGTTTGCAGTGCACATAAGGTTTCCGACTAAAGCTGTTCACTGATTGTTTTACGTAGTCCGAACAGCGAGAACAGCTGCTATTGGAAGTTAAAGTGCCTTAAATGGGAGATGTCATTTCATTTACCTAAAGCACTACTTGAAACAACAGAATAGTAGAATTGTAAACGTGCTATCAGAAATGCTAAGTTGCATTAAATTTTAATAAACTAAGCTTAGTATTTCAATGTAAATTTGTATCTACAGAAGATGCTTTGAAAATTTAAATATCAGCTTTGGTTTTTGACCGACTTTTCATTTTTGAGTTATACTGCTCACAGACAGACGGACGGACGGACAGACAGACGGACGGACAGACGGACGGACAGACAGACGGACGGACAGACAGACGGACGGACAGACAGACGGACAGACAGACGGACGGACGGACAGACAGACGGACGGACAGACGGACAGACAGACAGACAGACGGACGGACAGACAGACGGACGGACAGACGGACGGACAGACAGACGGACGGACAGACAGACGGACGGACAGACAGACGGACGGACGGACAGACGGACGGACAGACGGACAGACAGACAGACGGACGGACAGACGGACGGACAGACGGACGGACAGACAGACGGACGGACGGACAGACAGATAGAGATACACACACATATACACGCGCGCGCGCGCACACACACACACACACACACACACACACACGCACACACACACAGAGGAGGCCTCAAAACACACATTTCTGGTAAAATCTCGACATCGAAATTTTGGGTCGAAAACAATACTTCGCCTACTAACTATACGTAGTAGAGAAAGTATAAATGTAAATAATGCGGAACCTAGCAGCTATAGACCTACATCTCCTATTCCCAAGTTTCACAAACATTCTAGAAATTCACTAGGTAGGCTTCGGCGGCCAGTGTCCATGTTAACTAGGTCTTCCGGGGCAACAACAGCAGCAACCAAGACGCGGCCTTCCCCGGGAGACCTAGTTAATATTCTAGAAACTGTTATTAAAGCCAAGTATGAGTACTTTCAATTTAATAATTAGTTTTCTTCTTCTCAGTATGGTTACAGATCTCATTTAAATACAACCAAAGTGGTTATTTTTTAAATTAATTCTATGTTTGATGCTTTCAGGATCACAATACTGTAAATTCTCTTGTTTGCGACTTAGGTAAGGCCTTTGATTGTACCTCCCGTGCTAAATTACATTATTATGGTATTTCGGGAAATGAACTTTAACTGCAATACCAATGGAAGCAGAACTAAAGACCGTTGTCTATAACTGAACAAATAATGACATTTATAAATGTGTATATTTTTCATGCTTTGAATTATGCCAAAAAGTTGAAAGTAATAGTCAAAGGAGTGATACTTATTCTTATAATACATCAGATTGCAATTTGTTCGATGTACCCAAGCGTAAATTGTCCAAAACAATGAAGAACTTTATCATAATGATAGTAAGAACAGGGAACCAATTTCCATCCCATGTTTGTGAAATACAGTGTTAGCATCTGTATTTATTATAGATACACTGCGGGAACGAGTATGAGGGACGCTTATGGTAATGAAGCGCCTGGCACCTTCGCAATATTCTAAAAGTGAGTGTTAGAGCTATGCCGCACACTTGGGTATCAAGGAGGACGTGGCGCACTGCATCATGAGGAATAATAAAACCCTGAAAATCCACATTGGATGATGATCTTATATAGGATGTTCGTGACAGTGTCTTCGAAAGGCTTTTGCTGTACCGAGGGTCTAGGGGTTCTAGTTGATTGTTTGATCGATTGATTACATAGCTGAGGGGATTCCGTACTTATCAATCTCATTAGAGTTTTGTACGTCAGATCCAGGGTGGTAGGGATGAGGTGATAGTACCCAACGGGCGCCCGGTGAACTACAAGGAGGGCGGGTGCCTGCAGGTTTGCAGGTAGTTCTTTATCTCGACGCGAGATTCACGCACGTTACCTGTCATCCAGGTTACGACTGGTGGCCCCCTAGGACAGACGACAAAAACACTACTTTGATGTAGCGTGGTGGTAGTGTGTCTTCCTCACGTCCAAGAGGTCGCGAGCTCGAATCTTGCTTAGGGTGAGTTATTCGGATAAGTCCCCCCCCCCCGAGGTTGTCCCTTATCCTGAGAAGACGAATGTCGGGTAACTTAAACTGAAAGCTCTATGGAACTCGGGCTCATTTGAGCTTCCTTTCCCATTTCATTCATTCGGCGTCCAATACGACACTACGTTTTAGGGTTTAATAAAAAAAGCACAGAAAAACACCTTGGCACCAAGAACTGTATTTAGAGGGCGCAGTCACCACCCTCGCAACGCAGCTGACACATCACCCTAAAAAGCCGAATGGAAATTACATGAAATAAAAAGACCGAAAATTCAGAGATGTGTAATTATTCTTACCTGCATTCGTCTAGTGACCCGGGAAATCTGCCGCAAAATCCCGGGGTTAGGAAGGTCAGCCGCGAGAATCGAACCCACGACCTCTCGCATGCGAGCCATGGCCGCGCCGTAGCCGAGTGGTTAGACCATTCGCTTCTCACCAAAACGGCCCGGGTTCGATCCCAGGCAACCGCATGTGGGATTCGTGGTCGACGAAGCGGCGCTGGGGCGGGTTTCCTCGAGGTTCTCCTGTATCCCCCGCCATCTCATTCCACCGGTGCTCCATCTTCATTCCATGTATCAGTGTCACCGCCTGCGGTGCCGTAGTAGTAAAAGCGGGCGTTAAGCACTACGAAAGAAGAAGCATGCGAGCCTAATACGGAACTATCTCGCTCGGTCTGTTGTAGTTGAGGATGCCGATATAATCCTACGTGTATTACTGTGCAAACTGAACTTCTTCAGGGACGCAATAAATATGCACTAGGTGTCACGAATCCTTGATTATTCTTGTATGGTATGATCTAAAGGAATTTTGACACTTCTAGCTGAGAAATCGATGCCACTTTGTCTATTGGAGGATGCTTCTTTGGCACTCGTGAAGAAAATCACTGGTTTCAGTTGAATGGCATATCGGTTCACCATTATAGAGGAGTGGTAGAATGTGTCAATCACACGTATGCACGAGACTGATCGTCTTTACTGCACTTCTGCTATGATTTGCTCAATTTGTCCTTTTAGATCTCTTAGTTCAAGAATGGAAACAAAGCGTAGATAGTGGAGTTCCATAAGCAAGAAATAAAATAGTCCAAACAATATTATATGCGGATGATCAAGTTTTACTCTCAAATTCTGAAGACAGCTTACAATTATTTCAAATCGTCAGCAAATATGATACGAAAATTTCTACTTCAAAATCTAAAACAATGGCAATTTGGAAAAACTATACAACGTGTGAAAATCGAGATTGATGTAAAAAAATTATAGAACAAGTGTCTGACTTCTCATACCTAGGAGATGTATTTGCGAATCACAAGAGTGATATTGATACAAAATTACAAAAGTTTAATAAATTGAACGGGGTAATAAGAAGACATTTTGGCAAACAGATGATGACCGATACAAAACTAGACTACATTATATCGCACCAAAAGCTGCTCTCAGACACGGCGGTGAAATTTGGAGTTTAAATAACAGAAATTCACATGAACTTGAAATAAACCAAAAAAGTTTCTTCTGATCACTGTTAGGAGCTGCTAGATTAGACCAGGAAAGGAATATGGCCATTTAGTGTTTTAGGTAAAGTGGATGGCTGTTAAGAGTGATATTAGCTTTAAAACACATAGTTTTCTTTTAAACAACGAGCCAAGATAATGAACAGTGACCCAGAGCTTCCAAATTATAGGAAAACCTCGTTCCACACTTTGCTGGAAGACACTGGAGTTCAGTTTACAAAAGGAAAAGGAAATTAGTGTGATAATTGATCGGAAAACATGGCGTGGAGGAGACATTACCTGAGCTTTGTGGGTACCGCGCCTCAATCTGACAACTCAGGTCAAGTTAAGCTTTTACTCATAAAATAATATTTCATAATTTTTCTTAACCAATTTCTTTAATTAGTTAATTTAGTTTATTTAGTAAAGATGAATCGAGTGCAATTCTAACCTCGCACTGCTACAGTGAAAGATATGATGGTTGCGACAGCAGTAAGACGTAAACATCTTTGCGCAGAGAACGTCAACACGTGCTTATAATGTTTCATGTTTATGTGCGTCCTCACTTTAGTCCTGTCATTTCAATCAGAGCAAGCGTTAGCCGGCTACAGCAGCTGACGTCACTAGTACGGAAGTCTACTGCGCATCCAGCTGGTGATACCTACCGTATTACTCAACATACCGTGGAAAACCCCATGGATCAGGAATCGAACCAATGTGGAGCACAGACGTTACCACCTGAGCCATCTTGTGCGTTTGTTACTGAATATTTGAGCAATTTCCGGCTCGCCTGAATAACCTGGCTCGATCTACAAGCAGGTGAAGCTCAGCAGTTCGAAACCACAAAGTAAACACTGACTCGGTAGTACCTATGTTGCCCTTTGAAAGTCACTGACGCGGCAACCCTTCCGCTCTATGTACTCGTATGTGGAACCATAAAACTGCAAAGAGTGGCTTCTTTGTCCCACCTGTTTAAAATCAACCTACTTTATTTCATACATATCTGTTAACGCTTTCATATAATACATTGTTGGGCACTGAAATAAGAACACTTTTCCATAAATTCACTGCATATCTAGTTAAAGGGCCAACTTGCTTAGGGTTGGATAGTTTCTTGCAAATTCATATAATGTATTTAACGAGTAGTACTGTCAACTTTATTTAATAACCTACATTCGCGTTAATTATGCCGTTACATCCAAAAATTTAGAAAACCATACGCTTTGTTTCAACTTCAGTTTAACGTCTTGTAACAAACACTAAAAGCTATTTCGTATTCTTTGTTCATGACAATGTGTCATCTGGCGTTTGCAACATTTGCTAAGGAGCCACTCAAAAGTAAGTATAAGGTGAGGAAGGAAAAAGTTTTTAGTAAAAGTGACAACCGCTGGAAATGGATTCCACAAAGATTCCCGTTATTTTGCAGTTGTGGGATAAGGCGAATGTAAAGCCAAGGTGTTCCACTGCTGAACCGGATAGCACTTTCCCAGTACACGAGACCACGGAGGATGGATACTGCGGCCACTTTGTCACTTTCTTTATACCTTTGATTTTTTTACTTATTGCAAATTGTTTGTTTTATTTGGTAACCGAGTGGAATGGCTCAGGCGGTAAAGTCTCTGGCCCGCATTCGAGAGGTCGCGGGTTCGATCTCTGTGGCTGACCTTTCTGATCCATGAGTTTTTTTTCCATGGTTTCACCAGGTAGTCAGGCGAACGCTGGGAAGGATTCCCATATCCTCCGGATTTCCTGTCCCTCCATTTCGTTACATTAATCATTTCATTTCAGCCGTTATCCCGTTAGGTTTCTTACAGGGTTGAAAGCGTTGGCGAGCGTCGCGGCAGCAGCACGGTAGGGGAACAAATGCGCTCTGGAAATCTCATCCTCCAAAATGGAAGGTGAGCCTACTGGTTTTCGGGGCCCCCATGGGACGGTACATGCCCGAGGAGGCAAGGGAACCGGTTTCCGAGTACTGCGCCCGCCTTGGGAGTACGAACCGGGCTGAGCCAGCCTCCACCGGGGTACTTCTAACTGGCAAAATGTAGGAACCCTGCCCTCTGTTCTAACGTGGCAATAATCCAGCCGCCCTTCGGACCCATTCACCTTGTTCACCTTCTCGGGGGTGCCCCGTTAGGGGCACAGGCACAAAAGAGGTCGAGGTGCTAAGTCCCCCTCCGCAAATTGTAATCGAGTCATTGACAACTATGACTATATATTGTTCGTTTTAGGCGAATAGAAGTTTAAGATGTCAAAACGATATAAACATGAACCCTTGGCCAGGTTTCTAACTACAGGGAATAAAACCTTTAAAAGTTGTTGCATGCTGCAAAAAGTGACATATAAAAGAAGTATTATCTCAAAATTTCACGTAGTATGCTGATATAGTAAGTGTTTGTGAGACATTTAGACATCTTAGGTGGCCGAAGAAATACTTTTCAGCACACTCGTATCAGCCCTTATTTGGCAGATGAGATATGCATAAACGGGAGTTGTACACTTCAGTGTTTTCTTATCTTTGGTTATCTATATAGGCTTAAAAGGCTACCTAGTTTAATGTAGTTCATTCACAAGTGGTTATTAATCTTTGTTGTTTTCATGTCGCTTTGATGATAGGATGTATTGGTGAATTGTTTTCTAACTGTGCTCCGAAACCTATTAACATTTTTCTACTATATAGCTCAACTTTTAAGCAGTTTTCATTACAATTACTGATCGAATCTTGTATGTTCGATTAAAAGGTCCCAAAATACATGACAATAGGCTGTCTTTGACATTCAGAAAACTAGAAGGGTGAAAATAATACGAAACGGTAAGTGATTCAAAGTAACCCCAAAGTCTGAGTAACTTTTATACCCTGAATGTTGCCAAAGATTACCTAAAGGATAAATTTAAACAATAATTTAGTCGCAGGAGATACTGCGCCATACATCTATTGTTTTATACACATTCTAGTTGTTATTTGAATTCACATATAGAGAATTTAACAAATTAGAACCTTCATAAGTGTGTCAAAGGCACCCCGGTGGAAAAACGGGTGCCAAAAGCGTGTACTTTGGATAAAGTAAGGGAATTTGTATTGCACTTACTCAACGCCGAAGCATTTATGCTTCCTTAATTCCATAATACGGTACAGATGGGCCCCCCGCCCATGCGTCAGCTCTTACCCTTATAGTATTATATGTAAAAGGATGCCAGAGAAGTTAGAAGTTAGAAGCCTAAGTTACTAAACCGAAATTTAGTTCAATATAAGTGGGAGTCAAATTGCCCCGTCAGTAGTATTTTAGTTGAAGACAAGGAATCATCAACCTAGCAAAATTGGAGAACACGAGAGAAACAACAGCTAACAAACAAGTGATTTAACGCAATTCTGCAGCTCCTGTTGCAACAAAATTAGCATAGAAAAATCAGAACTGGTTTTGCTAAGAAAGCAATAGATAACTACCAAGTAAAAACAGATTTGATATCAAGCTAAGTTGCAGTAGGTATAGCTCAAAGAAAGTCGTGTCATTATGTCAAAAACCTTTATTTGGGCATTTCAAAGAGAGCAAAATAATAAAAGGGTTTCATCGAAATTTAAGTCCCTTCACACACCTAATAACCAACATGAGCCGTTAAGATTTTGTTTTTCCATGGTGGCAAGTATAGCTATGCAGGGCTCTGCGCGAATCCCGGCATATGATGAAAAGCGGGTTTATTTTACTAAGGTATCAGGAATATTACCATATATGGGACAAAGAACGTCCTGAACGCAAAAGCAAACCATGTATTCTTAAGATGACGCTTATAACAGCAGCTTCAAGAACTAATGAAACTTGCACAACACTGACGCAAAATAAATGTCTATAAGAACTGCATTCCAGCTATGCAACTGCAGTGCTTGGCCTTTCGGAAGAAGATAGGAATAATTCAGCAGGTCAATGCGAACTCGTTTTCTCTCACCAACGTCCTGAAATTCTTCGCGCTGATGGAAACAATCTGGATGGATTACTGTCCTGAAGAACCCACCATGCAGCAGCCCCGATTTCATATTTTAGAGCTTGGACTTTCAAAAGCAATCCGGTCTTTACAGCACCAGTACATGCAAGCCTGGGCTGGGTAAGCTCTAACGACGTTGAGGAGCGTTATCCAAATGATTGCTTCAATGTAAACAAGGGGCTCCGAAGGCAGTATTACAACCAGCTTTGTCAAGTTCTTAATTCCATGATATTAATGTTTAAAGTGTTACTACCTATACTGAAACATGCAATCTATCACGAAATAATCCTGTGTAATATCTATAGCATATTGACGAAATTAAATATGTATATGAGGGATAAGTTAACAAAATTTCCAAAGTTTATTATCGCATCTCCATGAGTGATAGCGACTCCGACAATTTCAGGTATGCACCTGACGTATGAGGTATGATCAGGTAAGGAGACAGAGGGTGGCTGAATCACGAGTCACGGCAGAGCAGAGGGGAGGGTCCCTGAGATTTTCATTTTGAAGCTCCCCGGCGGCGTCTAGTACAGTCAGCTCCCCTGCTTCCTGCAAGTGTGCACATTCCACTGGGGCTTCCAAAACCGGAGACCACCCCACAAGGTTTACATAGAGCACCCTTTGCCCCTGCCATGCAACGCCGAGACTCCCGCCGTCGCTTGCAACCCTGAACCGACCAAGAAACTGAAGGGTGAAATGAAATGAAAGGGCAGAAAATTCAGGGGATGTAATTACTTTCCCAGCGTTTGTGTAGTAAACCGGGATAACCAGTCGGCGCGGGAATCGAACCCACAGCATCCCGAATGCGATTTACGCGCGCTACCACCTGCCCCCGGTTAGCTGTGCATAAGCGTAGAGATATTGAATTTCGTTATATCTTTAATGTACAATGTATTAATTCGGTCCCTTTGGAGGAACTCCTGATAAAATACATGGGTTCGTATTTGCCATTAGTAAACGCTGAAGCATGCTTTCAGATATACTAATCAAGCAATACAGTGTTTAAATACATGGTAATAGCAGTTATCTGTCCGCAAATGTGAAATAATCAGAATACACATAGATACTACCAGAATGCTTAAACAGTAGGCAACCGAGGTTTTAAATATGCCTTAGTACTGGTAAAGATAAATTGCGGTTATCTCATATGACCCTTGGATCCAGAACACAGCGGAACTTGGTCTTTCAAGATGACCTCACTCCAAGATTAAATATGATAACTGTCACTGAACCTCGGTTATTACTCTCCTCGTTATAAACGAAAACACTTGTATTTGCTATGGATATATGGCGCAGAGGAAGCTACAAATTGATGGTGATCATTAGGGCTCGGATGTTTAGGTAAATACATATCCTGTTTGCGTCCTAACACAAACTTGAAACTGAGTTTAATGTTCTGATATTCACACTGGAGCAAATATTTTAAAATGGCTCTCACGATAGAAAATTTTCAACTATTTCGTTATACCCACAAAGTGCTCTGACGGTAAGAATTCGAAAATGTTGATTTTCTCAAAAAGGCGCTGATAGGATATTTTAAAAACTTTGATTTTCTCAACATTTTCTGTGATAGAAAATTTTCATAAATTTGAATTTTTTTCAAAATCGACCCTGACGATAGAAAATGTTAAAAAATCTTGATTTTTTCATAAATTGCTCAGACGAAGGAAAACTTTCGAAAAAGTTGGTATTCCCAAAAAGCGCTCTTACGACAGAAAAATTTCATTTTCTCAAAAATGGCTCTAACGATAGAACATTTTGAAAAATTCTGATTTTCTCAAAAAGTACTCTGAAGACAGAAAACTGTCCACCATATGATTTTCTCAAAAATGGCTCTAACGATAGAAATTAAAAAAAATGTATTTTCTCAATAGGTGCTCTCACGGTAGAAAACTTCTGAAAATTGCTTTTCTCAAAAATGTCCCTTATGAGCTATCAAGAAACTTTATTTCACCATAAAGGCTAGAATGATAGATCATTCTGAAAAACAATTTGATTTTCTCAAAAATGACTCTAGAGAAGATTTTCAAAATTTTTATTTTATCAAAAATAGATGTGAGAAGATTTTCATACATTTTTGTGTTTTCAAAAATGGCTCCGAGGAAGATTGCGAAAAAGTTTTATTTTGTCAAAAACGTCTCTGGCGAAAGAAATTTTCAACAATTTAGCCTTTCTCAAAAATACTCCGACGCCGCAAAATTTTAATTTTCTCAAAAATTACTCTGACAATACAAAACTTTCCAAATTGTTTTTCGAAAAGTGCTCTTACGGCAGAAAATTTTCAAAAAAGTCGTTTTTTTCAAAAGTTTTCTTATGAGACAAAATTTTCAAAATGTTGATTTCTACATAATGGCTATGAGGATATAACATTTTGAAAAATTTTGATTTTCTCAAAGTGCTCTGACGATAGAAAACTTCATAATTTTTATTTTTTCAAAAATAGCTTGGAAGGCTTTGATTTTCTCAAAAATGCTAATGACGATAAAAAGTTTTCCAAAACTTTTATTTTCTGAAAGGTGATCTGATTGCAGAAAATTTTCAAAAAGTTATTTTTTAAAAAATGTCCCTTATGAGATAACATTTTCAAAAATGTTGATTTCTACATAATGTTAGGACGATAGAACATTTAGAAAAAAATTTATTTTTCTCAAAAATGGCAGACGATATAAAATGTTACAAAATTTTTATTTCCTCAAAAAGTTCTCCGGCAGCAGAAAATTTTCCAAAAGTTCGTTCGTTTTTTCAAAAATGTGTCATATGAGATAAGATTTTAAAAAATTTTGATTTCCACATAATGGCCTGAACGATGTAACATGAAAAATTTTGATTTTCTCAAAAATGGATCTGAGAGAGCATTGTTAAAAATAGTAATTTTTCATAAATGGCTCCAACAATCATTTTGGAAGATTTTGACTTTCTCAAAAATGGCTATGACGATAGAAAATTGTCCGAAATGTTTATTTTCTCAAAAAGTGCTCTAACGGTAGAAAATTTTAAAAAGTTTCTTGTTTTTTAAGAAATGTCCCTTATCAGACAACATTTTCAAAAATGTTGATTTCCACTTAATGGTTAGGACGATAAACATTACATTATCACTTCCTCTGAATTTTAGTTATCACCTCCTCTGTTTTCTTATGTTATGATCAGGTTAGAGAAACAGCTGACGTAGGTTGACACAACAGAGCCGCTATTCAAATGTCAAAAATGGCTGACTTAGCCTCGGTGAACCATTTTATGCTGAAATACACGAAATATTTCGAAGAGGAAAACCTCAGAAAACAGAATACAACAGGAAATGTGTTTGGGATCAGTTTGGCAAATTTTGTATTGAACGGAATTATAAATTAAGAGCAGATACTCCAACTTCTGACATTACCAACAACTTAAAAATTGGAGTATCAATAGGATAATTTTGTGGGCTGTGCTAATGAACGCCGATGTATGTATTTATGCTACAAGTTTATTTTAAGAGGTTAGTAATTACAATACAACATTTAAATAACATTTCATTGGCTATGTCATCCTTTAATTCGTGAAACAGCCTTAAAATATGCAACTCGTGATAGTCAAATTCTCTGGATAAATTGATAGTCGCTCATGGCATTACTTAAGATAATTAACTTTGCGAGCCAATTTATAGCAGACGTCCATTTATTTGGGACTGAAAGGCATGTCACGGCATTTGGTAATTTCACTGCTATATCGGGCAGTGATTGGTGAAAAGTTTGCTTCATTTTTCATCACATTGGTCCATTTTTGATTACCACACACAGTTGATGGAATCAAACACAGCACACTAGCTGTGGATGGAATCAGCGTATTAGTTGCCAAGTACCTACATCATTAAGTGTTTAATGAACTTCGGAGTAATTTTCTAAAGTATAATCGCGAAGCGCAGTAAAACTTTTCACTTTATCAATATGTTTGTTTTGTTGGAACATTTGATTACAAACCGATACTACGCTATTCCAGTTTTATTTCATCTCAGGTAGAAAACACGAAGTCCAATGCAAAACAGTAGTTACAATGACGGTAGTACGAACAACGATAAACGTATGACAGTTGTACAACAGAGAAATGTCGATAATGAAGCAAAGTTCTTCACAAATTGGCCCTAATGACCTAGCTGTCGATGGGCCCCTAAACCTCACTCACTCATTTATTCACTTACTCACCCACTCACTCACTCACGCACGCACTCACTCACTCACTCACTCACTCACTCACTCACTCACTCACGCACTCACTCACTCACTCACTCACTCACGCACTCACTCACTCACTCACTCACTCACTCACTCACTCACTCACTCACGCACTCACTCACTCACTCACGCACGCACTCACTCACTCACTCACTCACGCACTCACTCACTCACTCACTCACGCGCGCGCACTCACTCAACAACTCACGCACTCACTCACTCACCCACTCACTCACTCACGCACTCACTCACTCACTCACTCACTCACTCACGCACTCACTTACTCAACAACTCACGCATTCACTCGCTCACTCACTCACTCACGCACGCACGCACTCACTCAACAACTCACGCACTCACTCACTCACTCACTCGCTCACGCACTCACTCACTCACTGACTCACTCACGCACTCACTCACTGACTCACACACTCACTCACTGACTCACTTACATCCCACACTCACTCACTCACTCACTCACTCACTCACTGACTCACTCACTCACTCACTCACTCACATCCCACACTCACTCACTCACTCACTCACTCACTCGCTGACTCACTTACATCCCACACTCACTCACTCACTCACTCACTCACTCACTGACTCACTCACTCACTCACTCACATCCCACACTCACTCACTCACTCACTAACTCACTTACATCCCACACTCACTCACTCACTCACTGACTCACTTACATCCCACACTCACTCACTCACATCCCACACTCACTCACTCACTCACTCACTCACTGACTCACTTACATCCCACACTCACTCACTCACTCACTCACTGACTCACTTACATCCCACACTCACTCACTCACTCACTGACTCACTTACATCCCACACTCACTCACTCACTCACTGACTCACTCACTCACTCACTCACTCACATCCCACACTCACTCACTCACTCACTCACTGACTCACTTACATCCCACACTCACTCACTCACTCACTGACTCACTTACATCCCACACTCACTCACTCACTCACTGACTCACTCACTCACTCACATCCCACACTCACTCACTCACTCACTCACTGACTCACTTACATCCCACACTCACTCACTCACTCACTCACTGACTCACTCACTCACTCACATCCCACACTCACTCACTCACACACTCACTCACTGACTCACTTACATCCCACACTCACTCACTCACTCACTGACTCACTCACTCACTCACTCACATCCCACACTCACTCACTCACTCACTGACTCACTTACATCCCACACTCACTCACTCACTCACTGACTCACTTACATCCCACACTCACTCACTCACTCACATCCCACACTCACTCACTCACTCACTCACTGACTCACTCACTCACTCACATCCCACACTCACTCACTCACTCACTCACTGACTCACTCACTCACTCACATCCCACACTCACTCACTCACTCACTCACACACTCACTCACTGACTCACTTACATCCCACACTCACTCACTCACTCACTGACTCACTCACTCACTCACTCACATCCCACACTCACTCACTCACTCACTGACTCACTTACATCCCACACTCACTCACTCACTCACTGACTCACTCACTCACTCACTCACATCCCACACTCACTCACTCACTCACCCACTGACTCACTTACATCCCACACTCACTCACTCACTGACTCACTTACATCCCACACTCACTCACTCACTCACTCACTCACTCACTCACATCCCACACTCACTCACTCACTCACTCACTCACTGACTCACTTACATCCCACACTCACTCACTCACTCACTCACTGACTCACTTACATCCCACACTCACTCACTCACTCACTGACTCACTTACATCCCACACTCACTCACTCACTCACTGACTCACTCACTCACTCACATCCCACACTCACTCACTCACTCACTGACTCACTTACATCCCACACTCACTCACTCACTCACTCACTGACTCACTTACATCCCACACTCACTCACTCACTGACTCACTTACATCCCACACTCACTCACTCACTCACTCACTGACTCACTCACTCACTCACATCCCACACTCACTCACTCACTCACTCACTCACTGACTCACTTACATCCCACACTCACTCACTCACTCACTCACTCACTCACTGACTCACTCACTCACTCACTCACTCACATCCCACACTCACTCACTCACTCACACACTCACTCACTGACTCACTTACATCCCACACTCACTCACTCACTCACTCACTCACTGACTCACTCACTCACTCACTCACTCACATCCCACACTCACTCACTCACTCACTCACTCACTCACTCACTCACTTACATCCCACACTCACTCACTCACTCACTGACTCACTTACATCCCACACTCACTCACTCACTCACTCACATCCCGCACAACATACTAAGCGTTGTCGGTGTTTTTTGTATTGACACCTTGTATTGACTTGAGATGTCTTCCATTTTGACGCTGTTGCTAGGTGCGCGGATAATCAGCATACCACCTTCGCCACAAAAACTGGATTATTTCTGAAGTCTGACCCATCTATGTTTTTTTTTCGGGGGTTTCCCCGAATCGCTAGGCGAATGCTGGGAAGGATAATTACATCCCCCTAATTTCCTGTCCTTTCATTTACTTCATTAATCATTTCATTCATCGTTCATCCCGTTGGTTCTTTCAGGCTTGCAAGCGTCAGCGAAGGCATTAGGTTGAGCTTGGCAGGGATGGTATGCTCTCTTCGTCCCTTGTTGTCTGTAGGATCCGTGGGAGCATTGGACCCGCTGGAAGGCCCCGGAAGACCTAATGACCTCAAGGTGACGTCAATTTCGGTAAACCTTAGGGACCTCTATCAATGTCTGTCCCGCTAGCCCGGATCTGGCCGTCCGGTGTCTGCTCTCCTCCCGGGGGCCTCCTTGGGGCATAGGTACAATAAGCCTAGCTTCAGTGCCGAACCACCTCCGTATTCCTCCTATTCCTATTGCTAGAGAGATACGACTTGTTTCTTCCCATGTTCTTGAATATTTGAACATTTTTAATATGAGTTACGGAAAATATTTAATTTCAGCTGAAATATTTGACATTTCTTTACTAATACACAAACATTTTTAATCCATAGTTCCTGAAGGCCTACTAAACATTTGAGACGAATAAATTATAAACTGTGTTCGAAGCAGCTTCTGAAAATGAAAACATGCGAAAAAAGAGCAATTAGGAAGAAATAGAGTTAACTGTTCAACGCGTGCTTTACCTATCTATGGTTCAGGATCAGCTAAATATCCATCTGTGATTATTAAAATTGTTCATATTAAAAGTCGAAATACGTAGCTTGAAAGTACAAGCTGTAAGTGAAATAAAAATACAAAATAAAGAGTTCACAATTTTACGAAATTTGCCCATGTATTGCCTTAAGAGGAACATTGGTATAATTACCCTCAGTAAATGCTGTCGAGGCTCGCATATAAGAAAATGACCTGATGTTAAAGGCTGAAGATAGTAAGAGTCACAAGATACTGCTGCTAAAGGTCTTGAGCTAAAACAAGCTTTAGCTTGATAAGGAATAGCGAAGAGCCTCTTGTAAGCCAGAGGAGTCAAAGCCCGCACCCGCTTGAGATGATATTTCATTGATTTTATGTTTGCTTCCCACAATTCACCAAAATAGGGAGCTCTTGGTGGAATGAAATGCCAAGAGAAGTCTTTGTTTACAGCAAAGTTCTCAATATTTTTCTTGAACGTAGAAAGGAACAGTCTATGTAACTCCTTAAGGTTCTTATTAGCTCTAATAAGGTTGGTGTCATCTTCAGTATAGATCAGCGATGTCCAACGTTTGCGAACCTTTTAACCCTCAGCTGTGCGGTTTGATCATATGTATGTTGCGTTTGATTTATGAAAGCAGTTTCAACTCTTATGCGATTAACATCTGTTGATTAGTGACTTCTTTGGTACTACTTACGTTTAAGAAGTCAATCAATATTTGGCGACAAAGTCGAAGTACATAGCCTTAGAAGATACACCAAGTGATCGTCGCGTAACATATTACGATACAGACTTTTAATATAAATCAATTTGGAGAAGCTCTGTTCGCAAATAAATGTAGAGCTCTTATACACACTATTCTTGCAAATGCTTACATCTCTATATACCTACTGCATTTTAATCGACCTAAACGTTCTCAGGATTTATCTTACTGCTAATTTTCTTGTAGGTGCCAGGGGAATGCAGTAGGCTTTGAAATGTTTTAAGAGATGGTTGCTATTCGATGCCTTTAAAATTTCGTTCTCTGTGCAAGACCAAAAGATTAAAAACGAATAACACATTTCTATTTGAGAAAAGTATAACTATTGGCAAATTTAAACAAACAAGGGAGAATATCTGGGAAATGATTCACTCAAGAAAGGGAGAAAAAACGCAGAATTTGACATAAATTGTGTGTTTTAATGAGATCCACATGTTTTATTTAGTAAGCTGTTGTTGTAGTGTTTAACGCCCGCTTTTACTACTACGGCACCGCAGGCGGTGACACTGATGATACATGGAATGAAGATGGAGCACCGGTGGAATGAGATGGCGGGGGAAACCGGAGCACCCGGAGAAAACCCGCCCTGACGCCGCTTCGTCCACCACGAATACCACATGCTGGTATATTTAGTAAGCTTTTGTGTGTCTCTTACTGTTTACCATTTATACAAAAATCATCACAAATGGAGGTCTTCTGAGGACATTCTCACAAAATTCAATATATTACTTAGAAACTGCCACGGAATCGTCTGTTTGTGTCCGTCACTGGATACTGACTGCCTCTCTCTTTGACTGAAGGAGTGGAGTGGGGATAGCCGCTCATTACGTTGGACATCACTGGTGTAGACTAATGGATACGCCTGCCGGCAAGTATTTTAATGCTGCGATAAATGGCTTAGAAGAAAAGCAGTAATGGGTTCTAAATGCATGTACTGAGACACAAATAGACACACGTATGTTGATTTTCTTCTTGCTGAATTATATTCATTT
>CM060962.1:25851091-26041091 GCA_030765045.1 Tenodera sinensis | reverse complement strand
GTTTCATCGGAAACATATGCGTTGAGGCCCCCTGAATCAAAGAAATAAAAGAAAAGCATTTTTAGAAAAATGCGCGCGCGTGTATTTGTGCTTGTGTGTGTGTGTGTGTGAGAGAGAGAGAGAGAGAGAGAGAGAGAGAGAGAGAGAGAGAGCAGCATAACTTAAAAAGGAAAATTCGGTTAAAAACCAAAGTGGTTATTTAAGTTTAACATCTTTCAAGGATGCGAAACGAAGATTTGAAGAAAATTGCTCCAACTTAAAGTACCCCTTACATGGAAAATTTTTCGAAAATATTGATTTTCTTGAAAATGACTAACGATTGGGATAAAAATGACATACGTTTAAGATATTGTTTATGAAAAATTAAATGTAGGTATATTTTGAATTTTCTGGCTATAGGCCACGTAGACCTGTTTACTCTGGATCACTTTTGCATAACTGGTAAACCTAAGAGATAGACAAAATCTTACTATATAAAAATGTAGATCTTGCTATAACATGCAATTTATGTCCAAATAAATTTTTTTTCTAGAGATATTCCTTGATATTTTTATCAGTTTTGGGAAACTTAAACTTTCGTCAAATGCAAATCGTTGCACATTTGTTATATGTTAAGCGTGCAAAGAGAACGGAATCTCAAAGTTTTAAACGAGTTGACTGTCGCTCAAAGCCATACTCCCTTTGCACCTACAAGGAAATACGCAATAAGATAATTTCTACAAATGTTTCTCTCAAGTAATACGAAGAAGATACAGGAATAAGAGTTTGTAAGAATGGATAGTACAGGATTAGAGGAAGCCATGTTAGTGCAACACATCGGATTTTTCATATAGAAAATACCGTAATTATGACGTTCTCTTTAAAGACGTGGTCCTGCATTATTGATATAATTGTTAGACGTGTTAATTAGAATACAAAATGGATTAAGGATACATCGGGCATATGAGCATACCTCGAGAATAGCTTTACTTCAAATATAACAAATGCACACTAGCAATGAATGACTAACGTAGTATTATAGCTATAGTGATCCTAAGAGGAAATTAATTAGTCTGTAAGGATAGAATGTAAGACAAATAGATTGTCAAATATCTTAATAGTTAAGTAGTTATAAATTATACATTTGCTAAGCTCTAAAAACAAAAAACTTCTTTCCTGAACTCAACATTTTATTTTGCAGTGAAAGCATCAAGAAGCTATGTTTATAGCAAAGAACTGCACGCGTTGAAACCTTTGACCCAAGGCTATTGTTTGTGTTATCAGCTTAAATATTTACAACGCATTAGTAATTTTGCATGAGCTGGCCACAGCTTGAAAATCACTGGCAGCAAATCGTAACTATTCCTTAAAATGTAATGAGTGATTGTCATGTCTCTTTCTAAACAGTGCCGCGTTATTGCGAATCTCATTCATTTAAGTAAACATATGCGTTTTATCCGGGTTATTATAATTATGCCAAATATTGTGCACAAAACGTTTCAATTAAGTAACAGTTATTGCGTTACGCGCAAGAGGCAGAAGTAACAGTGACTTGTCTGTAATATAAAGCATTACCACTGTGCTCTCGTGAGATCAATGGCCGAAATAATCCAATTGTCGACGGGCCCTTAAAACCCATTCATTCACTCACTCACACACTCACTCACACGCACACACTCACCCACTTACACACTCACTTACTCACACATACACACTCACCCACTTACACACTTACACACTCACACACTCACTCACTCACACACTCACTCACTCACTCACTCACTCACACGCACACACTCACCCACTTACACACATACTCACTCACTTACACACTCACTCACTTACACACTCACTTACACACTCACTTACACACTCACTCACACACTCACTCACACACTCACTCACTCACTTACTCACTCACTTACACATTCACTCACTCACACACTCACTCATTCATTCACTTACACACTCACTCACTTACACACTCACTCACTTACACACTCACTCACTCACACACTCACTCATTCATTCACTTACACACTCACTCACTTACACACTCACTCACTCACACACTCACTCACACACTCACTCACTTACACACTCACTTACACACTCACACTCACTCACTCACTCATTCACACACTCACTCACACACTCACTCACTTACACACTCACTCACTTACACACTCACTCACACACTCACTCACTCACTTACACACTCACTCACACACTCCCTCATTCACTCACTTACACACTCACTCACTTACACACTCACTCACATACACACTGACTTACACACTCACTCACTTACACACTCACTCACACACTCACACACTCATTCACTTACACACTCACTCACTCACTCACACACTCACTCACTTACTCACTCACTTACACACTCAGTCACTCACACACTCATTCATTCTCTCACTTACACACTCATTCACTCACACACTCACTCACACACTCACACACTCACTCGCTTACACACTCACTCTCACACACACTCACTCACTTACACACTCACTCACTTACACACTCACTCACACACTCACTCACCCATTCACTCACTTACACACTCACTCATACACTCACTTACACACTCACTCACTCACTCACTCACTCACACATTCACCCACTTACACACTCACTCACACACTCACTCTCACACACACTCACTCACTTACACACTCACTCACTCACACACTCACACACTCACTCACATACACACTCACTCTCACACACCCTCGCTCACTTACACACTCACTCACTTACACCCACACTCACACACTCACTCACTCACCCATTCACTCACTTACACTCACTCACTCACAGTTACACACCCACTCACACACTCACTCACACACACTCACACACTCACTCACACACACACTCACTCACACACACACTCACTCACTCACACTCACTAACTCACACTCACTCTCACTCACTCACTCACTCACTCACACACTCACTCACACACACTCACTCACTTAGTCACACACATTCTCTCGCTAGCTTACTCACTCACACACACACACTCACACACACACTCACTCACCTACTCACACACTCACTCATTCACTCACACACTCACTCATGAGATCAAGAAAAGCAATTTAAGGCTGAGCGCCATGTTTCTGCGTATGTTAAAGGCTTTTAAGTCGAGGACAGCCGAGGTCGTTAAGGCTCAGAATCGTGAACAGGAGCTCTGTGGTTCAAATCTCGTCAGGACCATCCTCCCTTACTGAGGTTTTTTGCAGATTATCCTGTCCTCATAACTGGCAAATATGGAGATACCAAAAATTAGGCTTGGAATGTCCCCTTCCCAAATTCTGTTTCCCAATTACCGTTTCAATTCGTGTATAACTGTGTCCACCGCCTGTGGTGCATATGGAGTAAGAATGAGCCTCAAATATTACTAAAAGCCTAAGATTTTCACAATGTGCAACGGGTGGAAGAGATATACACATTTAGACTTGGGAGAGACCCCAGTGAGTTGACTGAAAACTTCATAAAGTCTTATCTTTATCTTTCATATAATTATAGAAAAAAGTTTTTATAAACGAGGCGATTGCAGCCACACACTTTCCTTTCGAAGGGATAAGAAAATTATCAATTTTGCGGGTATGATGAAAGCTTTAAAGTAGAATGTGCCCTGAGTTTCTGAAAATGGCTGCAGATTAAGCCTGTTTTACAGCAATACGGACATTAAATGAGCATGATGGGTTTACTTCATTCCCAAAACAGTTTCTTCGTGTATATGCAAAATGTAATAATATAGCTAACTCAAAATACACTTATTTTTACTTTGACCGAAGGAACGATATAATCGTTTTTTAATTAAAGTGTTTACTTACACATGTTTAAAGTAAAAATCAAAAGCTAGATTCTATTTGTGATACACAAAGCATGTATAATGTGTATAATTGTAAAGACATACGAGTAATATATTAATATTACACACATAATTAGTAAAGTCAATCAAATTAGTATTTCATATCAGACGTTAGAGCCACGAAATGAATTAATATAAGCCGTTTTAGCTATACCTCTAATGACAGATACTTAAATCTAATTTATATAACTACGACAGCTACACCTTAGAGATATCAAGATACTAAGTTATAATAATTACTCTAATATGAACTTCAGATAGAATCTAATTCTGGGAGCTATCAATGCTCGATTCCATTTCTAAACATTATAGCGTTGATGCCAATGGAAAGAGGCATTATTATTTTGAACAGTGAGTTGGGTTTAAGGGCTCGTCTTATTTTGAATAAATAAACTTATTTTCTATTAACTGAATTCATACCCAGCGAGATTGCTCGTGTGAAGTTCGCATTCGGGAGATCATGGATTCGATTCCCGTGGCCGACCTTCCTCACCCGTGGTTTTCTTCGGGGATTTCCCCGAGTCGCTGGACAAACGCTGGGAATGATAGTTGCATCCCCCGAATTTCTTGCCCCTCCATTTCACCTCATTTCCCATTTCCTTTACCTTCCATCTGCTTGGTTGGTTCAGGGTTCTAAGTATGGGCAGGAGCTTCGGCGTGAATGGCAAGTGTTTCCTCTCTGTAAAGCCTCGTCCTCCGGATCGGGGGCGGCCTGCTATTCCCAGGCTTCCCCAGGGCACCTAGAGCCCGTAGGGGGAGGAGAGGTTCCAGAGCAGGAACCGCCTCTGGGAAGTGCACATCTGTAGTTGTTAGGGACCCTGCCCTCCACTTCGTATCTGTTCACCTCAACCCACCCTCAGCGTACAGGCATGAAATTACTTCTTCAGGTCGAGGTGCTGAATCCCCTCCCCCCTCCCGAATCTTCTAATACCTCATACCTCAACTGAATTCATTAAAATATTTCAAAGCTCAAGTACACACTTCACAGCTAAGTATTCCTCTAACCTATATCTGGGAAGGTCAGACCATCGAATGCTACATTTATCTGCACTATTTCATAAATAAAATATCAATTTAAATACTACATCGCAAAGATTTGATCAGAAAATGTTAAATTCTATAAAAAATACCCTAAAATATATTCATTTTGATTAGGTAGTTCGACTTGCTCAGTAGCGCCAGCTGAGGAAAACGAAACTCAATAATTACGTGTATTTTAATCTCCTCTTGTTGTTATGACTGAAAACTAGTTTATAATCTCAAATAGAACTCACTTTATTATTAATATAAGCACATAACCTCTCTTCTGGGAAATACATTAATAATTAAAGGAACATTTGTTAAAAACACACTTGTCAAATTGGGATACTCATGACGCTGACTAAACAAGGGAATGACCTAGTGATAAATTGTCCAAAACAAAAGAGGAACCAGGTGATAATTCGTATATGATGATAAGGCTTCTATGTATGAAATAGGCTAAAGTCACTTGCTCTCTAAGGCTGGCTCTTTTTACGTTCTCTTCTACGTGTTATAAAATAGAGGAAATGTTGTACTCCACCCAACAATTCGATGTCGAGCTTTTACAGGAAATACATGTTTTGAGGCCCCCTGAATAAAAAAAAAGCATTTTTAGAACAACATCCGCGCACGCGTGAGTGTGTCTGTCAGCTTGGACAGCATAACTGAAAAACGAAAAGTCCGTTAAAAACCAAAATTGGTATTTAAGTTTAATGTCTTTTAAGGATGCGACACGTGGACAATTTTTATTTTCTGGAAAATGGCTCTAACGATTTTGATTAAAATGCTTCTCTCGTCTAACAGAAATAACTGGCAGCAGTTTTTTTAAATTCGTGAGAAGGCGCAGGGGTAACAAGGAGGAGATCCCGGGAATAAAAAATGGAAATGTACAAGTTACCGACTCTTTGTTAAAAGCGGAAGTATTTAATCGGCAATTCGCTTCAGTGTTCCAAGTAAAGAGCAATGCCAGTATTAAAAGAACGGAGGGGCCCCCTATGATCGTGAAACCAAGCGACATTCGAAAAAGATTATTTAAATTAGGGAAATATAAATCAGTCGGTCCGGACGGCATTTCGGGTGACTTTCTTAAAATTGGAGGAGAGGCAATCGTGCCATATATGCTGAGGCTATTCGAAATAACGGTAAATAACGGAAGTATACCGCAGGATTGGAAGCAGGCTATAGTCGTTCCTATTTATAAAACAGGGGATCGAACCAAAGCGACAAATTATAGGCCAGTTAGCTTGACATCAGTAGTAAGTAAACAAGTCGAGCATCTTATAGGGCAATACTTAAGACAAGAATGGGATAATTCACACTGGCTCTTTGAAGGACAACATGGGTTTCGGAATGGACACTCTTGTGAGAGCCAACTAGTAGCTATTTGTCAGGATGTAGCTGATGCACTCGATGCAGGCGGTAAAGTGCATGCAATAGTTATTGACTTTACTAAAGCGTTTGACCTTGTACCTCATGGGCCACTTATAGAAAAACTTTGCAATATGCAAATAGACAACAGAGTGATTATTTGGATTCGGGAATTCTTGAGCGGACGAACCCAAAGAGTGCGGGTGGGAAATAGACTATCGTCCCCTACCGAAGTAACCTCAGGTGTCCCACAGGGTAGCGTGATCGGGCCGTTGCTTTTCTTAGCATATGTAAATGATTTATGGAAAGGTATAACATCACAAATTCGGCTATTTGCGGATGATTGTATAATCTATAGAAATATCAAGACCGAAGGTGACGTTAATAACTTACAAGAAGATTTAAACAAAATTCAACTCTGGGCGCAATCCAATCAAATGGAGATAAATCCAAGTAAATGTAAAACAATTATATTTTCAAGGACAAGAACAGAAGAAAATGTGATGTATAAATTAGATAACAAGAGAATACCCAGGGTAAGTAGCACTAGATATCTAGGTGTAATAATAAATGAAAGATTGGAATGGGGGGAACATGTAAACTCGGTCACTGGAAAAGCCTGCAAAGCATTACACTTTGTAATGAGAATATTAAAACGCAGCAATGGGAAATCGCGAAATTTAGCTTACACATCCTTAGTCCGACCAATATTAGAATATAGCGCAGCATGCTGGGATCCATATCGGGTTGGTCAAAAACAAGCACTCGAGAGAGTTCAAAAACGAGCAGCTAAATTTGTTGATAGAGGAAAGCGATTTGAAAACCCTACAGGCACTGCTACCTCCTGGGAATCATTGGAGAATCGTAGAAAACGGGCAAGGCTATGTGCAATCTTTAGAGCATATAAGGGGGAACCTGCATGGAAAGATATAACAAAGCGGTTGTTGACACCATCATATAGGGGAAGGAATGATCACTCTAAAAAAATAAGAAACAGGGAACAGAAAACTGATATAGCTAAATTTTCCTTTACCAATAGAACAATTAATGACTGGAACAATTTGACTGCAGAGTTACTGGAGACTTTGCCTCCAAATGTAAATAATTTCAAAGAGAGGTTAAAAAGAAATCCTGTATAGTTACCATAGTGCATGAAAGGATTGTATATATGTTGTAAGGAATTGTATATTATATTGTAAGGAGTTGTATATTATATTGTAAAGAATTGTATATCATATTGTAAAGAATTGTATATTATATTGACAGCGCTGCCACCGGGCCATGCTCTAAGCAGTGAAATAAAGTATCTATCTATCTATCTATCTATCTATCTATCTATCTATCTATCTATCTATCTATCTATCTATCTATCTATCTATCTATCTATCTATCTATCTATCTATCTATCTATCTATCTATCTATCTATCTATCTATCTATCTATCTATCTATCTATCTATCTATCTATCTATCTATCTATCTATCTATCTATCTATCTATCTATCTATCTATCTATCTATCTATCTATCTATCTATCTATCTATCTATCTATCTATCTATCTATCTATCTATCTATCTATCTATCTATCTATCTATCTATCTATCTATCTATCTATCTATCTATCTATCTATCTATCTATCTATCTATCTATCTATCTATCTATCTATCTATCTATCTATCTATCTATCTATCTATCTATCTATCTATCTATCTATCTATCTATCTATCTATCTATCTATCTATCTATCTATCTATCTATCTATCTATCTATCTATCTATCTATCTATCTATCTATCTATCTATCTATCTATCTATCTATCTATCTATCTATCTATCTATCTATCTATCTATCTATCTATCTATCTATCTATCTATCTATCTATCTATCTATCTATCTATCTATCTATCTATCTATCTATCTATCTATCTATCTATCTATCTATCTATCTATCTATCTATCTATCTATCTATCTATCTATCTATCTATCTATCTATCTATCTATCTATCTATCTATCTATCTATCTATCTATCTATCTATCTATCTATCTATCTATCTATCTATCTATCTATCTATCTATCTATCTATCTATCTATCTATCTATCTATCTATCTATCTATCTATCTATCTATCTATCTATCTATCTATCTATCTATCTATCTATCTATCTATCTATCTATCTATCTATCTATCTATCTATCTATCTATCTATCTATCTATCTATCTATCTATCTATCTATCTATCTATCTATCTATCTATCTATCTATCTATCTATCTATCTATCTATCTATCTATCTATCTATCTATCTATCTATCTATCTATCTATCTATCTATCTATCTATCTATCTATCTATCTATCTATCTATCTATCTATCTATCTATCTATCTATCTATCTATCTATCTATCTATCTATCTATCTATCTATCTATCTATCTATCTATCTATCTATCTATCTATCTATCTATCTATCTATCTATCTATCTATCTATCTATCTATCTATCTATCTATCTATCTATCTATCTATCTATCTATCTATCTATCTATCTATCTATCTATCTATCTATCTATCTATCTATCTATCTATCTATCTATCTATCTATCTATCTATCTATCTATCTATCTATCTATCTATCTATCTATCTATCTATCTATCTATCTATCTATCTATCTATCTATCTATCTATCTATCTATCTATCTATCTATCTATCTATCTATCTATCTATCTATCTATCTATCTATCTATCTATCTATCTATCTATCTATCTATCTATCTATCTATCTATCTATCTATCTATCTATCTATCTATCTATCTATCTATCTATCTATCTATCTATCTATCTATCTATCTATCTATCTATCTATCTATCTATCTATCTATCTATCTATCTATCTATCTATCTATCTATCTATCTATCTATCTATCTATCTATCTATCTATCTATCTATCTATCTATCTATCTATCTATCTATCTATCTATCTATCTATCTATCTATCTATCTATCTATCTATCTATCTATCTATCTATCTATCTATCTATCTATCTATCTATCTATCTATCTATCTATCTATCTATCTATCTATCTATCTATCTATCTATCTATCTATCTATCTATCTATCTATCTATCTATCTATCTATCTATCTATCTATCTATCTATCTATCTATCTATCTATCTATCTATCTATCTATCTATCTATCTATCTATCTATCTATCTATCTATCTATCTATCTATCTATCTATCTATCTATCTATCTATCTATCTATCTATCTATCTATCTATCTATCTATCTATCTATCTATCTATCTATCTATCTATCTATCTATCTATCTATCTATCTATCTATCTATCTATCTATCTATCTATCTATCTATCTATCTATCTATCTATCTATCTATCTATCTATCTATCTATCTATCTATCTATCTATCTATCTATCTATCTATCTATCTATCTATCTATCTATCTATCTATCTATCTATCTATCTATCTATCTATCTATCTATCTATCTATCTATCTATCTATCTATCTATCTATCTATCTATCTATCTATCTATCTATCTATCTATCTATCTATCTATCTATCTATCTATCTATCTATCTATCTATCTATCTATCTATCTATCTATCTATCTATCTATCTATCTATCTATCTATCTATCTATCTATCTATCTATCTATCTATCTATCTATCTATCTATCTATCTATCTATCTATCTATCTATCTATCTATCTATCTATCTATCTATCTATCTATCTATCTATCTATCTATCTATCTATCTATCTATCTATCTATCTATCTATCTATCTATCTATCTATCTATCTATCTATCTATCTATCTATCTATCTATCTATCTATCTATCTATCTATCTATCTATCTATCTATCTATCTATCTATCTATCTATCTATCTATCTATCTATCTATCTATCTATCTATCTATCTATCTATCTATCTATCTATCTATCTATCTATCTATCTATCTATCTATCTATCTATCTATCTATCTATCTATCTATCTATCTATCTATCTATCTATCTATCTATCTATCTATCTATCTATCTATCTATCTATCTATCTATCTATCTATCTATCTATCTATCTATCTATCTATCTATCTATCTATCTATCTATCTATCTATCTATCTATCTATCTATCTATCTATCTATCTATCTATCTATCTATCTATCTATCTATCTATCTATCTATCTATCTATCTATCTATCTATCTATCTATCTATCTATCTATCTATCTATCTATCTATCTATCTATCTATCTATCTATCTATCTATCTATCTATCTATCTATCTATCTATCTATCTATCTATCTATCTATCTATCTATCTATCTATCTATCTATCTATCTATCTATCTATCTATCTATCTATCTATCTATCTATCTATCTATCTATCTATCTATCTATCTATCTATCTATCTATCTATCTATCTATCTATCTATCTATCTATCTATCTATCTATCTATCTATCTATCTATCTATCTATCTATCTATCTATCTATCTATCTATCTATCTATCTATCTATCTATCTATCTATCTATCTATCTATCTATCTATCTATCTATCTATCTATCTATCTATCTATCTATCTATCTATCTATCTATCTATCTATCTATCTATCTATCTATCTATCTATCTATCTATCTATCTATCTATCTATCTATCTATCTATCTATCTATCTATCTATCTATCTATCTATCTATCTATCTATCTATCTATCTATCTATCTATCTATCTATCTATCTATCTATCTATCTATCTATCTATCTATCTATCTATCTATCTATCTATCTATCTATCTATCTATCTATCTATCTATCTATCTATCTATCTATCTATCTATCTATCTATCTATCTATCTATCTATCTATCTATCTATCTATCTATCTATCTATCTATCTATCTATCTATCTATCTATCTATCTATCTATCTATCTATCTATCTATCTATCTATCTATCTATCTATCTATCTATCTATCTATCTATCTATCTATCTATCTATCTATCTATCTATCTATCTATCTATCTATCTATCTATCTATCTATCTATCTATCTATCTATCTATCTATCTATCTATCTATCTATCTATCTATCTATCTATCTATCTATCTATCTATCTATCTATCTATCTATCTATCTATCTATCTATCTATCTATCTATCTATCTATCTATCTATCTATCTATCTATCTATCTATCTATCTATCTATCTATCTATCTATCTATCTATCTATCTATCTATCTATCTATCTATCTATCTATCTATCTATCTATCTATCTATCTATCTATCTATCTATCTATCTATCTATCTATCTATCTATCTATCTATCTATCTATCTATCTATCTATCTATCTATCTATCTAAGTTTCAGACACTTTTATGGCAAATAAAATGTATATTTTGAATTTTCTGGCTATAGCCTATGTAGTCCGTTTACTCCACATGACTTTTGCATAACTGGTAAACCGTAAGAGATAGACCAAATCTTACTATACAAAAATGT
Source organism: Tenodera sinensis (assembly GCA_030765045.1). Lineage (NCBI taxonomy): Eukaryota > Metazoa > Arthropoda > Insecta > Mantodea > Mantidae > Tenodera > Tenodera sinensis. Next base: position 26,029,288 of record CM060962.1, on the reverse strand, counting down.
AGATCTTGGTAAAACACACAATTTATGTCCAAATAACTTTTTATGTAGAGTGAACCATTTTGGAGATATTCATTGTTTATTTGTGAGCTTTGGAGTAGGTACTTAAACTTTCGTCCAATTGAAGATCGTTATTAATTTTTTATATCTTAGCCGTGCAAAGAGAACGGAAACTCAAAGCTTTAAAAGATTTGACTATCACTCAAAGCCTACTGTATTCCCATATTCCCCCTGCACCTACAAGGAAATAAGCAATAAGGTAATTTCTGTAAATGTTTGTCTCAACTAACACGCAGAAGATATAGGAATAAGAGTTTGTAAGAATCGTTAGTACAAGCAGAGAAATTCTTGTGAGTGCAACACATCAGGTTTTTTTCGTATAAAGAGTTTAGCAAACATAGGAGGAAAGCAAGAAGATATTTCAAACTTGCAAGAATTCGTAGGTGCGTTTTTATTATTATTATTATTATTATTATTATTATTATTATTATTATTATTATTATTATTATTATTATTATTATTATTATTATTATTATTATTATTATTATTATTATTATTATTATTATTATTATTATTATTATTATTATTATTATTATTATTATTATTATTATTATTATTATTATTATTATTATTATTATTATTATTATTATTATTATTATTATTATTATTATTATTATTATTATTATTATTATTATTATTATTATTATTATTATTATTATTATTATTATTATTATTATTATTATTATTATTATTATTATTATTATTATTATTATTATTATTATTATTATTATTATTATTATTATTACTACTACTACTATTACTATTATTATTATTATTATTATTATTATTATTATTATTATTTTTTTTTTTTTTTTTTTTTTTTTTTTAATTAACGTCCTCCAACATTGTGTCATATTGGACAAATGAATGAAATGAAATGGGTGAAATGATGCTCAAATGAGCCCGAGGTCCATGGTGCTTTAAGTTACCCGACAGGTGCGCCCGTTACTGAGAACACCTAACTGTGCAGTTACGGTAAAGACAAAAGGCATGCATGGAAGCGGCACTGCCAGGGGATAGAAATATTCCCACTACATCAATGGTAGCGAAATTCAAGCTTAAGATGCGAATAAGATAATTAGCGTCATTAAACTGTCTAATGGTGATTATAATGAGTCCGGACCAGAAACGCTATGGTATTTAGCTAGCATCCATTTTCCAGATTCATAGGTAGTTATCGATAATCCAATTGACTGGGACCAAATCAATCTGCGTCGCGCGTGTCGTGACAAAGGCGACTGAAACCCGATCAAAGGGATAATCATTATAACTTAAGTTAATTGGTCTATCAATTCATTTGAACCACTTAAATCAGCAGGACTTGATTAAATGTTTCCTGCACTACTACAGGAGGGAATTGATTCCAATCAATCCTTGCTCTGTCGAGTTTACAGGAAGTGCATAACCGTTGGCTATTTTCCATTGGCATGGAGGCAATTTCGAGTGACGTTTATACACAAACTCGGGCGTTCTAGCTAAGCCGAAACGAAGGCATATCGTTCAATAAGCCGTTCCTTCTTTTTTTCCTAAAGAATTAGACAGTTAAGAGGCAGTGTATTGGGGAATGCCCCATTACACCGATACCAGTTTGGTTATCAGTTCCGATAATCAACAGAAACGTTTCATTATGTAGCTTCTGCTATGGAGAATTCACTGTCATCCAGAGATATTGCCATTGGTGCAGTTCTAGATATAGAAGGTGCCTTTAATAGGAGTTGCTCTGAAGGATTTATCAAAAGTCTTCAAGATCATCATGTACCACGGACTATTTCTGTGTTAAGCAATAGGGAGCTGACCTTGAGCGTTTTTGATAAACGTTGGTCTATCTCAGGGCTGACGAACGTTACTCTGCAAGTGTGAAGAGAGGTGTCCCCCCCTCCATAATTATAGTAGGCTAAAACCGTTTTTCGCTTTGTTTTCCCCGCTTTTCCGCGTTCGTGGTCACGAAGGGAGGGGAAGTAGGGAAATGTGTTCACACCTGCTGAGTAACGTTCGTCACCCTGGTCTATCTGCTACAAAGGCTTACCTGCAAGGGGAGAGTTCCTCTCACCTATACTTTGGAACCCAGCAGTGGATAGACAAATGGGACAACTAAATGATGTCGGTTTCCGTGCCATTGAATTTGGGACGATATTGCTATTAACACCAAGGGGAAAGTTCCTAATATTGTTGTCGACTTGCTTCAATCTCTACTCAGGAAAGCTCTGACATGGTGCGATAGTACCAAATTTTCTGTCAATCCAAACAAACAATGGTTGTAGTTTTTACCAGAATGAGGAATACCTGGACCTTAAAGGAATCTGTTCTATTGGTCAAGATTATACCGCATTCATTACTGGTCTGGTCTTCTTTCGGAAAAGGAGCGAGAACTAGCCGAACTGCAGCCATGCGAGTAACTCGCCCCCTTACCCATTCAGAACAGAGCAGACGAGTTTGGTGCATTCCATAGCTTAAAGCACAAAACTGAAGTTCCCTTCAATGGACTACTTAAATTACTCTGGTACAAAAAAAAATTGTTTAAGATAATGAGTATGAAAACCGACAATTTGAAACCAAGGTTATTGTTTGACGAAACTTTCACTGCCTCTTATCCTAAACGTAGCAAACGGAAAGGACAGGTTCAACCTGAAGAAAATGAAGGCCTACCTTGGTACACTGATGATTTGGGACAAAGGCTGGGCTATGGCAAGAATACCTAGCTTTAGCTCGGGTGAATATATCACAGTCTTTTAGGTAGATATATTTGCTATATGAGTTAGTACTTGGGAGACTGTAATAAGACGTTATAGTAATAAACGAATTCTTATATTCTCAGAGTCAGGCAGGACGGAAGGCGTGCATACCACATCAGGTGATCCACATAAATCTGACTAACGGGCTTTATTTTTCGATACGAGAGAGAGAGAGAGAGAGAGAGAGAGAGAGAGAGAGAGAGAGAGAGAGAGAGAGAGAGAGAGAGAGAGAGAGAGAGCAATTTTCCTGGTTCTCCAACTTTGGAGTAGTGAGTTAAATTACATTGCTATGTGAAGGCTAAAGTCTAATTGTTTCAGATTTGCAGTATGAAGCCAGTGACAGCCCCAAATCTGAATTTGAATAATGAGGAGACAAAAGCGATAAAAAGTTTGCAACATCAACAATACGGAATAATATGTCCTGTCCTTTGTTTTGAAGCATAGTTTTTGGAAATACTATAATTGTGCTCTGCACCGACTGAAATTTATTTCCATTTCAGACTGTCTCCTCCTGTGGTGTAAGGCATCTAAAACATAATATATTTTCTTATTAGTTATCTTTAAACCTAAACATTTTGCTTAAAATTTACTCACAGAAATGGCCTGTTGTTATTGGATAAACGGCTTTAGAATGGCATAAAGAAAGTCATAACGTGGAAGGGAGTGTGTAATTGGGTAGTATTGCTTGAGAACTAGAGGTGGTAAACGCCAGACCATAGCAGTAAACTCTTGTTAAGGCCTAAAGAAAGTCACCTGGAAAAGAAGTTTAGGTGTTACGATTTGAGCAATTGAGTGGGTAAACTGGCCACTGTGACACCGTTAAATGGCCTATTATAGAGAGCTATCATGTAGAGAGAGTGTACACACATGTTAGGTATTGTGAGGACCTGAGCAGATACACGCCCGTCCAGAGCAGTAAACTCTTGTAAATCCCTCACTTATACAGTATCTGGCGAGTTAACAGACAGAAAACAAGTTAATCAGAACTACTGCCATTGGTACGGAGCTTTGTATACACTTCTTCCAATGGAGATAAAAAGTTCAAGGTATATCACGTTAAAGAGTGATTACACAGAGTACATAACACAGAACTAGAAAATAAGAAAGAAACTGAAATAAAAGATAAACATTAAGGATACGCATCTGTGTAAAAAGGCAAAAAATTTCAAAAATTGCCAAAAATGGATTTTTGTTTTATCAAATAGTATAAACCTTCTGCTTTATTTTGATATGCTTTTTATAGCCTTACAGCCTTTTTAACTGTGTCACGTGGCCGTCTAACGAATTTCCTGTAAGTGGTAATGTCCATTTAAATCCATACAGTTCCATTATCCTTGCTATGACTTCAAGCTTAGTTTTTCCATGTTTTTATTTTTAGCAATGCTCCACATGATGCAATTTTCAGTACTTATGCATGAAATTTGGTGTATCTGCTTAGAAATAACACTAAAAATAAATGATGAGATAATTTTTTCATAACGTGAATGACTACTGAGTAATTAAATATTAAAGTTTACATTTCGACATTTAAATGAAAAAAATAATGAATTTAAACTTTAAAATTTATTTTTATCGAAACTAATAACAAGATTAAGAAATTATCACATCAATTTACTAACATTCTATTACAGGACATAACTGAAAATTATTAAGCGTTTGAAATCAAAATTGCATCATGGGGAACCATTTATACAAATATTAAAAAAAATATATATATATAATAAAATATTAATATGTTAGTAACTAATCTGACTAAATGTATGAAATTTAGCACAGTTACTCCTCACTATACAATGATTGTTGTGTTAAAATTTCAAATCAATCCAATGAAAACTGTAGATTTTCAAAATTTCACAGATGGGTATCCTTCAATGGCTAAAAGAAAATAAACGGGAAAATGTATCCTCAACATCATTAGTTAGCAGTTACAATGGGGATTAGGAATGTAAATGAAGGCAATTATTTTTCTTTGAGGTATAGCACATCCTTTATTTTCGAACAGAAAAACTAATACACTTTCAAATGTTCTTAGTTTTATAATGTATTCAAGTTGCAAGGCAAAATATGATTCAATTTAAATTTCTTAGAAAATCTTTTCAAAATATGTTGCACTATAGCGTGTTGTATGCGCTCAAATTACATAATGTTCAGGTTTCCTGGGTTGTAATTTTTTCAAATATTTTTATGGACGACTCTTATACGGCAGCTTTCTGTTCCTCTCATTTCCATATTCTCTTCATCACTCTCCAGTCATCATCTCCATAAATTCTGAAAATGAAATTGTTATCATGGAATCAATGTAAATACTTGATTACAATACTTAAAGTACCATATTATTAGCATTACCAACAACAAAGTGGCTGTAACTCCAATTACATATGGTCTTATGGAAGGCGGTTATCTCCTTGTACTGTGAAGCGTAAACTGAACATGGTCATTTAACTCGGATCATATATTACCATCACAGACCTGTCATTTATATACCAATGCGTTAACTCATACGTGTCAAGTATAATGTGTATAATGCGATAATTCTTCATGAATTCTCAACAAACCACATCTGGCAGCAAAAGCCTGTAAGCACACCCAGAAGCACTAATAGCGGTTGTCATTAGTTTCTCTGGTACAGTGTTCCTCCCAGGCGTAATGGCTTTACCCTCGAATATGCAGTAAACTTTCAAGCTATCTAAAATACCTTTAGATATACTTTACCTCTGATTGGGACTGAACGCTAAAAGTACGATACTTTTTACTGCCGAAATGTATAGTAAACTACTGTTTGGGTTAATTTATGTTTTGGTAATTGCTCTCTTACATTGTTTGTAATTACGCTAAACCTGGAGCATTAAATTACGATTAAACGTTCTGTGTCCCTGTAGGATCTCCCACAGTAGCTTATCCACGATCAGTCAAAAGAGCAACTGTACAAACACGAATATAAACTTACCATCAAAATCTACAGTTCCAGATCCATCGGTGTCAATTTCTGCAATTATACCATCCAAGTCTTCTGGACCAAGCTTGTCATCTAGAGCAGCTAATATTTCCCGCAAGGTGGCTGTTGTTATGTAACCGTTTCCTGAAAGAGTTACCAGAATAACTGAATTGTGTATAAACACGTGTCATCATGGAAATGACTCTCATATGAATATAGATATTATGAACGGATTTAAATCTACACTGAGCTTTATATGTCATCATGATGCACTTACTACTCGTGAGCAGGGTATGTTTTATACAGGGTGGCACTGAGCCTACTGACACATTTCAAACTTGAATATTGCACAGGGACAATAACTTATATTGCTTGTTGGAGTGGGAACCATCAGTCGTAATGGAGAATTGGAGCAGAGAACATCCTGTTGCCTCAGTTGGTATTTATTACGAAACTATGTTTGTGACAGAAGTGTAACATTTTTATAGACGTCACTTTAATGTTGGTCGACATTTTCATCTTTGTGGCTTAGTCAACAAATAGAATATGCGGTTTTGATCACCAGTGATCCCTCAAGAGCTACATGAAATGCTGTTGCACTCTTCCAAGGTGACAGTTTGGTGCGGAATGAGTGTTTTTGGGATTGTAGGCCCATATTTTTTCCAAAATGACAATGAAGAAACAGTTACAGTTAATTCACAACGTTATGTCACTATGATGCAAAACTTTGTTGAACCTTCCAACAACTTGGCTTTCACCCGAAGGACCTTTATTTTCAGCAAGATGGTGCAACAATCCACATTGCGCGAGAGAGTGCTGTATTTACTCAGGAGTTTAGCTATGACCTTGTGGTTGTCACAACTGAACTTGAGATAGCACTCTATTGTTTTTTCCTCTCGCACTGACGGTTTACAGCCTGCTTCAGAAGCAACTTACTCTTTCTTTCCCTGTACAGTAAATAATTCGCGCACTTACAGTCCAACTGCATTATAGGCAATAATTTTGATCTGCTGGAGCTACTCTGTTTACATCGCACCGAGAAGTTCCCTGCTCCACACCGTGATTGCACGTTCAAGGACAAAGACATTGTCCTGAGTCAATGACAGTATCTATGACCGTTGTTCGTGGAGACTGTTCGAAAGGGTCATCTCTCGTTTTGGGGACATTTCTTGGCTTACTCCATCACTCGATCTTGCTGTCCGATATATTTTTCTATGGGGACTTTGGAAGGACTGTGTGTTCAAGAATCATGTTCAGAACATTCAAGCACTAGAACAAGCCATCGTTGACGAAGTTGAGTCTATTGGCCACAACCTGCGGAAGCGGAAGCGTTCACAAGAGTGCATCAATGGAAGTGAAGGCCATCTTCTCGACATTATTTAAAGGAAATAAACGTTTGAATCGTTATCGTTATTATTATTATTATTATTATTATTATTATTATTATTATTATTATTATTATTATTATTATTATTATTATTATTATTATTATTATTATTATTATTATTATTATTATTATTATTATTATTATTATTATTATTATTATTATTATTATTATTATTATTATTATTATTATTATTATTATTATTATTATTATTATTATTATTATTATTATTATTATTATTATTATTATTATTATTATTATTATTATTATTATTATTATTATTATTATTATTATTATTATTATTATTATTATTATTATTATTATTATTATTATTATTATTATTATTATTATTATTATTATTATTATTATTATTATTATTATTATTATTATTATTATTATTATTTATTATTTATTATTATTATTATTATTATTATTATTTATTATTATTATTATTATTATTATTATTATTATTATTATTATTATTATTATTATTATTATTATTATTATTATTATTATTATTATTATTATTATTATTATTATTATTATTATTATTATTATTATTATTATTATTATTATTATTATTATTATTATTATTGTTGTTGTTGTTGTTGTTGTTGTTGTTGTTGTTATTGTTGTTGCTTTCTTCTTCGACTGGTGTTGAGTTGCCAATCACAACCTCTAAGTTAGGGATATTCACCTTCTCTGTCATAAAGTCTGAAAGCTTCCTTCAGCTCCTCCTGCATGGCCTCGGCGTCCTCCTCCTCCAGAAAATGAGCTGCTATGCGACAGAAGCCATCAAAATTCACCTTCCCCGTTCCTAAAACATTATAAATAAAAACATAATATTAATCAACTTTATTTGATTTTCACTGAGCGTAACAAATTAGAGCATATATTAAAATTTACTTTTCGTTGCTGCAAATTAGTCCACAGACCGAACCTAAAGTGGAACTTGGGTATATTTTCAAGCAGCCACCTGAAAACTCTTGCTTTTTAATTATTTGCTATTAATACTCTGACATTAAACGTTAAGGGAAGGAAGGCTGGTGTCTGGAGAGTGGAACACCGCCACTTCAAAAGCGAATGACAATAAAGTGACATTAAAATAGTTTACTTAAACGTACAAATGTGTTCAGGATTTCTCTACGTTGACGCTTGGATGAGATTAAGTGTATAAGCTGTGTTTTTCTCCACGAGTATACCTTGTATAATTAAAAGCTTCATGATTTGTCTTCATCGTACATTTGTCAATGGCATTTGACATATAATATTAATAATACACAGGTGTTCCCAAATTTCCGTCCACATCAATTTTTTTTTTTTTTTTTTTTTTAAATTAACGTCCTCCAACATTGCGTCATATCGGACGGTCCGTCCACATCAAGAACAGCTGTTAAATTTTTAGGCTAAAACCTACTAAAGAGGCCATATAATCTTTAACATAAGTGGGCCATATTTATTGTTCTATAACAGCTTAGAGGGATGGCAAATACCCGAGTGTCTTTGGGAGCGGGGACTTTACACTAACCATTCTTACAAACTCTTATTCCTATGTCTTCGTGTTAATTGAGATAATCATTTTCAGAAATTATATTATTGTTTATTCTCTTTTGGGTACAAGGGGAATATTGGGAATACAGTAGCCTTTGAGCGATAGTCAAATCGTTTAAAGCTCTCATACTCCGTTCTTTTTTCACGGCTAACATAAAAATGAACAATGATGTTCCATTTGAGGAAAGCTTTAGGTTTTCCAAAAATCACACAAATAACAAGGAATATCTCCGAAATGGTTCACTCTACAAAAAATTATTTGTACATAAATCGTGTACTTTAGCAAGATCTACATTTTGGTACACTAAGATTTGTCTATCTCTTCTGGTTTCCAGTTATGCAAAAGTCAATCCAGAGTAAACAGGACTACATAGGCTATAACCATAAAATTCAAAATATACTTTTCGTTTGACATAAAAATATCTCAAGCATATTGCATTTTAATCAAAATCATTAGAGCCATTTTGGAGAAAATCAAAATTTTCGATAAATTGTCCGTGTAAACGGTAGTTTCGAGTGGAGAAATTTTCTTCAAAATCTTCGTGTCACATCTTTAAAAGACATTAAACTTAAGTACCAATTTTTGTTTTTAACCGACTTTTCGTTTTTGACACACACACGCCGCGCGGAACTTTTTCTAGTTTTTTTTATTTATTTTTTATTCTGGGAGCTCAAACATATATTTCTGGTGAATCTCAACATCTAAGTTTTGGGTGGAATACAATACTTCCTCTACTTACTGTAAGTAGTAGAGAAAGTAATATAACCCGATGACAGTATTTCAACTATCACTTTTCTCCTGTGAGTCACTACTTTCTCTAGAGTCTAGCCTCTCATAATATGAAATATTCTTGTTACTGTTAAGTTTTACTTCGCATGTTAAAACAATAATTTGCTTGCCACAAAAGCATTTTGTGTACAGTGAAATATACTTGCCTTCTGGGTCTGTTTCATCAATAAGAGCCTGTAATTCATTGTCATCAAACAGTTGTCCCATTGTGTTGAGTATGGTGCTGATCTTCATCGTCTCAATGAACCCACATTTTGAAGTATCAAACATCTGGAATGCTTTGCGCATGACTGCAAAAAAAGAAGCAAATAGTAAGTAGTCGTTCAGATATGGGAAAAAAGTGTGTACATGAGGCAATTCGCAACATATCGATAAACCAGGTATGGGCACGAGAGGAGAGGTAGCGATTGAACTTGCCTTACCCACCCCACATTCTCTTGCCGAGTGACGGAGGTTGTTTGGATACAACACGCGTAGTGGTGGGTTCGTTCCACCTGCACCGTAGTAATAATTTCTACCTGTTATTAACTATTTTGTTTATATTTAACATAGTTTGGATACAATAACTATTACAGTCACCTACTGTGGTTAGGGAAATTACATAATCTTCAAGTTTATGACCTTCCTTTATCTTATGCACGTAATATCCTTACGGTGCCTTGTGATTAACATACTAAATTGTTTCTCTTTCACAATAAATAAATCGGTAACGTTCCAGTGCTATTTAGCCTTAAAAATATTTAAAAACTATTTGATCAACATAATAAATTCTTTGGTTTTAAACTTAATATTACGTTCAAACTTTGAAGAACGAAATACAATAGTTTATATTAAATAAACTAATAAGAAACTAAACCACTAAAAAGTGGATTAATATGGTCCTTTTATATGCTTACAAATACGAGTATTCGCAAAGTACCTTTTGACATTTTAAATAAATACCTGTAAGATTACCAAAGTTTGATTGATGCCTCTGATCAAAGCTGCGTTTGATATTGTAACACTTCATATTTGTAAATTGAAATCCGCACATTAAACAGCAAACTTTCCTATTTGTGTAACTTACAACAAATTCTCCCTGCCACTCTTCATGAAACTGCCTTACTCGCCACTAAATGAAACGTTCCGGGACCTGTACAGCAGTTAAGGGGAGAGTTGGCAGGTGGAGTGAGGCATGAACTGGTCTCAGGGGAAAACCCAGCTCAGCCGATTTTGTCCGTGCTTGGCGTTTAACGTTTTAGGAGTATTAATGGAAGAGTCTGGTTTCGGATGGTTCATTTTGAGATCTGTAGGAAGAACTTTGCACGTCAGCACTAAGCATATTTACTTATGCTATTTTATCGTCTTATAAACTGTATTGTAATGTGCACAAAAGGGACGCCGCTTTCCTCAACTAATGAATAAGCAATAGCAAGCCTTAATGGGAATTCTAGAGGCAAATCTCCTCTTGTAAATTACTTATTACCATTAATTCCTGGAACTTCTACTTTCTGCATTTTTCAAAAGTCCCGACAATATTAATCACGTACAACAATGTGTTGTATTGTATGGTTGCCAAACTTCGTTCACAAGGGTCCCTTGTCACATTGATGTCGAATATTAAGCTGCGACTTTGTTATAGTGAAAATATATCAAAAACAAATATAACCGTGTCTGGGCTTGCTCTCCCATAGGGTCCCTTCGCCGGGGAAGAATTATAAATCTTAAGGTCATGACGGCTGACTTAGGTCTGTCTTCCGCTCAACAATCACCTGCCCGGAACAGCATATGTACGGGCACTCGTTTTTCGCATTAACGATAAAAGGGACAAACATTATATTAAAACGATCTCTCATTGTCTTTCTGAATTTTATGAACTTGATCAATAAATCAAATATTATTTTAGCGAATTTTAGCTATGAGTGCAGATTGAAACAAAATTGCCTATTTTGAATATGAAAATTAGTTTTCGCTTTCTTTTAAGTTCATTCCTGTGAATTGCTAAATTACAGAATAGAATAAACTAAAACTCAGCTACCAAAATAATGAAGTAATAGCTGATGATTAAGGACGATTTAACATTCTTGGGAGTTGACCATTCTGTCATTAGTGAAGTGATGATCTGGATAGCCAAGGGTAGATTAACACTCTTGGCAATTGATCCTTACTTCATCCAGGTAATATTGTGCAAATAAGTAGTCAATGTTTTAATTATTAGCACAAAAGTGCAACAATTTCCTCGCTTCAAACTGCTTAAAGAAGGCGATATTATTGCAGGGTATTTAGCTTTGAAAGATTTAATTGTACAGCATAGCAATTAGAATTCTAACCAGCAAATTGATATTATACAGCCATTAAAGGCATTGACATGAATGCTTTTAGATTTTGCAGATACTGTATTTGGGTTCCCTGTCGATGCGGAGAGATATTTCTCGAAGTACAATTTAATTGTTAATGATCGAAGGCGATTGATGAAACAAAGTAATATTGTAACATGTGATATGTTGTCCTTCGCAAAGTAAAAGTGTGTAATGATCCTATAATGCGTATGTTTCATGTATCAGAGTACTATAGTACCAATAAGAAATAAATTTAATGTAACATTACAGTTTTGTAGTTATTGTAGTTTCCATAGTACACAGATCTTCCATTCTAAACTGTAATACGTGAAAATGTATATTAAATACATTTAATAAAAATACACAACTAATAAAATACAAGCTATATAGTGCGGAAAACGAAAACAAACTCATTTCACAAATTTGGAAAAAGAATGAATGCGGGAAAACATTCCTCCAGTGTTATATACCATGAATTAAAGCGATAATACAAGCCATATAGAGCGAAAAAACACGAAAATGAGACCACATTTCTCGAAATTAGAAAAAAATTAATGCGAAAAAAGAGTGCCTCTAGGCATACGTAATTAACTTTGCTCCGCACCTAGGCTACAAGTATCTGCACTAATAATATCATATATAATTGCATTTTATTATATCATTTTTTAATCTATTTTCATTTTTGTTATGCAGATGACGGTGTATGTGGCTGTTGCGGACATACGCCTGCCATGTACAGTCTCCCCCGTTTATACCGTCTACACCATCAGTGTTACTTCCAACGCTGTTTGCTTGCTCCACTCAGTAAACAGAGCTGCATTTTGTATTTATGCTGAGTTTTTTTCTGAACAAACATTTAAGTTATTTTACAAAAATTGCTACTTACAATGCAATTCTTATAATTTCTAAAATATATTTCGGGTTTATGTTCCTGATTAAACTATAAAATAAGTTTTCTAAGGTTTTCTACAGGCTAACTTGGTTTAAAAATGTACCATATCAAATATGGTTGAGCTTGGCGCCGTAACACGTTCCCCTTGAATGAGTAACTGCATAGCACGTTCTCGTTAGCACATACTGGGGAAACTGTTTCCGATATTTCACTCTGATAACTTAAAAACTGCATAGTAAGGAATATTTTAAATCTTCAAGAGTATCTAAAATATTACGACCGAGAAAAACTCATGTAAAATGTATTTATAAAATGTAACATATACATTTTAATTTAAAATACATAATTTAAAACTTTTATAATCACACGTACTCCTGGAAATGTTGGAAAAATTACGAGAAGTATCAGAAAAAGCGTCAAATGCGGAACTATGCCCATCACTTAGGATTAATTAAATAACGAAGCCCACATTTTTACTCCGATAACAAAAATATTTACACGAAAATATGCCTAGGCTTTTGGATATGTTCCTAAATGTGAAGCTTAAATTATAAGTTCTCACCATCTTTGCCAAATTTTCATGAATTGGTTCTCTTAAATGCAAGTCTGTACTTGGGTTACACTATTTTCTAGGAGAAGCAACGCTTTATGAAACCGCATACACGGTGTCTATATCTCACCATTTTTAGTAAGCGTTTAGAAAGTTTTAGTAAGCGCTTTCATAAAAAAATCATTGTAGAGATAGAAAGCTTTAAATATGACCGTGAATGGAAACTCTGAAACATTCTAAGCAATATCGGTAGATGCCAAAGATTCACTGCCGTAGTCAAAAAACGTACACGCGTGGACAAGAAAAAAATGAGTCATCTCTGGAACGTGTTGATTGATCATATGGGTTAATAATATTAAGATTTGGAACTTGAGACAACTTGTTGCTGCCGCTACACAACTGTATGGCGGACAGTGTAAATAAGGTACTATGCCGTGTAGGACTTAGACGAGCTTAGCGTCCCACATGGCCCTTTTTCTTTCCTCCGTGGGTACATGCACCTGGCAAATTTGACATGGACGGTATGGGCCTTACGGCCTACCTCAAGTTCATGCTTTATTAGTGGAATACCAGAAACATGTTTACTTTTGAATGACTACTAGACTTCCCCGGCCTTTGTCCATTATTCTTTCTTGGTTTCCGGTATGTGCTGCGCCACATCACCCTCCAGCTATAAAAAGAGCCATGATAAACACACTCCATTAGCGTGCCCTACGTGTGTGTGTGTGTGTGTGTGTGTGTGTGTGTGTGTGTGTGTGTGTGTGTGTGTGTGTGTGTGTGTGTGTGTGTGTGAGAGACAAAGAAAGTCTTTACTCAGAACTAAAACATCTCCGAGATGTACTAAAGAATAACGGCTGTCTGAACCGAGATATTAAGGCAAAACAGAAATATCAAAATCTCCCCCCCCCCCAAAAAAAAAGACTGATGTGAAGAAAGTTTACGTACCTCACGTTTGAGGAGTTACGGAAAGAATTACAAAAACATGGCCACAAAATTAAAACAAGATGCAAATCAGTTAAAAAGCTGCGTTCCTTTATAAGACCAGTCAAAGATAAGAACCCGTTACAAAATAATCCGGGTGTTAATAAAATTACCTGTGATTGTGGTGAATTGTATATAGGTCAAACAGGCAGATCTATCAATACAAGGAAAAAGGAACATATAAGATACACGAAACTCCCTCAAACAGAAAAAATCTGCCAATGCGGAACATGCAGAAAACACCGGCCAACACACTGACTTTGACAATTTAAAATGTTAACAATTTGTGACAATTTCCTTCAAAGAATAGTTAGGGAAGCATAGAAATATTTAAAGAAAAGAGCAGTCTGAACCGTGACACAGGTAAGTCACTCAACAGGATATGGAAGACCCTATTAGCAGGCCAGCTTCCTATTGGAGGAGAAGGAACCAATAGGATTACGAGTGGGACGGGATAAAGAGGCCAGTCAGAGTAGGCAGCGACTAATTGGTCTTGTTGCAGACGCCCATTGAAGAAACCGAACATAGTTTGCGACGAAACGTCAGCACAATTTTTAATTTTCTAATTTCTTAAAAAAGCCAACAAGATGCGGCCCATACCGGAAACCAAGAAAGAAATAATGTTTACTTTCGTTGCAAATTCAGATTGTTCATGTTTTGAGGCTATGTGCATCGACTCAAGCCTCAATATTCAAAACTGCAAACTTACAAAAATAATTAGAGCACAAGTGTTACCTTAATCACAGGTGAATGCTGCATACTTACTGTGCATTTTCTGGTCGTCATCTTCCTGGCCCGGAAAAAAAGAAAGAAAACAAAAGTTACGTTCTGTTCCATTACAAAATAATTTATTATCTAACTTAACTCTATGAGGTAAAAGTAAGAACCATCTTTGGGAAAATATCCACCCTGGTGAACTGGATAATCATTATACTGTTGGTATATCTATTACTTGACTTGATCAAGTTTTCTCTAGCTAGAGTCAACTGTCGTACTTAGCCAACATACTATGCGTATCAAAACTGTGTACTTTATATGCGGCGGCTTAAACGTCAAAGCACACCACACTCGTCTTCTTGGTCACACCCTGCTGTATTCACAGAACACCAATAGAAGTAATTCCAACATGCAGCAGAGTGAAAACCCGCCTTGCAATAAAGTAGGTTAAGGGACACTGGGAGTGAAATTTTGGTCAAAATTGTCAAAAAGTCGATTTTTTTTTTTTAACCTTAAAATGTTCCTGGAACACCTGTGCATTTGGATCAGCTAACAATTTTCATATCCCCCACTCCATGTGGCCATTACGGCCCTTTCAAATAGTGCTCTTCCCTTAAGGTACACAGGATGCTCCTATATAAAAGCCTGTTTTTCCCAAAACTACATTTCTGCACATTCCAAAAGAAGGTCGCGCCTGAGTTTTGCTTCAAATTCAATGAAAACTTCCAAAAGTATTCATAAATAGTAGCTAAACAAAACTATGCTTCAATATTGATGTTATCATTAAAATGAGTTCCAAAAACATTTTTTTTGTATGAAAAAAATCAATAATTTTTTTAAGATTAAATTTTCTTTGTTATTAAAAAAATATGTACAGCATAATCAGCTAACGTATTTGAAATATATCTTCATACAATTGTTACCCATGTTTTAGAGCACCAGTTCTGCCAATATAAATGAATTTTGAATAGTCAATAAAACGCGAGCTCTATTTTGAAAATGTGCCTATTAAACTCATAAAATAATGTATATATCCTAAACGAATTATCCAATTTTAATGAAATTTGGTGTACCGCCTATTCTCATATAAGTACAAACACAGTAAAAATTTCAGAAAAATCTATCAAGAAATGTGGAACTTTCAAATTTCACTCCCAGTGTCCCTTAATATTAAACAGCAGAATAAATTGTGATCCTAATAATCTGTTTTGTACAGCTATGGAAACAAAGATTCAGCGCATTAGCAGAGAAGAATATTTTTAAGCTCCACATCGTGTGGCAGCGCGGTTTACACAAGTCGATATTCCAAGATGCAGTTGAGTCTGATGCATATTTTATCGTCTATTGGTCACTCAATTAGGCTGTGTGTTGAATCGCGACTCACATTTGTATTTGCGAGTATGTATACAAATGTGAGTTGTGGTTCAAAACACGGGCTATTTGTTAGTCCGACAGAATATAAAATATGGATAAAAGGCTATCAATAAATTCAGCTGCATGTTGGAATATCGACTTGTGTAAACCGCACTCTCACACGACGTGTAACTTAAAAATATTCTTCTCAACTATCGGCAATGATTTAATTACTTATTCTTTGAAGGGGATTGAAGTTTTTGTACATTAAATTCACGCACTGTCATTCATTCTTCCAGACTCTGGGAAGGGTAGGGAATAATTGGCTAGAAATAATTCTCATCCACAGCCGGGAACCCAACCCGGAATCCTTTGCACGCAGGCGAGCTACAGGGCCAGCCCCATCCTTATCATGTTGTTTATCTCTCGTCATTAAATAAACATGTATAACGGTACAGTACCTGTATTTTATATGTACATTGTAAATAACGAGGGGGAGTTAAACGGAAACCTTAAATACTGTTTTAAATTTAACTTATTGAAAATTGTAATACAAGTATAATTTTTCTACATAGTTTCCATGACGTTCAACACACGTCCTCCAGCGCCTAGGAAGTGCACGGATTCCTCTGGGGTAAAAATCGCGTGGTTGTGTACGCAACGCAGCCACTCGTGCAGCGCCTGGTGCACCTTTTCATCGGAACGAAATTTCTTTCCTACGTCACCTCTTTCAGTGGTAGGTAGTGGTAGGTATGGTGGATGTGTTTCGCGAAGGGCACTAAGAAAACTGTCGTACAGAACTGGAACTTCATCTACCGGCTGATGGCTACCCGCCGCTCCTTGCCCCAAAACTGGCGTAAGTGCTGGTGCTGTGACATGCTATACAGCTTTGGGTGTGAAGGAAGCACTCCACCGTAGGGTCTCACAATCACAACACGTGGATTCTGCATTTCAAAGCAATGAAGTCAGAAGGGTTCGTGCGAATCTTCTAGATCAGTATGACTTGTGCACAGAATGGCTCGGAGAGCTACTAAGCAGTAGGTTGGGTGGCCTACTTGTGCAGGGGCTTTATGTCTACGGAAGTTTACGCAGATGCAACACGTAGCTTCATGCCGGAAGCATACCAAAACTTGATAAATGCGTGACTCGCGCTCCCTTGTGATTAGATCTTTACTCGCGTTTTGATGGAGCGACTACGATACGGAAACAACGAATTATATGTTAGGTTTTGGAGAGTGTTAATGCAATGGACAGGCAAAAGTAATTTATTGCCAAAGGTTTCCGGATATTCTGTCTTTGTTAAACAACAGTTTAATACTTTATTAGAACATGTACCACTACATATTTATCGAGACATGCTGTTTCAACAAGATGGGCATCCCGAACACACCCCAGAACGGACACGGGGGACATTGCAAAGGGAATATCTTGGTTTATAGACTGAGACGCACAGCACGTTGTAAGAGGGCCCCCAAATTTTACTCCCACGAACTACGTCAGGGGAGGACATGCACTGCCGGTGTGACGTCAGCTCACACCGCTGAACATACTCGCACTGAAAACGAGTTCAGCGTGTGACATCACCGCGCTTTGTGTTCCTATCGCAGGGAAAAAGAAAATAGTTTGAGGCGTGCGGGATACAGCAATGTGGGGAAGATACGAAACATATCTGGTGTTAATAATACAACTAACGTCTTGGATGTAATATTAATGCTGAGTGTTTGAATTACACATTTGGTCTCAGATTATAAACATTTCGGCTCTATGCCATGATAAAATATATAGCAATTATTATAAAGTAAACATAACAAAACAATGTTATTTTCTCCGTAAATTAAAGAAAGTCACACTGGACAAAATTACGTTGACATTTTCGGATACCTTGTTTCTCTTTTCTTTAACTAGTTTATCAACGTTAGGACGTAATATCTGGGAAATTTGTAATTGAAGACTGTATGTTAGGTTGTGATCTGACAGGTACATCGGATTTGGACTTAGAGAATTTCATAATAGAGCCAGACAGAAACACTGGCTGCTCCTTTTCACGTGTACTGGCCATGTTATTGTTATTGTGAGCACTACTCCTGACTGAACCCTCCAGTTCCGTACTCACAGCGACCAACACGGCTCTCGCCTGGCGTCACCCGAATTGCTCTTCGTTCCAATACGTCACACCACTTGAAGTCGTCTTCCTCAGAACTACGTTATCTGAGGCAACATGAGAGATCTATGTACCAAGAATTACCTCCGCAGAAATCACCCCCTAAACAGACTTGTTGCAGTAAATGGCTGATACGTGTAATGTTGTGCAGGGCACGGAAAGAGCTAATGAAGCGAAACGCCCAGGACGGGGCTTACTTTGAACATCCCCTTTGTGTTTCCAGTACATCACAATGGAAGTCCATCAGAATAATCTATCCAAGCCACGCCACACAGTACATTGTGCACACAGGCAAACTCATTTAGTCTCCTTTTTTCCTGATTAGCTTGAGCATGGGGAGATGGAATCTACACACCTCTGGTCCTAACACCGTTTAAATCATCAAGAAATTAAAGTGCAATAGTCACTTTGATTCATTTTAAGCACTAGGTTTGCCAGGTTTTCAAGCTAAAAATACGGGGATTTCAAAAATGTTTCCTTAATACTTGAACATATTGTCGATATGTCGATTTTTCTCTGTATAGATTTTAGAAGATGTATACTTATTGCACAGAATTAGGTTTTACATATTTATTCGTAACATTTAAACCAATGAGCGAGCATATTTAAAAAACGGTGATTTGGGAATCTCACTTATTTTACTCTTTTAAAAAGCCACAAAGAGCAATGTGCGTAATGCTTATTACCCTTTACAGGTCCTGCCC
Organism: Tenodera sinensis; assembly: GCA_030765045.1. Classification (NCBI taxonomy): domain Eukaryota; kingdom Metazoa; phylum Arthropoda; class Insecta; order Mantodea; family Mantidae; genus Tenodera; species Tenodera sinensis. The sequence goes on along the minus strand of CM060962.1, from coordinate 26,010,163 downwards.
ACGGCGCCGTGGCCGAGCGGTTAGCGCGCTCGCCTACCACCTAGGCGGCCCGGGTTCGATCCCAGGGACCCGCATGTGGTACTCGTGGTGGACGAAGCGGCGTCAGGGCGGGTTTTCTCCGGGTGCTCCGGTTTCCCCCGCCATCTCATTCCACCGGTGCTCCATCTTCATTCCACGTATCATCAGTGTCACCGCCTGCGGTGCCATAGTAGTAAAAGCGGGCGTTAAACACTACAACTACTGCTACAGTATCTTCCCAAACAGAAAGATAAACACACATGTACTTATGTGCCTTCTTGGGTGGATTTTTGTTAGTTCATTGCGGCCATCGCCTTCCATGATTTTACTTACTTTATAGAACCACAAACAAACAAAACACGTGATCCTCCCTTCAATTCAAAGACGCAAGTGAACGAGACGCGTGCTCACGTCACGCATCACATGACCTCAGGTACGCTTAAGGATTGGCTACACTCTACCAGCATTGGAAAAAAGGAACTACCGCTTCGATATGTTGCATATTCCAAATGTCCTTCCAAAACTCAGAATTTATGGCAGTGTATTAAATACGGGAGAAATAGTCCAAAATACGGAAGCCAGGAGAATCAATGAAAAAGGCTGAAATATGGAAGTACGGGAGACCTGGCAACCCTACTAAGGACAGGGATGGTATACGAAAGAATATTTGGACAATTTAAGACAAGGTTTTCAATTCTCTGCAACTATGTCAGAATATCACACGAAAATATATCGAAGGAGCTGATATCCTCTTCTATTTTACATAATGTAGTAAAGAATTTAAATGGTTGTTTTGATGTTGATAAGCCTGAAGTAGAAGGAACAATTATGCTTATAATGAAAGGTATAATGATAAAGGATATTTTTAATATATTCCTTTTGCTCCAGGGTTTAAAAGGGGTTTGGAGACATTTACATCACGCGCTATAATATACACAATTATGTGCCAACTAATAATTACTATATACATTCGGCCGTGCCGTGGTCAAGTGGTTAGACCATTCGTCTCTCACCAAAGTGGCCCAGGTTCGATCCCAAGCGACCACATGTGTCATTTGTGGTGGACAAACGGCGCGGGGGTGGGTTTCCTTCTGGATCTCCGGTTCCTCCCGCCATCTTTAGTGTTCCATTTTCATTCCATGTATCATCAGTGTCACCACCTGCGGTGCCGTATGTAGTAAAAGCGGGCGTTAAACACTACGAAAGAAGAGCTCTTCGTAGTTTCCCCTTCTTTCCCCTTCTTTACCCCTCTCCAATGTCAGCGGTATTCATGCTGTAGGCTGGATATAGTTATAATTAGGGCCCGGATGTTTATGAGCTAAAATGTTAGAAATATGCAAGCATTTATGTCCGAAAAATTAGAAAATATGACGATAAATATGACCTAAGTATTTTGGGTTCCTTTTTGGAAATTTTCAACATTTAATGCTGTTTCAATTCACATTATATTGAAAATATCTTTTAAAAATATTGCACACTCAATAATAAATAATTTTGAATTTCTTTAATTGTTCAATCCACAGCCAACCCTCAGTTCTGCACAGAATGAAATAAATGTCACACTTTGAAGGGCGATCAGAAAGAAGAATTACAGTAGCAAATTACATTTATATTAAAGTTTTCAAAAAGGACCGATATTCTATTTGCACGCAACATTGTAACAGGAAAAAGAGCTAATATTACAGACAAGATAAGGAGCACATGCGCGAAACTGGAATACAGATATAAAAATATAACAAAAATACGAAAATGTAAGAGAAAATATGACTACAATATGAAAAATATGATGTGTTGCACTCGCATGGCTTTCTCCACTCCTGTACTACCCATTCTTACAAACTCTTATTCCTATATATTCCTCTTAATTGAGATAAACATTTGCAGAAATTATCTTAAGCAATATTTCCTTGTAGGTACTAGGGGAATATACGAATACAGTAGGCTTTGAGCGATAGTCAAATCTTGTAAAACTTCTAAATTCCGTTCTGTTTGCACGGTTAACATATAAAAAATGAATAACGATTTTCCATTTGATAGAAGTATAAGTTCTCCAAAACTCAGACAAATAACAAGGAATATCTCCGAAACAGTTCACCTACAAAAAACGTATTAAACATAAATTGTGTGGTTTACTAAGATCTACATTGTTTGTATAGTAAGATTTGGTCTATCTCTTACGGTTTACCAGTTATGCAAAAGTCATCCAGAGTAAATAGGACTACATGGGCTATAGCCATTTCATTTGCAATAAAAGGTTTCAAACATATGGCATTTTAATCAAATTCGTTAGAGCCATTTTCAAAAATATCCTAATGTTTCCTAAAATTTTACAGGTAAAGGGTAGTTTAGGGTGGAGGAATTTTCTTCAAAATCGTTGTGTCGCATCCTTTAAAGACAAACTCAAATGCCAACTTTGGTTTTTAACCGACTTTTCGCCTTTGAGTTGTACTGTCCACAGACTGACAGACACAGGGATCGAACCCGGACCGCTTTCGTGAAAAGCGAATGGCCTAACCACTCGGCTACGACGCGGCCACGAAGGCCTCGGTAAATAATCATGATACCCTTGTATTTTACTAAATTCGTTTCCTGTGCCAGGTTTGAGCCATCGATCCTCAAGTCTATTCATTATTTTCCGAGCGCAGCTTGTTCCATTAACAAGCTTTCCCACAAGGAAACTTTTCTGTCATGTTTTCAGATCTAGGTAAACTACTGGGTTCCCAGACTTTCCGCTCTTTTACTTTTGTGCAACGAAGTCGATACACAATAACATACAAGTGTACCACCACGAACATGTGTGTGAGAGAGATGGAGACAAGAGAATTCAGAATGTCACTCAGTGCGCATTTAAACATGGTTGATTCTCTCGAGACATGGTTGATTTCCAGTTATTAATGTGAGGATAACAATACCGTAGCACGAAACGTGATATGTTTGCAATTGGTTTCACATTTTAAATGGGTAATCTGCAGAGCATGAGCTGTAGTGTAAACCAAAATATCACTACTAACTCTGCACCTATAAATACGTCTACTCAACACGAGATATTTCTGCGTGTTCATCTCGCAGGCATTTCATGTTGTCCTGCCAACGTTTTAACCTTTCCGAAGCATCGTTATGATGATAAATGCCTGCTGGTAAAAGGATGAAGAGAAATGCGTAGCAAATTGTAGGTCCTAGAGCTACTTGTACCTCACATAAATCTTTGGCACTTGTAAGGTCAGAGGTATTAACCGCGGTAACGTGTGAGGTCGTGGCTTCCATTCCCGTAGCGACATTCGTCACCCAGGGGCTTCAATGGGAGTTTTCCGCGGTCACTGGGCGAATGCTGAGAAGAACGATTACATCATGTTCCTCCATTTCACCCCACGTCTCATTTCAATGCACCTTTCATCTGCTTGGATGTTTCAGGGTTGCATGGCAAGGGAAAAGGATGCTTTCTGTAAATTCCCGTCGCCCGGCAGGATGATTTTCGGTTTTCGGGCTTGCAGGGGGAGGAGTGCCGGTTGCACTAGAAGTCAAACTGGAAATCGTATGGACCCTGACCTCTACTCTGTCATGAATCTTGTTTCGGCCGCCCTCTGTCGCTTTTCAGCTCATCCATACCTGCTGGGAGCGCTCCATAAAGGACATAGGTAGAAAAGACCTCCTGATGAGTCAGGTGCTAATTGCTCCCCGTGCCTGGTCATATGTCACAGCTCATAGTATTATTGTGCTACTCTAATGGTTAACATGCGCTTTACCTTTACTTGAGAAGCCCCTCAGGTAATACACATCGCATGCACTGTTCTCCGAGGTCACCGATATTTCATAGTGCACCAATAAGCGTGTCACTTCAGCCAATGAAATCAAAGAAATCACAAACGACAGACAGTTGTTAATTCCACATGGAGTGAAACACAGTGTTGCAACATCTCCCCTTCTTTCTCTCTCATTCTTTTAATTTTCTCGTGACATTGAACTTCTAAGAATTAAATGTCCACGCTTGGAGTCGAACGCTTACATGGGGAATACGTGACAACGTTGTTTTTCGCGACACTGAGTATCTTCATCGTCTCACCCGACTTTGATACGCCTCAAGTTAACCATCAGAGTAGCACAATAATACCAATATATGAAAATGCCACTGTCTGACTGCAGCATATTGAAGTATATTACAAAATTATAACTACTTATCTATACAACAGAAAACTTTGTAGGTTCTCAATACAAAGAAACCTATATTTTATACAAATCTGATTTAGTTTACTTAGGAATGACAAAATGCTTCTTCAAACTCCTACACATTAAAAATTTCAAATTTGTGCGCAGTGGCTCGCAAGTCCTAAATGTTTAGATGTGTCTCCATATAAAATACTCTTATTTTGCCCCAATTTCAACCAAATTTGAGAACTATCAGCTAACTTAGATTAAATTCTCATATGGAAAATATCGACTAGGTGCAAGCGGAAAATTTCTTGGCTACGTACGGAAAGAGCAAGCGATGAAGCTAACCGCTGCTGCACAATAGCAAACGCATCTATGAGTATATGAACTCCCCCAAACAAATCTTGACAGCACCACTACCTTTTAATCATCCTGGAAGTGTTTAAGAGCCTTTCGTTGCAGAGCGATTACAGAGTTCCTGTCACCTGCGATATTTGCAAGCGCTGCCCCCCCCCCCCTCCTCACGCTTTCATATTTAACCAAATTTTTATCCGCAATGATAATCCTCCTTGACTACTTAGTGTTATATACCAGGGATGACCAAACTTCTCACTTTGGAGAACCTTGCGTAATAAGCGGTCATTTCCCCCTCCACTCTTCAGTCGGAGGTACAGATAGTCAGTATCTAGTGAAGGACACAAACAGGCAATTCCATAGTCGCTTCTAAGCCATACCTTGAATTTTCTGGGAATGTCCTCAGAGGACCTCTTCATTCTGGATGACTTTTGCATAAATGATAAACAGTAGGAGACAGACAAAAGCTTACTAAAAAAAAAAAAAAAAAAAAAAAAAAAATGATTTGGTTAAAACACACAGTTTCTGTCAAATATTTCGTTTTTCTTTTGAGTGAACCATTTCCGAGATATTCTTTCTTATTTGTTTGAATTTGCCAATACTTTCACTCTTTTTTCAAGTAGGAATATGTCATTCGTGTTTTATTTCTTGACGTTGCAAAGAGAACGGAATATCAAGGTCATTGCATAGCAACCAGCTCTTAAAACATTCCACTATAGCTTAAGGCTTACTGTATTCCCTATTTCCTTTGCACGTACAAGAAAATTACAATAAGTTACTTTATGAACGTGCTTTTGTCGATGAAAAAGAAGTAGATAGAGAAATAACCATTTGCAAGAATTGTGTGTATAAGAGTGAGTATAGCTCTACATATATTTGCGAACAGAATTTCTCCAAATTGAACTATACTAAAAGTCTGTATCGCAATAGATTACGCGACGATCACTTGGTGTATCTTCTAAGGTTATGTACTTCAACTTTGTCGCCAAATATTGATAGCTTCTTAAATGTAAGCAGTAGCAAAGAAGTCACTAATCAACAGATGTTTATTGCATAAGATTTGAAAATGCTTTCGTAAATCAAACGCAACGTACATGTAGGCAAGTAAACCGCCACTGCAACACAATGCACTGCTTGAAGTTAAAGAGAGGTTAAATCCATGTATAGTGAAATGAGGGAAACGCTCACTCCCCCCTTTCGCAAAGGTTGGACATCGCTGTTATATACAATGCCTGTCGTATAGACTATCCGTTTTAATCCACAACTTAATGCGTGACCTGGCCTAGGTACTGTTAAGTCATTACCTTGCAGAAAGAACTGGAACTCAGTGCACCATTCGCTGTTACGAGACCGGCCCACTCTATGTCATGCCTTCTGTACCATGCCTCTTAGAGGTACACCAATTTGAAGACATACTAGTCTTAATAAATACAATCCTCAGTCCGCAAATTAAGCAAATATTGAAGTAATATTGTTCGTTACACTGTCCTCAATTACCAGTACAAATATCTACGCTTGTACCTCTAACGTGTTGTATATATGATAAATGATCAGTAATTAAAACTCAAGAAGACATATGAAAGAACAAGAGAGTCGTGTACTGAGACGGGAATTTTCCTATCCGCGGATTTATCGGAACACACCATTGAGATATTGTAGAAATCTCACAAAAATTGACATTTCTGTAAAGTGACTTTAAAAATATCTAGGAGTAATACATTCAAAAGGTTTTTGTTGTTGTTGTTGTTGTTTACTTTTTATATTACTAATATCTATATTTATATAATGTAGTTACAAATACAGAATAAAACGTTTTTCATCTTGAAATTTAAAAAAATTAAACCTCAATGCAACAGCTTATGAAGGGCCAAGGGTTGCCACCCGACCGCTGCGTCCCCCACCTCTTCCCACTACAGGCGTCATGAGTGGGGTGCAGTGCTGGAGGGTCAAACATTGTCAGTGCCCCGAGCCCTCCCGGTTAGTTATGCGGCCTTCACGACCTGGGGTCGCTACTTCATCAAATAACTCCTCAGTTGAACCCTCCGGGACCTAACGAGGCTGAGTGCACTCCGGGCCAAACCTCACAGCGGGGCCGGTGATCGAACCCGGGTTCTCCGCAACAGAGGCAGGAGCATTACCGCTGCTCTACGGAGGTGGCTGCTTTGAAATTTAAGGTTTTTGAAAATTTCTTTTCACCATATTCAGTTTTTGAAAATGTTCCACACGATGCAGTTTCCATTCAATGCTTCTGAAATTTGTCATGTAGATTCCCAAAACAGAAACTAGTAAATCTGTCATATACCTTTCTTTTTCTTTTGAACGTTTTTTTTAATTATTAATTTTTAAAGCTGTATAAAACGTAAACGAAACTAGAAATTTCAAGAGACAATTTAAAAATTATTCTCCCTTGAACTAAGACTAGCAGAACAAAATCATTTGGCACAGTTGTACGTTATAATAAGATAAATATAATGCAATTTTTAAAAACGGTAATTTTTAAAAAATTAAATCATGTGGACTATTTGGCATAGGTTAATAAAATACAGATTTAGCATTACATTACTCGGAAACCAAAGGAGATGTCACACTGAAATTTAAAACCAATTTTGACATAAGACAACGTTGAAAATAAATTTTCAGCTAAATTGGCAGAAAACTTTAACAAAAGCACATTTTCAGTTGTGTATTCCCTTAAGTGTATTTTCCTTATTCTTGTGGCTAATTTGATGCGTGTATGTGAATTATTGTCCCATTATTGTCTATGTTTTTGTAGTTGTCGAATATTGTGTGTATATAAGATGCCTCTGGCAAGGCAATTTAGCAAGCTGGAAAAGTGGATTTTTAACGAAGTTACTTACATTTTATGGTCGTAGGAGTATGCACAGTCTTTGTCAAGTCATAAAGGGAGAACATCTATTCTTCCTTTGTTCACCAAGGTTGTACGCGGCAGTAGAAGAAGCAGTCGGAAAAAGGTTCACAAAAAGAACTCTGGTATTGAGATTCTATACCACGTTTAATTACAAATATTTTGTTGTTTAACGACGCTGTTAATTGCCAGGATCATGTCAGCGTTGCCGGTGTGCCGGCAGGAGTTCTTTTACATGCCAGTAAATCTACTGGCACGGAGCTGTCATTTTTAAGCACACTTAAAAACCATCGGTCTGGGCCGGATTTGAACCCGCGACCTTGGAATCAGTAGCCAGCATCTAACCAACTGAGCCACCCAGGCCGATTTCATACCACGTGACGGTAGTATAGAGTCTATCCGAAGACATCAGAAAGCTACTGCGAAAATATAGTCAATGGTAGAAGAACGATGAATTACAGAGCTAATTCCGCGCCATGCACGCCGAAACTCCCGCCGACACTTGAGACCCTGAAATATCGAACGAGGATGAAAGGTGAACTGAAATGAGGTGAGGTGAAATGAGAGACAGGAATTTCCGAGGACGTCATTATCCTTCATTGATTTCTCCTAGGGACCCGAGGAAACCTCCGAATAAACCCATGGTTCAGAAAGGTCGGCCACAGGAATCGAAGCCATAACATACCGAAAAAGTAACTAAATAACCGTTGTAACAAACCGGACCAGTCGAGAACAAACACGTGCGTAGAAGGATTATGTGTTATACACACGAGTCAAGTCGTGAGCCAAATATAAAAAGATTCGTGTCGCAGAAATTAAGCAGTGTCGAGTTCCTGTCAGCGAAAATAAACTCAGTCTCTTCTTGTAGGTCTTTTTCGCTAAGTGCCAGGAATAACTTATGCGCGTGTGATGCGTGAAGAAAATAAATTTAGTCATAAAGTGATTCATTTGTGGTCTTCCTCATTTCATAAGCTCACATTAGCCTGTAGAGCAATGTCGCCGCTACGCTGGTGGTAAGATAGCCCCGGCAAAAGTCCTTCCTCCACTCTGAGTTCATTTTAATTAATAGCCTGGCAACAAAAGTCCTAACCCACACTCACAGCAGCTTCATTCAACGGACACACAGACAGGCACTGCAGGGAACCTCACAAAGGAAGCAAACCGCCTTAGCGGGAACGATAAAAAACAGGCAAATTCACACAATAAAACTGTTCAATATTTCGGATTTACCTCTTTGTTGGGGGATTAAGCGATTAAAAACATACTGAAAATGAAAACACTTGACGGTCATATATAATGGTTAATAATAACATTTATTATAGCATACAGAACTAGGGTTATCAGGTGTCCGTAAATACCCGGATATGCCCTACATTGTAACCATTGATCCGGAGTCCGGGGACAATTTTTGAAAAGTCTTTAATGTCCTACATTTTTAGAAACAAGTAGTCATCGTTAGAAAATGAACATAAAACTGCGAAAATATAAATGAATAATTGGTTATTATAATCTTCGCAAAACTTAAAGGCATATGAAGGCGGGGCGTACTGCGGACTCCAGCGAATCCTACGCTTGCCCCTCCTACCAGCGCTGCCAAATGTGGTGCATGCATCTCACACAGCCTTATGTACACGTCTGCCGGTACACGCACTACGCTTGGCAACAGCGCTCTGCTTGAGCATTGGCCAGCGTTCACATGCCTTTAAGTTTTGCGAGTGGTATAGCCGCAACTGCAACCACTATGGCAACAGAGCTATATAGTTAACTGTCAAAGAGTATACTCATACATAGTAACATTGAACGAGAGATTGGCAGTGCAGTATTTGCTCTCTGGTGTTCTGTAGAGGCAAAGCAACACAATGCTCATGTTGAAAGAGTATTTTCACTAATAAGGGCAAAGTGACAGATGAAAGGAACAGATTATCTATTGATTCAGTTAAAGATATTGTTTTAGTGAAGTAGAGTTTTAAAAACTTCAATTGTGTGGAGTTTCTTGATTATACTTTAAGCAAACTAGACGTTTTGTGCAAGATTATTTCTTCAGAGAAGTAAAACTGACTGTTCATGGTCATGTTTAACATTGCATGTTACAGGATTTTAAGAAAATATAAGTGTATATGCCTTTGGGTATATATAAATAGCAATTAAATTATAAATTTACATTATTCTTGCATTGACCGACAATGTCCTACATTTGTTAACATTGTGTCCTACATTTCCATAAAATAATCCGGTAACCCTATACAGAACGTACACGCAGGGGGATACCTCATGCGCTGCGATCTACCACCCTCAGGAGTAAGGGATGTGACATGAAGCACTCCTATTTATACACGTAATTATTGTTGTGAACACGGGATATTTTGACAATTATCAACCAATGAGGCACGTTTCATAATAAAACACTTCCAGAAAGTTGCTAAAATTTAATCATGATTTGTAATTCTGTCCTATTTTTCAAACACCTTGTTCATGTTTTAAGGATATGCATGACCAAAAATTTGAAACTGTGAAGTAATGGTGACAACTTTTTAAAATTTGTACTACAAGTGAAATGTAGTACAAACATGTTAGAGTCTAAATTTCACAATTTTATTTTAATAGTCTATAAACTACTCTTTTCTTACGTCATTAAAAAGGTTCCTCGTGACAAAAAGGTTGAAATTTCGGACTAATACTTTAACCTTAGGCTCAAAATACAAAATTGCTAAAAGACCCTCTTAAAATTTATGAAATAGATCTCACAGAGGAAGTGCATGGTCTTGTCGTCGTACGACTACCACCTTACCATTGCCACTTGTTATAGAACTGATATAGGTCCAGATAAAGAAAGGTTGTGGAACATAAGATATTGTTTAAGAGAGTTGTTTGATAGCGCAGTGGAAAACTGGAAAGTAGCTCTGGAAAAATTAGAACAGGTTTATTGGGAATAGGGATGGTTTAAGGGATGAGATTTTGTCTTGTCTTTTTTGTCACGGTGGGGATTCTGACACGCCAGGCGATGGCTAATTGTGCGTCAGACCCCGAGAGGAAGGATGAGACGAGTACTCTACAAGCGGTCAGAACGCATCACAGGCAGAATTACTACGGTGGGTCGCTAACAAGTACAGGCAATCATACGGAGTTCCAGGTCGCCACGGAGAGCGCACCACCAGCCAGGTTCGGTTGATCAAACAATCTCCCTTGCGGGCGGCTAGCCGACCATAGCGCCTACCCTCAGCCGAACACTTTGTTTCCAGAGTGCATTCTACCGGCCACCCCGCCGACTCTTACAACCTGGAAATACCGGATAGAGAGAAAATGGTATGAATGCAATGAAAGGGAGTGATTCGCAGGATGTAAGGTAAATATCCTTCACGGTATTCGCCTGATTGACCCGAGAAAGAAACCGCAAAGCCCCAAGGTCAGGAAGGTCACCCACGGGAATCGAACCCGCGCCCTCCCGAATACAGGCCAAGGACGTTACCGCCTTAGCCATCCCGTTCGGTAAGGGATGAGATTAGTTGTGGATTTTAAATTTAGAAGATTTGGACGACTGCGAGCAGCATTTTCAAATATCTCATATCAAAGAGGAAGAGGGATACGAAGCAGCAAACGACCAGGAATCCATCACTGTACCTTTTGTCTCTTTTATCCCAATAGCCCGCCTCTGTAGCGTGGTGGTAGCGTGTGTGTCTCACGTCCAAGAGGTCGCGAGTTGGAATCTGGCTTAGAGTGAGTTATCCGGATAAGGTTTTACCGACGTTGTCCCTTATCCTGAGAAGACGAATGTCGGGTAGCTTAAATCTCTATGGACCTCGGGCTCATTTGAGCATCATTTTACCAATTTCATTCATTCACCGTCCGATAAGGTACTGCGTTGGAGGACGTTAATAAAGAAAATATAAAGATAACCCCAAAAGGATGACAGAGACAGCTGGAGCGAGGTAGTATTCTCTTTCTCTTTCTACAAAACGGGTAATAACGTAACGACAAAGGAATTCCTAAAACTAGGAAATAAAGTGTGTAAACGTAGAAGTAAATTCAAACATACGAACTATGAATTAAATTAAACTATCCACTGTCTGCGGGCTACAAATATTCCTGTAGAGAAGCAGGGAAACCCTGTTATGAGGAATAAATCTGCTGAATGTTTGTTTTTGGTGACAGCACGTGCTAACTTTCTCACCAACCAGAGATAAAAGATAATCAGCATGGCCATAAAGGAAAAGGAGAAGTTCGCGCTTAATCCTATCAGTAAGCGGATGTTTCTCTCTTGTGAAATTCTATATATAAATAGCTATTGAAAGAAGGGAAGGTTGAAACGTACCGTGGAATTCTTTTGAGGAGACGGTGCCATTCACACTTTCTACGAATATCTGCGACACTACATGTAGCTGCTAAAACAGCTACAAACTAAAAATAGGGAGAATCTTTTAGTTCATTTTATTTACCAATTATTCTATATTTACCTACTTTATATGTACGATTACGTAATTCGCAAATTACAAAACGAACTGTATTAAGAACTTTCTTTGTTATCTTCAATGGCAAGATTTTTTGGTGATAATTATTTGAAAAATTCGCATTAATAATTATTTATTTATGCCAACAAACTTACTGTTGGTGTTTTTAAACACACAAGCCGTGTGTGGGCAAAGTTTGAGAGGTAGAACTGGAACTTAAAAATTCAATGTCACAACTGGGATTTGAACCACAGACCTTCCTCTTACCGGGCGGCTGCTCTAACCACTGAGCTATTGTGACAAACTGCCAGGAAGGCATTAAATTCTCAAACCAGTTCGTATTTCTCCTGGTAAACCACAAAGGCAGTCTCACATCAGAGACAAATTACACCAACAGTAAGTTTGTTGGCATAAATAAATAATAATTACCATCTGAAGGTTATTTAATCCTGGGATATAAAGTACTTACAATAGTAAGTCACCATTGGGGTAATTTGTCTCTGATGTGAGACTGCCTTTGTGGTTTACCAGGAGAAATACGAACTGGTTTGAGAATTTAATGGTATTCTGGCAGTTTATCACAATAGCTCAGTGGTTAGAGCAGCCACCCGGTAAGCGGAAGGTCTTGGTTCAAATCCCAGTTGTGGCATTGAATTTTTAAGTTCCAGATCTAACTCTCGCATTAATAATTTAAATTAGTGATGTTTGGTGTTGAGTATTATACTAAAACTTCCCATTAATTTCGCACAAATGTTAGGGCAAAATTAATACACTGTTGAAATTAAAATTAACTGGCAAATAATGTTACTGTAACATTATTGTTCAAAATTTGTCCAAATTAAAACATTTATTTTATTTTATGGTGACACGAATCACTACACATATCATGTCTCAGACATCAGGGCCATTGCCCAACAATCAACATCACCAAATTGCAACATACAACAAGTTGTGATACTTTGATTTTTCATAGTTGCCCTTCTGTCACAACCAAGTTATATGTAGAAAAAAATTTCTCGTTGTCTGGTAACCAAAGACAGTGATGAGACTTTTCACAGAAAAGGTGGTAACATTCACCTTTTGCTTTGAGTGGTAAGAGTGCTGTTGCTATATCAAATTTGTTATTATGGCCTAACAGTTCAACAATGGCACAAAGTTCTTTGTGCTTTATGTTTATTGCGGCAGCTTTGATTACACAGAAATGTGACCTTATGAGATAACCTTTTATTGCAACCTCACCGTTTGCACTGTCGGGCAACTTTCTTTTTCTGTGCCAACAATATTTGTTTTGTAGTATTGTTAGAAGTTGATCATAAAGGAAGCCTGGTTATTTAATTCGTAAGAATTAGATGTGAATTCTTTCATCGTTATTAAAACCAAAACTTAAACACCAATGACAATGAGCCAATGGAAAGGGCCAAAAAAAAAAAAAAAAAAAAAAAAAAAAAAAAAAAAAAAAAAACTTTATTTTTCTAAACAAAAATTTTAAAAAGTAATATTTCTTCTGCGAAAAAATGATCCCATATACCACTTCTAAATCATCTCAAGTGCATACAAAGCAATTTGTTCTATAATTGAACAACTTTTTCATTTATCGTTAAAAATAAAAACTCTTACCTCTAATTATCTTAAAATGCGGCTCATATCTCTCCGACTTTTTGTCAGTGATTTTAGGCAACTTACTGGTAAATCCTGGAATCCACAGAGGACACACGATTGAGAAAGAATAATAACACCAGAAGATATGAATTCTCGAAGTTATTCAATGATTATTGCATTTAATATTTCTAGCATATTTCAGAGTGTGGGTTTTATGGTTATGGGTTAGAAACTTATTGCGCCTACTAAACCTGCGGGAGGAATGCTTGAGGCGAGAGAGCTCGATAGACGACTATATCTGGGGGTGGCAGGTACAGCGCAACGGGGTTCTCAACGTTTCCAGTTTAAGCATACACGTGCCAATAACAAACAGTTCTCTCCTCAACGCTCACCACAGCTCACCAGCCAGGCTCTGCAATTCTGAGTAGATAGATAATAAACCTCACTATTGTGGGAAAACCAAGAAGAACAAGTACAGGGCGATCGGTCCAACGGGAACTGAACCCGAGACATCCTGAATGTGAGCCTCCGGAGCTGCACTTGGGCCATTGCGCATGTTATACTCTTTTGGGCAAACATGGCTTAAACCTTTGTTTCGGTTGGCAATTTATAGTCTAGCCCCTCAAATCATTTCAGTAGTAATACTGCCAAAATCAAAACTAAAGTAAAACAAAACGGTTCTTTGATTTAACACATTAATGTGACATTATGATAGTGACACAGTTGCCTACGGAAAGGGCACCTAGGTTTGAAACCCGGATTGGCATTAAACGTTCTCAGGTCGGGAGGTTTGGAAGTTGGAACGCAACGCATTCGGCTTCGTGTGGAACCTGGGAACAAAAAATTGTAATTCTCGAGAACCACGCATAAGGAGCCGGGCTTGTGTGAAATGTACAGTAGCCCATATAAACACTGCTTGTTTTACTGATGCGTGTGAAATGCGCTTTAAACACTACTGTATCTTAATTATTATTATCATGCATCACCATTCAGATTTCGAAAAGTAAAACCGTTGCTGGTAAACACAGCAATTTCATCATTCGTTAAAGAGATCAAGGGCTATGGATAACCTAAGATATGGATAGAGCTAAGAAGGACAAATGAAAACAGTTGTAGATTAAAATTTCGGTGAATGTATATCTGATAAATATTTTTTTTCGCAAGATCGATCAGCAAAATGTTTTACAGACCTGGTACAACAATATTAAAAAATCTTATGTGTTTGCACTCACATGACTTTCTCTACTCTTGAACTAGACTTTCTTACAAACTCTTATTCCTATATCTTCTTCGTGTTAGTTGAGATAAACATTTGCAAAAATTATCTTGTTTATCTTCTTGTAGGTACAAGGAGAATATGGGAATACTTTGAGCGATAGTCAAATCTTTTAAAGCTTTCAAATTCCGCTCTCTTTGCGCGGCTAACATATAAAAACGAATAATGATGCTCCATTTGACAAAAGTATAAGTTCTTCAAAACTCTCACAAATAACAAGGAATATCTCCGAAATGTTTCACTCCACAAAAAATTTATTTCAACATAAATTGTGTTTTAGTAAGATCTTCATTTTTTGTACAGTAAAACTTCGTCTATATCTTACGGTTTACCAGTTATTCAAAGTCATCCATAATAAATAGGACTACATGGGCTATACCCAGAAAATTCAAGATATACATTTCGTTTGCCATAAAAATACTCCGATGCATATATTTCAAACATATGGCATTTTAATCAAAATTGTTAGAGCCATTTTCATAAAAATAGAAATTTTCGAAACACTTTCTATGTGGTGGGATTTTCTTTAATATCTTCGTGTCACATCTCTGAAAGACATGAAACTTAAATACCAACTTTGTTTTTAAACCGACTTTTCATTTTTGAGTAATGCTGTCCAAAGACACACACACGGACAGCATTTTTTTTTACTAAAAAATGCTTTTTTTTTGGATTCAGGGGGCTCAAAACGTATATTTCCGGCGAAATCTCGACATCGAATTTTTGGGTGGAATACAATACTTGCTCTACTTTACTACATCTAGTAAAACTAACTAAACCCCGGCGCGACAGCCCACGAGGGGCCAAGGCCTGCCGCCCAGCCGCTGCGTCCCCCACCTCTGCCCACTACAGGCGTCATTAGTGAGGTGCAGTACTGGAGGGTGGGACGTGGTCAGCGCTCTGAGCCCTCCCGGCTAGTTATGCGGTCTTCTAGACCTGGGGCCGCTACTTCTCCATCAAGTAGCTCCTCAATTGGTCCCCCCGGGACCTCACGAGGCTGAGTGCACCCCGTGCCAGACCTCCCAGAGGGGATAAAATCCCCATGCTGGTACCGGGGATCGAACCCAGGTCCTCCGCGCCAGAGGCAACCGCGCTACGGAGGCGGTCTACTACACCTAGTAGAGAAAGTAAAAAGGAAAGAGCAGCTATAGATGCACAAAGGCTGACTATATCTATGTAGCTCCCTGAAGGTAATAACATGTCGCACAAAGGAGGAAGAAGGACAGACAGAGTTGTAAAATTACCGTAGGCTACCGTAGACTATCATAATGAAGTGTAAACTACGGTAGTTTACCTTGCAGAATCGGTCAGTTAAGAATTTACCCGCATTACCTCTATGTTAGCTACGTTGCATACCTATCGGGCGTTACCTCAAATCAACCGCGTTGTTTGTTTGTTTTACTAGATTCCTCTGGAAGCCGGAAGCGTTGAACTTTGAAACCTTCTCGAAACTGAGAGG
This sequence comes from Tenodera sinensis, assembly GCA_030765045.1. NCBI lineage: Eukaryota > Metazoa > Arthropoda > Insecta > Mantodea > Mantidae > Tenodera > Tenodera sinensis. The sequence continues at coordinate 25,994,000 of CM060962.1, read as the reverse complement.
ATATATAAAGGGCCGCTTAACCCTACGGAACATTGGTGTCTTCAAAACTATTTGGAAGTTCCTCTATGTATACACTGTTCATATCGAAGGCACTGATAGTGATCATGAGTAATGTTATTTGAACCGAAAAGTACAATTTTATTTTAATCACAGTAACCAAACTAATGATCATAGTTTTTTGGTGATCATTTTGTTTGCAGTTCTCTTTAAATTTCTTAGTTCGTGGCATTCTGTATAATGTTTCTTTCCTTACGAATGCTACCAATACAATCGGCAACCCTACCATTTACTACGTCATTTAGTATATACTGCACCAACACTATACCGCTCGCAAAAGTTAAAGGCATGTGAACTCTGGCCAATGCTCAAGCAGAGCGCTGTTGCCAAGCGTAGTGCGTTGTACCGGCAGACGGTCTGTACATAAGGTTGTGTGAGATGCATGCACCACATTCGGGCAGCGCTGGTAGGAGGGACAAGCGTAGGATTCGCTGGAGTCCGCAGTACGCCCCGCCTCCATATGCCTTTAAGTTTTGCGAACATTATAGCGAACCGCAGTTTTGGTAGAGGGCAACTCTAAGCACAACAGATACAGATAGAGCTAATAAGCATATCTGGAGGCAGATGTTTTCTGAGGAGCGTTGGGCGGGGTGTTCTGTGGCCTAAGTGACAGGTAAATCCTGGCTCCGGTTCACTGTTGCTGATAAGCATGAATATGCCGAAACTATGCAGTATCTCCATATCACAGTGTGGTCCCTTCCTATTGAGGCCACGGATCACTGTATGCTTGGTTCGCTTGCACTGTAGCGCACGAAGCAGGCATCCACGCGGTCCGTGGCCTCACCATAAAGTGACCGCATTGTATTACGCGACTAACCAGTAATAAATTCCTAAATGTTGGACAAATGTAGCAGTTAATGTCATGACCTTTTACGGAAGAAATTGAAGGAAAGCAATTCACTTCATGCCTAAGGTAGAAAAGGATAAAAACCGGAACAATCTAGTTTCCATTGCTCTTTTCGAAGATTAGGAAACCAGCTGAGATTCATTTAATATTAAGCTGTACTTTACGGATCAGTTTGTGATGGTTTACTCAACTCATACACGCGTTACAATAGGCAAATATTGCCTGATTGAGAGTTTTAAAGTGACATTTCAAAGTGAAGAAAAGAATGTTAATGAACCTTTAGGCACCGATTTTTTTTTAACTTCTTCTTAATCATCAGCATTCGATATTTGAAGTTCACCACCATGGCCTAATAGCAATTATTTTGCAGCTTCTTTCGCCTGTAATTGGAATTGAATTATGTTTTATTTTAAATGCACCCCCGCTCAAAAAAAGTTTTCTGTCACTTCTATTGTTACTATCAGCATTATACTTCAACATTATTTCTTTATAAGATTTACATATTTTTCTTCTTTGTGCGGTCGGAGTATATAAAAGAATCTATATCTAGCACCATGTATAAACAGACTGCGGGAAGCATGGTACCAAGCCCCAATTAAAACCCTTTTTTCTTTAATTTCTTTCTTTCTTTCTTTCTTTCTTTCTTTCTTTCTTTCTTCTTTCTTTCTTTCTTTCTTTCTTTCTTTCTTTCTTTCTTCTTTCTTCTTTCTTCTTTCTTTTCTTTCTTTCTTTCTTTCTTTCTTTCTTTCTTTCTTTCTTCTTTCTTTCTTTCTTTCTTTCTTTCTTTCTTTCTTTCTTTCTTTCTTTCTTTCTTTCTTTCTTTCTTTCTTTCTTTCTTTCTTTCTTTCTTTCTTCTCTTTCTTTCTTTCTTTCTTTCTTTCTTTCTTTCTTTCTTTCTTCTTTCTTTCTTTCTTTTCTTTCTTTCTTTCTTTCTTTCTTTCTTTCTTTCTTTCTTTCTTCTTTCTTTCTTTTCTTTCTTTCTTTCTTTCTTTCTTTCTTTCTTTCTTTCTTTCTTTCTTTCTTTCTTTCTTCTCTTTCTTTCTTTCTTTCTTTCTTTCTTTCTTTCTTTCTTTCTTTCTTTCTTTCTTTCTTTCTTTCTTTCTTTCTTTCTTTCTTTCTTTCTTTCTTTCTTTCTTTCTTTCTTCTCTTTCTTTCTTTCTTTCTTTCTTTCTTTCTTTCTTCTTTCTTCTTTCTTTTTCTTTCTCTTTCTTTCTTTCTTTCTTTCTTTCTTTCTTTCTTTCTTTCTTTCTTTCTTTCTTTCTTTCTTTCTTTCTTTCTTTCTTCTTTCTTTCTTTCTTTCTTTCTTTCTTTCTTTCTTTCTTTCTTTCTTTCTTTCTTTCTTTCTTTCTTTCTTTCTTTCTTTCTTTCTTTCTTTCTTTCTTTCTTTCTTTCCTTTCTTTCTTTCTTTCTTTCTTTCTTTCTTTCTTTCTTTCTTTCTTTCTTTCTTTCTTTTCTTCTTTCTTTCTTTCTTCTTTCTTTCTTTCTTTCTTTCTTTCTTTCTTTCTTTCTTTCTTTCTTTCTTTCTTTCTTTCTTTCTTTCTTTCTTTCTTCTTCTTTCTTTCTTTTCTTCTTTCTTTCTTTCTTTCTTCTTTCTTTCTTTCTTTCTTTCTTTCTTTCTTTCTTTCTTTCTTTCTTTCTTCTTTCTTTCTTTCTTTCTTTCTTTCTTTCTTTCTTTCTTTCTTTCTTTCTTCTTTCTTTCTTTCTTTCTTTCTTTCTTTCTTTCTTTCTTTCTTTCTTTCTTTCTTTCTTGTATATCTGGTGAAATCTAGTCATCAAAGCTCAGGGTGTAATACGATACTTGCTCTACCTACTGCAAAGTAAAACGAGTATTGATCAGCTATATGGTTTGATCTGGAGTTAACCAGATATCTGACAAGGCAGTGCTGAGTAAATGAGAACGTGCAACGATGTGTGTGCTGAACATAAGCGAGTGAATTCTTTGTGAATTCGATAGTCAGAATCCCGGGTTTCTTTAATGAATAGTTGTCCAAGACGTTTGTTAAACAAAACATTCAAATTAACATAACCTCAAATAAAATCTAATAGGGATTCCGTAGCGCACCGGGTATGCAGTAATCCATGTTACAATTCACGTATACTACAATCTACGCTTAAGATGTTTCAAAATAACCATAATGAAACTTTTATATATAATTTAATGTAAAATTTCTATATGAGTAAAACGCAGCTCAACAGTCATGAGCATCAACGTTTAGTTAAAATCTTACGTCTAATGAGAACGTTCATTAAGAAGCAATTGTCAATAAAGCCAACTGTTAGCAACCAAAAGGAAACTAAAGGGACGTTATTCCTGACTCTGACACATAACCCCGGAATCCGGAGTTTCTTGACGAGCATAACCATTGCAGAAAAATGTAATAACGAAATAGCGAATACCGATAATCAAACTAAAAAAATACGTTAACAAAATCATCAAATCCTCCATCGTTAAAAGTACGAGAGTCAAACATACAATTTATGCAATGATGATACCAGTGTTAAATCTGTGTGTAAGGAACAATGGCTCAATTAATTGTGCCAGAAGGAGTAAAGGATTGGAATCTTTAGTTATATGTACTAATGTACATGCAAAGTAACTGTTATGTAAATGAAAAGAACACAGTTCCGGCCATGCTAGGGATGTGAATATGTGGCTGGAAAAATGAATTTATAGCCCTAAGAGTGCTACGACTCCGCAGAAAGTTTATACTTGGTCTACGAGATTTTCTACTATGGAAGGCAAATTTGCATTTTGCGTCATATAAAATTATAATTAAAGATGGCAGTAAGGATGTAGTAATTGCCTTATTGCAGGAAGAGTTAGTAGTAAGGAACTCTAGCCGCAGAGACCACTTCAAGTAGATTGATAATGGAATACATTAAACCGACGTTAGTTAAGTTGATTAGAATCCCGCCGTTGGCCGCCGTGAGCGCAGGGCCGCATCGACCACCGTCATTCAACCAACACCACCAATTATCACTGTCATCATCGCCATCGTCATCGTCATCATTATCATCGTCATCATCATCATCACTAAGCAATTACTTTGAGAAACATCCGTAATTGTGGCTTTGGAAAATATGTCCCAGTATCTTTTCAATCATAAAATTAATTTCACCCTAGGGAACAGTACTTAATGTACATCTAAATAAAATACTATAAGCTTCTAAAAGGGATAATAGCAGCGCGAGTATTGCATTATAATAAACTAATCTAACACTCTGACAACAAAATAAGAACTACTTGGAATATAATAAAAGAAAAACAGCTAAATACTCATTACAAAACGACTCAATAACACTATACGTGGACAATCAAGAAATTAGCAAACCTCAGGAAGTTGAGGAACATTTTAACACATACTTCTTGGATGTAAAAAACTAAATATTTACTTTGGAGGTAAAGAGGTAGCATTCGAATTTCTACAACTGAGTTTCACAGTAGTGATGCCTAAATTTAAAGCCAGTCTGACAACACCCTCAGAAATAAATAAAATTATTGATTCCTTTAAAACAAAGAATTTGTTTGGTTACGACGAAATAACAATAAAAATCTTAAAAGCATGATCATCCAAAATTAGCACTCCTCTGAGTTATTTATGCAATGAGTTACTAAAGACTGGAATCTTCCCCAAAAGGATGAAATTCTCGATCGTTAAACCCCTTTTTAATAAAAGAGAACGCAACAATGCTTCAAATTATAGACCAATTTCGCTCTTAGCAGTTATCCCAAAGGCCTTGAAAAAATAATGTTCAACAGACTGTACAAATACCCCAAATATAACAAGATACTCGTGAAGGATCAGTTTGGGATCAGAAAAGGTATATCAACAAATAATACAACTTTCAAACTTACGCATGAAGTGTTAACTGCACTTAAAAATGCACGCAGGTGGTAGTTTTTGTGACCTAGCTAAGGCATTTGGTTAAGTAAATCATGACATTCTTATAGCAAAATTGGAACTCTGTCGACTTTAATTTAAGTTGGTTCATATCATCTCTAAATGAAAGAAAACAGTGTTAAAATAAATAGTGTTATTGATTATGAAAAAGAAACGTCAAATTGGAAAACAGTAACTGGAGTACCCCAAGGTTCAGTATTAGGGCCTCTATTACTTCTGATCTACCTATATAAACGGCCTAACAATTTTTGAACTCGCTGAAGGCAATTCGATCTAAGCAATGGCATTTTTCTTCATTACAGTGGCCAAACTTAACAACGTCTTCTTCATTATATCTGAATTTTCAATGTCCTCCCCTGGTCCGATGCACTATCGTGTTCTAATGTTCTAGAGGAACTTCGATATTTGCTGCTTGTGACGTTGCATCTCCGAATCATACATTTACTTAACACTGCATACAACTCACAGCAGTGACTCAACAATATACTGGAGACAATATTACAATATGTTACTTCTGTATTTCAGAAACAATAACATGACGGTGAGACAATCACCGAAATGTCAGCATGTGTGCTATGTAACAGGTTTTTGCTATCAATAGGAAAATAAAATATTTTAATACTCCAGAACTTATGCCATGTTATTCCGTAACTAACCGCTGAAAATTTAGTAATATCCATAGTATTAATATTTATATGTATACCCTGTTGTACTATATATTCCCTTTTGCACTACTACATTCTTTTGTAAATATATCATTCCAGGAAAATATCCTTTTGGAAAGACCAAATCAGCATTTACCATGTTACACTTATTCAGATGCTTCCGTACGTCATTGCGCCGTGGCCGAGCGGTTAGCGCGCTCGCCTACCACCTAGGCGGCCCGGGTTCGATCCCAGGGACCCGCATGTGGTATTCGTGGTGGACGAAACGGCGTCAGGGCGGGTTTTCTCCGGGTTCTCCGGTTTCCCCCGCCATCTCATTCCACCGGTGCTCCATCTTCATTCCATGTATCATCAGTGTCACCGCCTGCGGTGCCGTAGTAGTAAAAGCGGGCGTTAAACACTACAACAACAACTTCCGTACGTCATATACAGCAAGTTTAGCTCAAGTAAGCAAAGAGGGTGAGTGGTGTGTGATTAGCAAGCAGCGAAACTTGGATGCCGATGGAACAGGTCAGGTGTACCACAGGTTGAGGATCAGCAGAAAGTAATATCCGCATCAACAGCGCCTCATGAAAGTTGATAATTGGGGTCCACATTTTCAACTTTCAGCATTTTCAAATACAAATACACATTTTACGGCATCCATGAATACAAATGGACTTCGGGTGTGTATAACAATAAATCAAACGACAATTCATCAAGTGAACATTCAGTAGGTCGAGAAATACGTAGGTAGATGGTGCTGCTGTCCTATGTACCCGAAATCGATCCTCCTATCCTTTTTTGTTCCAAAGGTGTTGAAATCCATACTTTCTGTAACCACAGATTTTTTTCGACAGAGAGCATTGGCAAGGCCATTAAATGTTCTTTCATCACTCTTCCATTGATAACGTATGGCGATTTTTTCTGACCTAGTTATGAAATTATTATGACAGCCTTATTCAACGTAATAGCTACTTCTCTGATATCTGTTGTACCAAGCATTGAAAAGTCCTGCGTTGATTTCTTATGAACCAGCAATTCTTCGTGTTTGTTTAAATATTTTCGAGTCGGATGACTTATGGCAACAACATCTGTTTTTACCCAGCTAGCATTTATCTCTTTAGCAAACACTAAACATGGAAAACAGCGCAACCACATATCCAATTGTTTCGTTCACAAATTTGGGCCTTTAACACTACAAAAAAATTTACTCGGTTCTGAGAAATATTCAAAAGTAGCTGCGACGTTCCCAAAATCGTTTTCTTAAGCTTTTGCTCTAATGGAAGACTTCAAATGTTTATTTGCTGGAGAACACTAAAACCGTTTCCGCCATTATTAAAACAAGTAAACAAACAAACAAACGCTTATTACTTTTAGAAATACGCGTAAACTATTATTCGCACAGCACCGGTTTTCACGAGCAAACAGAAATCAGTGCCAAAGGCAAACATATAACTCGCTAATAAATACAGTGTCTCAAAAAATGCGCTAGAACTTTGAGTGACTATAAAATCATTATTTATGAACATAAAGACAAGTTTAAAGGCTTGGATTACAGAAGAGAAATGTAATTAAAGAATCATGTTGGCAAATATTCAAATTGATGACCGTCATTGTCCAGACAAAGCTGATAAGGCAAACCAGTGGATTCGCAAGCATCACGAAACAGCTCATTTGAAATTTCGCGACAGTGTCTTTCAATTTCCAATTTCAATGCATCAATTGTCCTTGGTTTGGTGCGACAAACTCTGTCTTTGAGGTATTCAATGCTACTCCTTCGTCCAATCCATGTGTTTACATAAGCTGCATCGCGGTGAGCTCTTACATTGCGATGTTAGTGGGGAGGTGCTCCATCTTGCTGAAAGTAAATCTCATCACCAAGCGTCTCTTCAATGTGTAAATCGACGGACTCCTGCAGCAATGTTAGGTACCTGTCACCATTAACAGTTCCGTTAAAAAAGTGGTCCTATGATGCTCAATGCTGATATCCCACACCACACTGTTACCCCTGGTAAGTTTATGGGTAGGCATTCTTTAATCACATTTTGATTCTGTAATTCAAGCCTTTTAACTTGTCTCTATGTCCATAAATAGTTGTTTTATAGTCATTCAAAGGGTTAGTACATTTTTGAGACACCCGGTATAGAGGAAGGCAGAATTGTAAACAACCGAGAACCTGCCTTTGCCACCTCCAGGCGCTGCATAGTGAGGAACCAGAACGAGGATACACGTAGTGGTGTGACAGACATGGAAGCGTTTGTGCCACACTTTCTGTGGCGACTTCTGAGTTTTAACACTGTTTCTTATACCTCTAAACTCGTGTCCGCCGCCTAGGTCTTTGTTGTTTTACTGTGTAGGATCACCCACGGGCAGTTATACAGTTAGGTATTTCATCCGGCGTGGGAAGCTACATATATCTCCCTTATATTCTAAGCCACAGAAGCTGAAAAACAAGCAGTATCACTTCTGATTTTATTCCTAGCATCATGTTAATCGAACAAATTGCATGAATTATTATGTTACATATACCACTCTTCTACTAATTCCTTAACCATCAGGTGTCCTTGGTGCAGGCGATTCAAATAGCCGTGATCGTTAAGGCGAGACGAAATGGACTGGCCATCCACTCAAGGCAAATGCTGTGAGTTTTAATCCTAGCGACTGCCATCAAGTGTGCCTGAGGTAAAGGATGGGGAGGGCCCTCATAAAATAACCGGTGTAATAATGTGCGTGCATGATGACGGTGTTACATTTAACTGCAGTTGCCTGGAGTATGCCTTTTTGCTAAAAAACAAAAGCTCTGCAATATTAGATATTGAAGTAAATGAATGCATTTATGATATAAAATACCTAAAAATACTTTTATTTATTGTTAAATGCCAATGTAATTACAAAACAACAGAAACACCACTAAAACATTCTAAAACTTTGACTTAATATCTTAGTTGCCAAATGGCAATACTATGTATTAATAAAAGTGAAATATGACACAGACCCACAGATTATTGTAAGAAGTGAGAAGTTAGTAGCTACAGATACACATAATTATCTATACAGGTAATTAGTAGTAATTATAGGTACATATTTATTGCAACAAATATATTTATAAAGTAAAAAAGTACCCTTCTGGAAGATACACGTGCAAACAATGTACTAAAAGATTATATTCCTAAATATAGAAATACAGAAACAATACAATGTGACCGTACACAAAAGCAAAATATTTAGAACCCCTTATAGGAGAGTGACATTACTTAAGCCATATAGCTCATCCTAACATTGCACTCAAGGAAATCCATGCGAGAGGGCTATGATCTACTCAACATTATTGTGTCACGCCAAATATGACGTTTTATTTGAGAAAGTACCAGAGTGATAAACGTATTAAACTGTCCGACACCAGGCTTCACACTTGCAGAATTAATGCTAGGAGGAAAAGGAAACAGTGAGTAGGGGTTCCGACAACAATAAGCGCCTAAGAAGAATGGTCAGACAAAGGAAATGTCAATCATCATAACAAAGGACGCTGCAGAAAGCACAAAAGAGGAAACAAAAAGCCAGAAGACACAGAAAGAAGGAAATCCGGAAGAAAGAGATAAAAGAGTATTGAAAACTCCAAGGATTTCCAGAGCAGAAAAGAAAATCTGTGCAAGAATGACATTGGTAGGATCCAGAATCATACAAAATTATAGAAAGATACGATGAACATATAATTATGCAAGCTGAAAGACGATTAAGTGCAGGTTCGGTGGAATATACGAGTATAAACAAATACATGTCAATAAAGACTGATGAAGGAACCAGAGGAAATATCAACAAACTCATGTTGCGACTGGAAAAACAAAATGTACTCCCGTGGACAAGAAAAATGAGTCATGTCCGGAACGCCAGGCTGCTTTAGAGAACAACTCCACGAGTACCAAATAACTCGCAGTTTTCAACAAATATGTATGTCTGTCATGTATGTGTGTATGTATGTCTGTATGTATGTAGGCAGGTATGGATGCATACGTTCCGGGTATTACTTTTTTTTTTTTTTTGTCCACGTGCACAAATACTTGAATATGACAAAACAGAATCAAATGTAACTATTTTATAGAAATTAGTAGAAGGCTCTGCTTGTTCAATAAGGAAATGTATCTACAAATACAAATTAAGTTTACTTTACTTTCCTGTCACGACTCATCATTTTGTTGTTTGGTTAGAAATGCATAGCATCTACTGTCAGTTCTCCAATACATATACATGCTTACAAAATTCTCTCTTTTTTGGTCTTTCTTCTTCTTCTTCTTCTTCTTCTTCTTCTTCTTCTTCTTCTTCTTCTTCTTCTTCTTCTTCCTCTTCTTCTTCTTCTTCCTCTTCTTTTTTTCCGTCCTTTTTTTCTCTTCCCAAATCATATAATTTAATGCTGGTCCTAGAAAGCTTATTTTTTATCTACTAATTGAAAATTGTACATATAGTTTCTTTACACGATTTGTTGTGGGTACAACGTCGATACAGGAAACCCAATTGATTGTCAGAAGTTTAAAAACTGGCCACTAATTGCCTGGCTTAAAATTCCATGCCATATTCAAGCCAGCGTAAGAAACAACTAAATAGCTACAACGCTTTAAAAACGACAAATTATTGATAAAACGAATCAATTAATATCGGCCAAAAATGATGGCTTACATGAATTATGAGTTTTAAGAAATCTGGATTTTTTAAATAAGCTTTTGTCCATTTCTTATGGTTTGCACATTATACAAAATTTCTTCCAAATGAAAAGTGTTTCACAGGTTATTCCCAGAAAATTCAAGATATAACCTTCATTTTTCATGTAAACATGTGTATGGTGTTTTAATCAAACTCGTTAGAGAGACGTATTTGAGAAAATAAAAATAATGAAAATGCCTCTAAACAGTAGTTTGGGGTTACAAACCTTCAGAGTCTTCTAAAAGATACACAGAAAAATACCACTTTTGGTAGTTACCTTTCTTTTGGGAGAGGGTGTTATCACACACACACACACACACACACACACACACACACACACACACACACACACACACACACACACACACACACACACACACACACACACACACACACCATACTCCACACACATTCTAAAAGTGTTATGTTACTCCTGTGGAATCAAAACATGTATTTCTGGTGAAATCCGTGAATAGGATTTTTTGTGTAACGTAATACTTCCTCTGCCCTGATACGTACATATTGGAGGAAGTAAAAATGAAGTATGAAAATACTCAAGACCAATAATAACAGATGTATCAGAAATAGCTAATGCATACAAAAAGCTGTTTGAAATAAACTGTGTTTTAAAGAGACCTATATTTTTATGCCTACGTTTTTGTGAAAATCTCGTGGTTTACCCGTTATGCAAAATTCTTTCCAATGAAGAGGAGTTCACGCGCCATTCTCAGATATTTCATGATATGCAATTTATTGGGCGTGTTAGTACAATAAATATATAGTATTTTAATCAAAATTATAGTAATCGTTTTTGAATAAACAAGAATTATCGCAAATGTTTCCATGTAATGCAGAGTTTGGGACTGGGGGATGTTTTTTTTTTTTTTTTTTTTTTTTTTTTTTTTTTTTTTTCCCTCCCGCAAATCTTTGCATAGTATCTTTGAAAGATCTTGAATTTTAAACTAGATTGGCCAACATCTCACATTTTCTTCTTGGATTACGTTGTTTAGAGAAATATTCACATGCGCGCGGGCATTTTCTAAAAATCTCTGTTTTTGTTCTGTTTTAGGGAAGTATTCCCGGTGAATTTCGACATTTAATTCTAGGCTCAAATTCAAAACTTCCTCTACCTACTAGGTAACTGGTAGGAAAATTAAGAATATTTTTCTCTTAGTGGATTCTGTTTAAACGGCCCTTTTTTAATATTTCTCTAGAAACCTGTATAGGCCATTTTAAAATTAGACTGTGATTGCAATAAAAAACACTGCAATACTCACTGTCTCTTCACTCCTACCGTCACATCCTTCATTGGCTGGAGTAAAGTTCATTGCTGTCCCGCTTCCATCCAGTAGGAATCGATTCATATCTAACTTTAGCCAATCAGAGACATCAGAATACCCTCCCCAAAGAGAAGTAAATCACGTGATAGGAGTTCCTCTTTACTGCTGTGTACACCATAATTGCGATGTCACAGCATGGGGATTTTATCCCCTCTGGGAGGTCTGGCACGGGATGCACTCAGCCTCGTTAGGTCCCGGGGGGACCAATTGAGGAGCTACTTTATGGAGAAGTAGCGGCCCCAGGTCTAGAAGACCACATAGCTGGCCGGGAGTGCTCGGGGCGCTGACCACGTCCCACCCTCCAGTACTGCACCTCACCAATGACGCCTGTAGTGGGCAGAGGTGGGGGACGCAGCGGCTGGGCGGTAGGCCTTGGCCCCTTGTGGGCTGTCGCGCTGGGGTTTAGTTTTAGATATTCGTTAGAAACGGTTTAATTAGAAATGACATTTTTGCTATTTACTAACATAAAGAAGATTGAGCTGACCGTCCAGTTTTAAACAGCTAACTGAATGTTCTGGTAATGGTATTTATTGTTTAATCCTTGCATGAGAATCATGAGAACAGACAGCACCTCATAAAGGAAATATTTAAAATACTGAAAACATCAAAGAACAATTAGAAATATTGGAATTATCACAAATTGCATATTTGAATAACTTCTTCACTTTTTTCATTTGTAAGTGAATACCCACCGTAATTTAGGAGTTTCGTGGCCGAGCAGTTAGAGCGTTGACCTACCACCTTTGCTGCCCGGGTTCGATCCCAGGGACCCGCATGTGGTATTCGTGGTGGGCGAAGCGGCATCTGGGCGAGTTTTCTCCGGTTTCTCCCGCTCATTCCACCAATTGCTCCAGTATCACCTTCCCTTCATCCATTTTGCCTGCATTTCATATCACCCTCTTCCTCACTATCATATCTGGTACTGGGCTGACCACCCGCTTCCAGGTCTTCACTCTGTTCGGTCCATAGGTTCCTGTGCTCTCCGACAGATATCTGACCAGGAGGTGTACACAAGGGGAGGATAATCAGATAGAGAAGTGTTTTAGAAAGTAGTTTGTACATAATTTGACTCCGAAGGTCAGTACTGTCTAATGTAGGAGAGTTCTGTTAATCAGGATCACTGTACTGGGGTGCCACTAGCATTCTATGGAATACATTTATTTGGCACAATCTTGCACAATTGTTGCACTTTGTAGAAGTAATATACGGTGGATTATCAACATATTAATTCTTGAATTGGTCTTCGTATTTACCCACCAGCTCTAGGACTGCACTGCCTGATGTGCAGGGGGTCCCAGGTTTAATTCTAGGCTAGGGAGTGACAACTAGTCAAGAGCATTCCTTATCCTTTGTAGAGTCTGCACGTATGAGTGTGTGTTCCAATGACAAATGCACAAGAATTAATGTAATTGCCGATAGGGGAATATGTTCCAAAGAATAGGCCACTGATGTGGCCACTAAAGTTAAAGGTGGAAATGGAAAAGGAAATAAAAAAATACTGGTATTACAAACTGAGAAATATTTCTGAGACAGTACAGTGACACATTTCTGAAACAACAGATTACTTGAAATACATTGCTGAACCATAAAGTGACGCATGTCTGAAATTTGGAAAATCTCCAGTATACAAGATATTTTATTTAAATGTATGCCAGTTATTACACACAATAACGGTAATAGTGTTACCATTTTAAAAAGTCTAGCTTCCTTGGTTGTTCAAATGATAATTTTTACTGTATAAAATCAGTGGCTGTTAAATTACAAATGCTATATAGGATGCACTTTTAGAAACATTTACATCCACAGTTGTGGTTATACAGTAAACAAGTTTAAAACATTATCTTAGTATCATATTTATTATATTACTTCTTAATTAAGGTAGAAAATCGTTTCTTTTTGCACCCTTCAAAGTTGTTGATTTTTAAAAACTTAGTAATTTTTTTCTGAAAATTGGATCATTACTTTAAAAAAAGTAAATGGTCATTTTCTTTAATGTACTTTCGTATGCATATATTTACACACTGCAAATGGGTATTACCCGGTGGCAGAGTTAAATGTACAGATTAAGATTACAAAGAGTATTAAGATAAACAATAGTAATATGATAAACCATGGTTATATAAACCATAATTATATAAATAAAACGTATCAGGTTATTATAGCTACCAGCTTATGGTTTCGTAATATCGCAGCTAGTTTTTGAAATCATTAATTACTAATGTACACTCACTAATTAACCATCTTGTCAGTATAACCAATAAGTTAATAAAATGTCAAAACAGACACGTAAGTAACATTTATAATAAATGATCCAACAGTTATTGAATTTAAATTTTTCCTAAATTTCTCCACGGACAGAGCACAGCCCTGAAAGGCTGCTACAGGCAATGCATTCCATTTCCCAATGGTTCTATTAACAAAGGGAAATTTTCTTATATCGGTTGTGTCTTCTACCCTTAAAACAAATGATGGTTGCTTCCGTAATATGCTGGGTTCTCCAATCTTTCACTAATGCCCACTCGTGCATTTTAACCACCATAAGCTTTAAATAATGAGCATAACCTCTGCCTCTTACGTCGAACTTTTATGCTCCCATTTAGTCTCTTCCCCTTTTGTACAACATTTTTGAAACAAATTAGTAAAGTATTGCGTCCTTTGGAGCATTTCGAGTATTTAAAACCGCTGAAGAAGGTTTGAGAGAAAATAGGTTTAAAACTGGTCGTGTATATTAATCAGTAAGTGCCATTTATATGTGCCAACTGAAAAAAAATGTTTTTTTAGATATTGTAATTCATATTATTTTACTATGAAAAAGCTAATACTGCTTTTTTTATTTTTTCCAATTTTTGATCAAATTTCCCAGACGCATTACCTTAAAAGCGATTGCCATAGGGGAAAGAGAAGCAACATGTATTAACCCTCGCATTACCAAGGGTGGAGGTACCTTATGCCCACCTTCTTAAATTCTGTCTTTTAATTTATTGATTAAAGGTATGCAGTTAATAGTTATCGATCGCTGTTTCTACTACTGAATTGCGTATTTGTTTCAAAGCTTTTTTGCTGGTCTTTTTGAGAAACAATGAAATGTCAAGGTGATCATAAAGTACTGCCCCGTCAGTATAATGTGATTCATGTAAAAAAATAAAAAATGAATAGGTAAACAATATTAAGGATACGCATCTGTGAAAAAAGGCTTAAAATTTCAAAAATTTCCAAAAATTAATTTTTGTTTTATCAAATAGTATTAATCTTCAGCTTTATTTTGATATGCTTTTTACAGCCCTACGGCCGCTTTAACTATGTCACGTGGCCGCCTATCTGATTGCCTGTAAGTGGTCATGTCCATTTAAATCCATACATTTCCATTATCCTTGCCATGACTTCAAACTTAGTTTTTCCACGCTTTTATTTTTAGCACTGTTTGCTCTTTAAAATGCTCCACACGATGCAATTTTCAATAATTATGCATGAAATTTGGTGTACCTGCTTAGAAATAATATTAAAAAGAAATGATGAGATGATTTCTTCATAACGTGAATAACTGCTGAGTAGTTAAATATTAAAGTTTACATTTCGAAATTTAACTGAAAAAAATAATGATTTTAAACTTTAAAATTTATTTTCATCCAAACTAATAACAAGATTAAGAAATTATCTCATCAATTTGCTAACATTCTATTACAGAACATAACTGAAAATTATTAAGTTTTTCAAATCAAAATTGCATCCTGGGGAACCATTTATACAAATACTAAAAAAAATGTAATAAAATATTAATATATTAGCAACTAATCTGACTAAATGTGTGAAATTTTGCACAGTTACTCCTCACTATACAGTGATTGTTGTGTTAAAATTTCAAATCAATCCAATCAAAACTGTAGATTTTCAAAATTTCACAGTTGGGTATCCTTAAATGTTACCTTTATAAGCATGACAGGATATAATACCCAATTTTGAGGCACTTTGTTACTAGTGGTGGTCACAAAGTGGTAATGTAAGTTATGAAGTAAGGCTTGGTGATGCTAGAGTTAAGCGCTGGGCGCTGCGGTTTACTTACCATGGTGGTGTTTGTGTGGAGACGCCAGCGAGTGTGTGTGTCACTGCGAGAGTGTGGGCTGTACTCCCCTTACCCTATATACCTCTCTGCACCAACTTCGCTTCTGTTTCACCAACACCTCGTCTTTAAACGGGCTACAAACGGCTTGTCCTTTTGGGTGTCGAGGTAGTTATTATTTCTGCTGGATCATCGGCTATGTTCAGCTTTCTGCATCAACTACAAACATACCCACGTGTTAATGGGAGCATTCCTTCTGGCGTCGCGGAAGATGCGCATGCCTAAAACAAAACAGCTCGCCTTAGGAATGCACACCTACCATTCAGCTTTTTGTGTCAGATGTTTCACTTGAAGAAAGCTAATGGACATTTAATCCCACGTGGGAAACCCAACCTTTCGAAATATAACATTTGATAAGTTATTAGTAGCAGTAGAGCTTTAAATGATATGTGACGTGTAGCGTACATTGGCAACGTGCAAACGCATGAAAATAAGCGTAAAACACGGGCTATATTTAATAACGAAGACCATTAAGTTGGTTTATAGCCAATACTTGTTTTGCAGTAAAAGCTATAAAATCCGTGTGAAGAGAACGAACAGGAATATAACAAATAAGCCTAAGAGACTCGATTAAGTTCCTAACACGCTGGACAAGTGCCTATAAATAAGGTAGTGGTCTAGTTTCGTAGCTTAAGTCTTGGTCAAACTTGGGTGAGCAACCCAATATCTCAGGTACATTCGTTTCCTCTAATCTTGGGGTTCTCAAGATTAAATTTTTGATACACTCGCATTCTGAAAGAGCAGGCGGCAGTATGTTTTGCAGCTATAAATCCCACTTAGATATGGCTCTTTTTTGTTTCCAAGGACCTTAATTCCTATGTGCAGACATAACACCCTAATAGAAAGGTCACAATGACTCACTCGGTTTTTACTTTCTCTACTAGTAAGTAGAGGAACTATTGAATTCCACCCAAAAATTCGAGGTCGATAATGTTTTGAGGCACTCAAAACACAGGTCCGCTCGCGTGTGTGTGTCTGTGTGTGTGTGTGTGTGTGTGTGTGTGTGTGTGTGTGTGTGTGTGTGTGTGTGTGTGTGTGTGTGTGTGTGTGTGTGTGTGTCAGTCTGTGGACAGCATAACTGAAAATCGAAAAGTCGGTTAAGGGACACTGGGAGTGAAATTTTGGTCAAAATTGTCAAAAAGTCGAAAATTATTTTTTTACCTTAAAATGTTCCTGGAACACCCGTGCATTTGGATCAGCTAACATTTTTCATATCCCCCACTCCATGTGGCCATTACGGCCCTTTCAAATAGCTCTCTTCCTTTAACGTACACAGAATGCTCCTATTTAAAAATCTGTTTTTCTCAAAACTACATTTTTGCACATTCCAAAAGAAGGCCGCGCCTGAGTTTTTCTCCAAATTCAATGAAAATTTCCAAAACTATTCATAAATAGCAGCTAAACAAAACTATGATTCAATATTGACGTTATCATTAACATAAATTCCAAAAACATTTTTTTTGTATGAAAAAAATCAATGTTTACGATTAAATTTTCTTTGTTATTAAAAAACTATGTACAGCATAATCAGCAAACGTATTTGAAATATCTCTTCATACAATTCTCACCCATGTTTTAGAGTATCAGTTCTGCCAATATAAAGGAATTTTGAAAAGTCAATAGACGCGAGCTCTATTTTGAAAATGTGCCTATTAAATTCATAAAATAATTTATATATCCTAAACTAATTATCTAATTTTAATGAAATTTGTGTTCTTCCTATTCTCATATAAATACAAACACAGTAAAAATTTCAAAAAAATCTACCAAGAAGTGTGGAACTTTCAAATTTCACTCCCAGTGTCCCTTAAAAACCAAAGTTGTTATTAAGTTTAATGTCCTTTAAGGATGCGACAGGAAGATTTTTAAGAAAATTGTTCCATCCCAAACTACCCTTTACATTGAAAATCTTTCTGAAATTTTGATTTTCTTGAAAATGGCTCTATCGATTTCGATTAAAATGACATATATTTGAGATATTTTTATGACAAATGAAATGTATATTTTGAATTTTCTGGCTATACCCCTTGTAGACCTGCTGCTGGATGACTTTTGAATAACTCGTTTACCGGAAGAGATAGACAAAATCTTACGATACAGAAAATGTAGATCTCGCTAAAGCACACAAATTACGTCCAAATAAAGTGTTTTTGTAGAGCGAACCATTTCGGAGATATTTCTTGGTATTTGTGCCAGTTTCGGAAAACAAACTTTCGTCAAATGCAACAGCGTTGTTCATTTTTAATATGTTAACCATTCAAAGAGAACGGAATCTCAAAGCTTTAGAAGATTTGACTATCGCTCAAAGCCTACTGTATTCTCACATTCCCCTTGTACCTACAAGGAAATAAGCAATAAGATAATTTTTGCAAATGTTTATGTCAACTAAGCCGAAGAAGATAAAGGAATAAGAGTTTGTAAGAATGCTTAGGACAAGAGTAGAGAAAGTCATGTGAGTGCAACACATCAAATGTGTAGCTTCTTGCGGAGACAGCGCTTGGAATCAGTGGTCTATTATTGGTTGCGGCCTTGAGCGTGACGTTATTAATTATGGTGTCATTGTTGCTGTTTAAACTTATAATTTTTCAGTTACCTACTCAGGAATTGCACAAATCGGAAAGTAAGGTTCCTCTGTGTGAGAACATCAGACTTACGAATGTGTTTAATCACGAATGCTTCATGAAAATTCGGTTTAACAGTAACTTTTAAACACCACATAGAAATATGACTTTAAAGCATAACAAATCGCCACTGTTTGGCGTTTGTCCAAAAATGCTCATAACAAGATGAAACTAATGTATGTACTGATGAAAATGTGTGATGCTGCCAATGTACCGTGTGAAGAAATATACATCTCACCAAAACATTACTTTTTGGTTTAGACCTACTGCAGCTGAAAACTGATATAACTCCTATTGGTTTACTGTAAATAGGTAAAGTGATCAATGTATTGTAGTCAATGCACCAAGCTTGCTAACGCCATGAAATCTGTCACTCGCAATCGGGAGGCCCCGGGTTCGATTCTCGGCGACCGCCCACTCAGACCCATTGACTTTTATGGTTTCAACGGGTCGGTAGGATAACGGTTTTCTTCGCGATCTCCGGTTTCCCCTGCCCCTCATTCCATCAATTGCTCCATCATCATCTTTCAAATCATTGATTTCGCCTGCATTTCATAGCATCCTTTTTCTCACTATCATACTTGGTGCTTGGCTGACCACCCGCTTCCAGGTGTTCACTCTGTCCGGTCCATAGGTTCCTGTACTCCCCGACAGACATCTGATCCTAGGCGCTGACTTGTAAGTCCTAGGGGGTGTTAGTCCTACACAAGGGGAGGGTAATCAGACAAAGATGGTTTTAGAGTGTTGTCTCCTTAGCACGGTAATGGTGCTGCTGCTTAACAAGTGCGGGACCCAGGTTCAATCCCCGGCACTGACGTGGAATTTTCTCTCACTGTTCCGGAGTGCACTCAGCCTCGTTAGGTCCCTGAGGGCCAATTGAGGTGCTACTTGATTGAAAAATAGCGAGCCCTGGTCGAGAAGAGCGCATAACCGGCCGGAAAGGGCCGTGCTCTGACCACGACCCACCTCCAGCATTGCACTCCACTCATGACGCCTGTGGACAGAGGTAGGAACGCAGCGGTCGAGCGGTAGTCATTGGCTCGGGCGGGCTGTTGTTCCACGCGGCTTTTGTGTTTTAGGAGCGGTGCACTTAACGCTTCAAATTAGTTCCTCTCTCAGTAATAAGCGTTTTTATTTTAATAATTATTCTAATATTTATGATACACATTGAAGCTCTTTATTTTCTTTATATAGCAATTTTATGTAATTGAATAAGTGCAAAGCATTTGGTATCATCATCACAATCATTATATGCAGATTAATCATAGACATCGTTCCCTCTAGAGAACAGTAAGCATTAGGTTGGGTCTTTAGCAAGCTGGGGGTGGGGGGGGGGGAGTTATTTAAGGGCCCGTCAACAGCTAGGTCATTTGGGTTTAGCTAGCAGTTAAACGGAAGAACACTTATGCATGTGTAATTAAAGAGCCCTGGTAAGCTCTCCAGTTTTTATAAGCTTTCTCGTCGAGGTAGATTTTACGATCCATCTTAATTGAATTTCTGTTCTACTTTTGTTGAGCTTTTGTAGAAGGTTAACTAACCATTTTACTACATCATTCTACATGTAAACGATATCAAAGTAACATTTTCCACACCTATAAGGGCCCATAATGTCCGATAGATTTAAGCAAATCTATAAATATATCGTAAAACAAAAAGTTATGTATATGACTATTACCTCCAAAGCAACAGAAACTTAATGGCAAATAAATTTTCACTTCAGAAAAGTCATTATGACAGTAGTTACTTCCAGATTGACAACTAAAATTTACAATGAATTTCCAAAAGAGAAACAAATATGTTACTAATGGGAAATTTGTTTTTAGAGGGCGAAGAAATATCCCCTACGTCCCACATAGTCATATATATTGAAAAAAATGGGCTGTTGAGAGCGTTTCAGGTTCTGTAGTTCCATCGCAAGAATGAGGGAGGTTATAGTGCTTTCATTTTCACCAGTCCACTCAAGGCCATTTCTCCTCACTTTGCAACTATCTTCCCACTCCACTTTACTCCCCTCTTGCAGTAACAGTATAGAGAACGTGAGCTATTGGAATTCACCAAAAGCAAGCTGTGATGTTACTTTTGGTGACATTCTGTCTGTTCAGTTGATATTAATGACAGCAATTGCTCGTAGAAGATATACCAGGTAAAGACACGGCCGTAATTGGTGTTAATTGTAGTTCTTATGTTGGCAACAAGGGCTTATCTTGCAGGTAACCTATTCAGTTTAAATGGTTGTGGAGATCCCGTTGTGTCTCATATATATATATATATATATATATATATATATATATATATATATATATATATATATATATATATATACACACACACACACATATATATATATATATATATATATATATATATATATGTATATATATATATTGTTTTATTG
Organism: Tenodera sinensis; assembly: GCA_030765045.1. Lineage (NCBI taxonomy): Eukaryota > Metazoa > Arthropoda > Insecta > Mantodea > Mantidae > Tenodera > Tenodera sinensis. The sequence goes on along the minus strand of CM060962.1, from coordinate 25,973,379 downwards.
CCTAATATAGACGTTTTCACACGTCTCCGATGTCGGTTTTACAATACAGTAAATGCAGTACGGTATATTTAACCTGAAAATGTTGTTTCAAAACAACATATGCAAAATAGGTTTTGCGGACTAGTTTGATATAAGTAAATCCCATTTTAAGTCTAGCAGTACTTCCATCTAGTGCAATCTCGGCCATGTTAAGCTTTTGGGAGTTGTCATTAAACCGTTTCCCCTATAGGAACCGAGCGGATTGGGAAGACAGCTGCAAAGTGGAGAAAATGGCCTTGAGTGGACTGGTGAAAATGAAAACATTAGAATCACATTTCTTGTGCTGGGCGTACATGTTTGTTTTCATTGCACATTCTCCACCACAACAGATAATGAGAACTAAGACTTTAAATCAAACGGATAAAGAAATGCTTATAGTAACATACAGATCTATATATGTCTTATAATGTTCACATACACATCACATTTGAAGTTCAGGGATATGCAAGGGAAAAGGAAGAAAGAAATGAAAGGCGGTAACAAGTCAGAGTCGGTGTAAATAGAATCCATAATAACAAACATGTTATGCTATTTTAAAGACACATAATTACGTTACTGTGGGATGTTAGAAAGTATCTTAATGGTATGCTCAGTTACAATGATCAGTACATATAATCAATTCGCTCCCCAAGCTGCGACACATATGAAAATCATTTCCTTCAAAGCCCATTTGTCGAAACAGACTTAAGAGGTTAAGGGCAAGCATTACAACGACAAGCCTTTAAGCACAACGGACACAACTTCAATCGAAAAACATTGTTCAGTAAGTAAGGAGCAAGTTGGCGACGCGGTAACATGTGCGACTCGCATTCGGGAGGTCACGGGTTCACTCCCCAGGACCACGCACTCTAACCAACGGTTTATTTTAGTGGTTTCCATGGATCAGTAAGCAAATTCTTGGATGCTTACTCTTCTAGTAGACGTTCCTGTACCTTATTTGCTTCATTGTTATCTCTGTTAGGAATGTAGGAACAGTTGATGGTGTTCAGCAGGTTGCGGCTGGGCAGTGGATGTGCCCTCTGTAGAGGTTTCTCCTCTGGCGTCGTTCAGGGACTGACCTCAGGGTGGGTCGGCCAGGGGAGGGGGTAGATACTGCCGGGAGCGAGGTGACTGTGGGCAGGGCTCTAGCAACGTGGGATACGCTCAAGTGGAAACGTTAGGGGCCCGTCCATGCTTACATCCGTAGTCATCCGCATCTGGTTGCTCTTCGGGTGCCTCTCCTCATTCTTTCTCGCAGCGGTCACCTCTATAAGCAAAAGGGGCCTTACGTCCTACTAACATTGCTCTACCCATTCCGTTCGTACTTTTACCTTTAGTACTCCTAAATTAGTTTCAATAATGCAACTTGCCAATCAGTAGATACTCTTTATGTAACTCTATTTGCATCGTCACTAATTAATATACATAGAAGTGAGCTGTACCGAATGGTTTGCAAGGGTGCTCAGGTCTTCAGTTGGTTGGTGTAATTTTTGAGCCCCCTGCGTTTGTTTTGCAAATGTTTCGAGACTTCTGTAACAGCCCGAGCAGTTATTAATCATTTGAGCAAGCTTCTTATGTTTACTAATACTATGCCTACTATCAAGTACTTGGGAAAAATTGTCAGTGGCCCAGTATAAAACACAACAGCAATAATAATAATAATAATAATAATAATAATAATAATAATAATAATAATAATAATAATAATAATAATAATAATAATAATAATAATAATAATAATAATAATAATAATAATAATAATAATAATAATAATAATAATAATAATAATAATAATAATAATAATAATAATAATAATAATAAACAATAATAATGATAATAATGATAGTGATAGTGATAGTGATAGTGATCATGATAATGATAATGCTAATGATAATCTCCATTGGTAGTATAAGCTCTGTAATTAGGGTTGGCATAATACCTAATGTGATTCATGTAAAAAAGTAATGCTTAAAAAGTATTAAATATTACATTTCTAAACATGACAACATATAATATCCAATTTTAAAATAAATTTGTTTTAAAAATTGCCCATTTTGTTACTAGTGGTGGTCACAAAGTACCCGCCCCCCTTGGTAATCTAAATTATGAAATAAGGCTTGGTAATGCTAGGGTTAATAGGGCTACTGCTGTCAACCACGCGTTCACGCCTACAAGTGAAAGCAAGTACAACCCTAGGAAATTGGTCTCGCCACATATCTGTGTGTTTATCAGCTACTGCAAGTGACGAGGGGAGGGTTGGTATTCTTTCAAGCTTTCCAAGCAGCTTTCACGAGACCTGAGCTGTGCCAATATTCCTGACCTTCCGTTTTTTTGGCAACATGCGTTGCCAAACGCATGTCCACAAATGTATTCCAACAGACACACTGGAATCCAATTATTTAAAATCATTTTGTAGCTAAAATACTCATTTTAGCAACAAATGGAAAATATACGAGTAACTCATCTTTTAAAGCTGCACTTCTCTATTCTAACTGCAGAAGTAAACGATAAAAAATGGTTAGAAATTGACACTTGACCAATTTTATTTGTTATTCATGCAACATTCACTATAGAGGAAGTTATGTCAAGAAATCGCCGTTCAAGTCAGGGCACCCATTTTTCGGAACACCTAGTATAGAAGCGACGCATTTCTGGAGTCACTCCTACACGTAGGTATATATGCGAGTTTAGTGTGATCTCGCTCGCTCGTGCTACTGGCAGGCTGAGGATTTTTCAGCCCGACGACTTTTGCTGCGTGCCTACCCCTGTTAGGGCTTAACCGCAGATAGGATATTTGGGTAAGGGGTTATGTAGGGTGACTTGTTTTTGGTTTAGGTTGGTGTGGGTTAGAAGGGAGCACTAAAGCCCCTTGTCAGCTGTCCTGCAGGATGCAACAATGTTGGCATTCTGACGATTTGAAAAGGATTTTTAAAAATGTTTTAGTGTGAAGAACTCCACCCACATTTTTATATCCTATCGGCGTTTTTACAATATTCCCATTGGTTGTATTCTCTTCTACTCTTATGCGTCATATTTTATATTTCCCCGAGTGTCCACCAATCATGTATTTTTCTGTATGTGCGTTTTCGAATGAACAGGCGTCACTATTAGGAGAACAAAGAATTCTAAAGACTCTTCACTCGCTTTTGTTTTCCTTTGTCTGGGATGCTTCCGCTAATGTGTTTTGTCTTGTGCCTCGGGCTGTCACCTTCCAAGTATCCTTGGTGTTTCATTATACAGATACACACTGTTCCTCTACTTGTATGAATGTTATCTACATTATATATTGGTGAACTACCATGTATTATTAATATTATCGAAATTAAAACTATATGTTCTGTCACAGTCATTAGGCCTCTTGGATTTGAAATAGAAGCGGCGCCATGGCCGAGCGATTAGTCCGTTCACCTATCGCCGGGTTCCATCGTGGTATTCGTGGCCTCTGGGTGGGTTTTCTCCGGATTCTCTGGTTTCCCCCGCCACTCATTCCACTCATTCGCCTGCAATTTCATATCATCCTCTTCCACACTCTCATACTTGGTGCTTGGTTGACCACCTGCTTCCAGGTCTTCACTCTGTCCGGTCCATAGGTTCGTCTGCTCCCAGACAGGCGTCTGACCCTAGGCACTAGCTTGTAAGTCCTAGGGGTTGTAAGTCCTCTGTACACGGAGGGTAATCTGATAAAGAAAAATCTCATGTGTTGCACTCTACTCTTGTACCAATCATTCTTACAAACTCTTATCCCTATATCTTCTTCGTGTTATTGACCGGTTCTCTGAGGTACACAGACAATAGCGGAAGGCGTGCCTGGTAGCTAACCGCTGTGAGGCTGTGGACGATGTTAAAATTACGATGTACATTGAGTCAGTTCTCCCCATCTATGGTATAACTGTACATATATTTGCGAACAGGGTTTCTGCAAATTGAATTACATTAAAAGTCTGTATCGCAATAAGTTACACAACGATCACTTGGTGGATCTTCTAAGGCTATGCACTTCAACTTTGTCGCCAAATATTGATTGACTTCTTAAATGTAAATAGTACCGTACAAGTCACTAATGAACACATGTTTAGCGCACAAGGTTTGAAAGTGCTTTCTAAACAAAACACAATGTAATTATAGCAAAACCTCCACGTGAACACAATGCAGGGCTCGGGGTTAAGAAGTGGCAAAGTCCGCGTATAGCGGAAAGAGGTTAACCAACCTCCCCTCTTTCACAATCGTTGGACATCGCTGATATATCCTCTTCTTAAATGTTTTCTTTGAAATGAACGGAAGAATCAGTGAATCGGCGTCAATGAAATCTAGCCTATCAGCTCAAAACTCGCGTAAACTTTAAGGGTTGCTTATGGTTATCGGGTAATGGAGAAGAATATTGACACTTAAGGCCGATTTCACCAACAGCCACTCCATTTCGGTTTATGTAATTCCAGATACACGTCTTTATCGCCGGAACATAAAATCACGTTTCACTGCAAACCCACGCAAAGAAATCGTAGCTTTGGTTTATTCGTGTTATACGACCCAATTTCTCACATATAACAAGCGGCAAACGTTGTCTGCTGTTTCCGGTTGGTGCCTATTCCTGTGCGCGTTGAAAATCAAAACTGCGTTTAACTGAGGCACAGGAAAACGTGTTCTACTTTTAAAGCCCTGCAGTTTGCAAACCTCTCATGTGAATAAAGTATTATCTCTGGGTCGCGCAGTTAAGCTTACCACACACGAAATAATTGATGCAGTTAATTGCACGGTCACGCAGGATGCATCATGAAGACAATGATATAAATACGTAGGCTGTGGAGAGGAAGAGAGCTGGTGGAAACTGAGACTTCCCTTACATTTTATCATGGCATAAAATATGTAGAGCAGGCAGCTCCAACTCAATGCATTGTGACGCCATGCTCCTAAGCCCGGTGCCCGTACAGCTGAGAGCGGACAGAATGGAAGAAAAGACAGTGGCTACACAGTTGAACGATTTGGAATATCAGAAGGCTTGCATTTTTATTGACAGTATTTACTGTATATACAAGTAAACAGTATTTCAAATTGAATTCAATTGAGTGCTTAAGGGAGCAATGAAGTGATATTTTAGCCTGTTTGGCCAAAAAATCGAATATTATTTTTATTTTATTGCAAAAATCCACCATACCTTAAGGGACACTGGGAGTGAAGTTTGAAAGTTCCACATTTTTTGATAGATTTTTCTGAAATTTTTACTGTGTTTGTATTTATATGAGAATAGGAGGTACACCAAATTTAATTAAAATTGGATAATTCGTTTAGGATATATAAATTATTTGATGAATTTAATAGGCACATTTTCAAAATAGAGCTCGCGCCTATTGACTTTTCAAAATTCATTTATATTGGCAGAACTGGTACTCTAAAACATGGGTAACAATTGTATGAAGAGATATTTCAAATACGTTTGCTGATTATGCTGTACATATTTTTTTAATAACAAAGAAAATTTAATCGTAAAAATTATTGATTTTTTTCATACAAAAAAAATGTTTTTGGAATTTATGTTAATGAAAACATCAATATTGAATCATAGTTTTGTTTAGCTGCTATTTATGAATAGTTTTGGAAATTTTCATTGAATTTGAAGCAAAACTCAGGCGCGACCTTCTTTTGGAATGTGCAGAATGTAGTTTTGAGAAAAACAGGCTTTTATATAGGAACATGCTGTGTACGTTAAGGGAAGAGCGCTATTTGAAAGGGCCGTAATGACCACATGGAGTGGGGAATATGAGAAATGTTAGCTGGTCCAAATGCACAGGTGTTCCAGGAACATTTTAAGGTAAAAAAACAATTTTCGACTTTTTGACAATTTTGACCAAAATTTCACTCCCAGTGTCCCTTAAAGAATATATCTGCAAAGCTTTTATCACGTAGGGAGGGAGAAACATATTTTGGACGGCATTTTAAGACGGTGCTCCTCGGCCTCTGGCTTTTAAATGGAGGCTTGGAATAAATTGTTTTTAAACAAGACGCTAAGTGTTCTGCTGCATATGCATTCACCATAACCTAATTGAACAAGTTCTCCAATAAATCCCCTAGAGGGCAGTGTTTTGCGTTTCTCATTTGTTGACTTCTGAAGTTATTTGCCATGCTTCTGTTTGGCTTGGCAGATTTCTGTTGTTTACAAGCTGATGTGTGCATTTGATCCTACTTTTGAAATAATGTAGTGTGTCTACGAGCTTATTTGAATGTAATTATTGATATATACGTCGTGTGTAGTATTGCTTATTTTATTTGTGCGAAAATAAAGCTTAAGTTGCGGCAACAGATCACAAGACATCACAGAGGGTTTCGAAATAATTAATCACGTAAAGGACGTGAAGGAATACTACGTTCAGCTCCTTCAGACGTGTAACATGTCGACAATGTTGCGTTGAGGTTGGTCAGAGAATTGACCTGGTTTGTGGATGTAAACACTTTCGCTTTCTCCGTGAGTTTTGGCAGCTAACGCTTGTGATTGGCTTACACACGCACAGTAAACATAGAACAAGGCACGGTATGTGTTTATGTTTTCAAGCCGCACTATTAGGAAGTTTGTTTATGTACTGAGCTAGGGAAGGTGACACCCACACAATCTGCTGTGTTGCCAGCTTGTTTTTGACAAAACTTAAATATCTCCGTAGGAAATGGTCAGAGACAAAAACGTAAGATACAAAATGTGTTCCAAATACCGAGATCAACCACTGGTTTAAATTAATGCAATGACTTCCCTTTCATCCGGTATTTGCATAGAAATAAATGCGGAAAGGTGTGACAAACTTTAAACTCATTTTTCTCGGAATCAATTTCTGTTATTTTCTCATATTGAAAAGCTGCTCCCATAGAAATCCAGCTAGGGACATAAAAATGTTTTCCAATATACTTCTTTACGAAAAACTTTATCCTGTTCTTCAATTAATTATATTGGATGAATATTAACAACTGAGGAGCCACGGTTATTACAAATTTATTGACTGCCATCCCTTATTTAGGTATTGAATTAGTACAATTTGTATGGGAGGTTTCGCATGGGTACTAAAATATTAGACTGGGATTTTGATATTCACTATAATTTAAAAAAAATAATTAATATAATAATGCGCTGTTTCTTATAACATTTTTACACTTTGCGGTATTATTTTTTTTAAGAAAACTATTCACTCCAACATTTAATTTGTTGCAAAGGTAATAAGAGGTATAATTTTGAAAAATCAACTTTGTAGTTCAACATCTTTAAGGGGAGAATTGTTGTCAGATAATTGGCTTCTTTGAACAGGCTTACAGGTTTCATTAATGAAAAAAAAAATACTCGCAGGTAAAAAAGAAAGGGTAAAGGATACAGACACAGAGGGGACGCCTCAGTCACTTCGACCTACACAGATATATTGTGAACTATATCTACCACCCCCGAGGAGGCACGGATGAAATGAGGGAACCGAAGGCACCACACAGGATCGCAGCTAGACTGGCCACAGAGACGCGCGGAAGTCCCTAACAAGTGCTGAGATCTCTTCATCCCGCCTCCAGGCCCCGCCAAGCAGCCATTACACCGCGGTTCCGGTGTCGCACTGAGCGTCCCCTCCCCCGACGGAGGCCGGCCAAACGCCACTTAGCGCCGAGAACAGCACTTAGCATGTGCAATCATCCGCGCAGTCTGCCCGGTACTGCCAACACTACACGCCTGAAATTACACCTGAAAGATGATAAGGAAACGAAATGAACGGAAATGATGGAATGGGAACCGTGGTATGAAATAATGCACCGCAGGATTCGCCTAAGTGACACGGAAAAACCGCGGGAAAAAAAAAAAAACATCTCACAGTGCGCGGCCACGGGGATCGAACCCACGATCTCCCGAATACGGGCCACAGGACGCTACCGCCTGAGTCAGCCCGCTCGGTTACTCGCAGGTAAGTATGTCAAAACATGCTTAATATGTGGGCAGTGTGTCTGTAGTCGTGGAAATTTCAACTGAGCAAAATGTAAGGAAAAGTCAGTCAAACTTGTTCTCTGAAGAAAGGACTTAATTTACCGATCATATTGCTTGTTAATAAGTTCGAATTGAACTCGTTTTCATTGGTTATGGTGTCTTGCTTTCTCTCTCTCTCTCTCTCTCTCTCTCTCTCTCTCTCTCTCTCTCTCTCTCAACATCTCACATTCCACTCCCTTATAACCATCGTATTCACCGCTTTAAGTAATGTAGAGTCATTGTACGTTATAGTTTTTGATTGTTAGAGCAGTAAACATTTCACTGCACCACCTGTGTCTAAAAACAGATACCTAAACTAAGAACAACTAAACCCTAGCGCAACAGCCCTTAGCGGGCCAAGGCCTACAGCTCGGCCGCTGAGTCCTTCACCTCTGGCCACTATAGGCGTCATGGGTGGGGTGCAATACTGGAGAGTGGGACGTGGTCAGCACCCTGGGCCCTCCCGACCGGAGGCCGCTACTTCTTAATCAAGTACCTCCTCAATTGACACCTCAGGTACCTAATGAGCCTGAGTCCACCCCGGTTTAGGTCTCCCAGCGAAAGAAAATCCCTCGCTGGTACCGGGTATAGAACCCGGGTCTCTCACTCGGAAAGCAGCAGCGCTACCATCGCGTAAAGGAGATGAAAAAAAAAAAGAAAAAAGATACATCCCGTTCTTCCCAAACTGAGAGAAAAGTATATGGGGATGCTGGATGCTGAGCGAGGGATAGATGAGGAGTTGCCATTCCTATAGTTCACAAGCAGGCACTGCAGACCAGTTACACACGTCCGCCACTGCTGTGCTCGAAGAAACGATTATAGCACGGTGCCCGCTTGCTAGCACAGAACATTCTGGCCATGCCCGCTGCCCGTTTTTCCTTGACTTGAGGCTGCCTGTGTAGAGAATACCACAAACATATTGTGTGGTCTGTAAAAAGCAAAGGAAGGTGTATCAGGAGTGATAGTACGCGATGCACAGAGTAGTTGTATGTTGTACAAGTTTATGTTGGCACTACCAAACGCAGCATAAGCTGCCGACTGGGACATGTGCCGGTAAAGCTTTAACCGGATTTACACCCCTTGGCAACCTTTGGTTGTTTAATTACATACCGGAGGGAATTCCACAATGATCACGCTGATTCGGATATTTTCCTTCAGATCCCGAATGGAAGGGGTGAGGTGATAGTACCTAACGGTTGGCCGGAGAGCTACAAGGAGACGCCCACCGAGGGCGGGTTCCTACAGGTTTACAGGCGACGCGAGGTACGCGCACGGAACCTGCCACCCCTTCTGGGACAGACGATCACAACGCCACCTCGGCGTCCACAACCGTATTTACAGAGCGCACCGAGGGGTGCCACCCTCACAACAGTCGACACAAAGCCCTGAAAAGTCGGATAGAGATGACATGAAACGAAAGGAGACGACAAGAGATTGAAGGATGTGCAATTATGATTCTCAAAATTCGCCTTGTGGCCCGGGAAAGCCCTCGAAGAAAACTGCAGAAACCGAACCCACGACCTCCGGAATGCGAGCCTCCTATGTTACCGCGGTGCGGTAACCTTTACTCTGGTTCGTTAAAAAGCTTTTTACCAAAACATTTTAAACCTGATCATTGTTGGTGACACCGGCCCTTAAGCACACATGAAGATCTATTGTGCTTCTGGAAACCCTCAGGAGGCAGGGATGAAGCAAGGGCACATAGGGCGACCTGATCCTACGACCCAAAGCATTATAAGGAAAGGAAATTGGAAATTAGGGAAAACCTTTTTTATTGTATTTACGTCCTTCAATGTGATGTCATATCGGACGATGAATGAATGAATGAATGAATGAAATGGGTGAAATGAGCCCGAGGCCATAGAGCTGAAAGTTACCCGACATTCGTCTTCTGAGGATAAGGGAAAATCTCGGTAAAAGACTTTATTCACATAACTCACCCTAACCGAGATTCGAACTTGGGACCTCTTGAATATGCGGCAGATACACTACCACCTCACCACAGAGGCGGGCTAATTAGGGAAAACGGTTAGGGTACTCAGGAGATCCACGGGGGAGGGGGGAGGGGTGGAAACGTCCCACAGAGGAAAACAGTGGAGATTGAGAAAGCTATTATAGAACAAATGCCACATTAGCTTACTCACATAAGGGTGCGGGGGTGAAACTGTTACATTTGTAAACACCTGTTCAGTGCCATCCCACGGAAGGACCATGAATGTCACTGCTAATGGGTGCATCTTTTGTTGAAGAGGCGATTCAAGGGAAACAAAGTCTAAAAGGAGAATGTTACCTGGCGAATGTTTCTAGAAGTACTGGGAAGGCGTTCTGACCCTTGAACTATCTCCTTACACGGAAAGCAGAAGGTCCACTCCACAAACAGATCTTGGACATAGTTTGAGACCAGTGGCGTAGCGTGGTGTGTAGACTTGGTTATGCACTTTGAACGTGTTAAGGGTACACATAGGTGAAATTGCTAAATTCTACAATTATTAGCGGATTTTATTCAAATTCATATCAGATACCATACATGTAAGGAATAATTTACATACAAATTTTCATTGCAATATATTTAATACCTTTAAATTTATTTTACTGTATGTATTTATTAATTTTTTCAGCTATTTTCAGCACCGTACATTAAATGCTCCACACGATGGATATTTCACAATTTTGATAATTTTAAATATTATTCTGTTAAAGATAAGCACTCTTAAAAGAATGTTGGGAATAGAAAATTTACTAATGCCTCGGTTTATTAAATAAAAGTTATTAACTTTGAAAAACATATTTTTTCAGAATTTTTATATTTTTCATAGAATTTTATAATTCACCTACTGTTAAATATTAAAATTACAGAAAAATCACTCCCATTATTTATTTCTGCATTCTCATTTGTTGATTACAAGCACTCGGATTCCATATTCAAAGCAGTAGGTTTCCAGGAAATGCAGCGTTCTCTCTACAATATGCAATGTTTTAATAATAATAGTCTGTTGAACAATGGGAAGAGAAAGTCGTGTGAATGTAGCACAAAGTAATTTTATTACAGTTTCATAATGGCTGCTAAAAACAAAATGTTCTAAACTACTAGCTCGTTCCACATCCTTTCCAACAAAATCCTCAAATTCAGAATTTAACACGAACAAACCGTAATACATAACCTGTCTAACAAAGACCGCAATAGATCCATGTTGGTGTGGCGGTGGCTTGAGGTGCCCCCTTTCGTTACGCGCGCGCGCGCACACACACACACATACACACATACACATACACACATACACATACACACATACACACATACATACACACATACACATACACACATACATACACACATACACATACACACATACACATACACACATACATACACATACACACATACATACACACATACACACATACATACACACATACACACATACATACATACACACACATACATACACACATACACATACACACGTACACACATACACACGTACACACACATACACACACATACACGCACGTACATACACACATACACATACATACACACTCACTCACTCACTCACTCACTCACTCACTTTGGATAAATGCACAGCAGTAACTCAACTCGCCGTATTTAGTGTGTTGATTATCTACCTTCTGTATGAGCTAAGTAAAGCTGATAATACAAAAATGTCGTCAGATGTGACATTCTTTATATGAAGGAATGTCTCTTCCAGAAAAGGCAAGAATATGAAAATATTGTTCAGTTGTTGCTAGAGCATATTACTAAAGCCACAATTTTTAGTACCGCATCGTGTGTAGGAGTGTCAGTTATGCCGTGTGTTTGCCCAGACCGAGAGGCAAGCCATCAGAACTGAGCGAAACAGGCCCCTACACACGGTAAGCTGACCAAGAATTGTGACTTTAAACTGCATCATTTCAGTTAATTATAGTACTTGTAAAAATTTATAATTTTATTGATTGTGTATGGAAAATCACTGAGGTTAAAGGGACAACATAAACATTATTAGCGATATCTATATTATTGCTACAGATAAATTTCAGAACGCTAGGCCACCAGTGCTCCTTTTAAAACCATGTGGGGGTACTGCATGAGTATTCACGATTAGTGAAGCAAATGAATATTTCAAACTGTTACAACCAGAAAACATGGGTATAAAGTCATATGGAAAATATTACTGTATCACCCAAGTAAAAATATCTAGTTTACGATAGCCATAAACATTTTCATAACTTGTGCCCACTTAACTGAATGTGGTTCTTTGAAGTTTTAAGGTAACCCATCTATGAAAAATGGGCAAAAATGACAAAATTTTTCATTTTTGGCTTTTTATACCATAAATAAGTTTAAACCTTTGGCTTTCATTTTCATGCTTTTGTTTACTCATCTGCGCCCTTTAAATGACTTCACCGAGGGATTTAAGCATGTAAAGTATGAGGTTCAGGGTAGAAATTTCAATGAAATTGGGGAGAAATTAAGTAAAATTAGGGATAAGTGTCGTCTGAAGGATAGTGCTAGGCATTCAAAAAGGGGCTACAGAACTGCTAGAAATCGACTGAAGTTTGAAAAACCGCTAAAACGACCTCTGAGGGTCCCACATATGGTGCAGGCCAGTTTTAATCAAGTACATTTGTACTATATAGTTGCTAAACTTTAACCCCATTTTTCTCCGCTTATGATTTCCTGACACATGAATATGTACAAAATGCTCCTTGGTGCATAGTTTTGCACATACGTTCTTGAAACTTTGTACACACATTGTTGAAATTATAAGAATTAAAACATGGCTCTAAATTTTTGCTGTGCCTTAATACTAAAGTTTTTATTTATAAAAGGAATGTGTAAAATTGGTAAAATTCTCAGAAATTGGATTGTGCAATTTTCAAATTTTTTTTCTCCCAAACAAAATAAATTACTAAAAAACACCAGCCAAATGTTGTAGCACTATATGTCATTGATTAGCTGTAGAAGTTGGAATGTTCTTTGTTGAAAAGTATGCACCGAGGAGCATTTTTCACATAAGCTTACAAAAATTAAAATATATATATATATATATATATATATATATATATATATATATAAAAAACTATTCAAGATATAAAGTTCAAACTCATAATATTGTTTTAACTCTGAGCAAGAAGCCTATCCCGAAAATTTGAGAACTGGACGAAAAATGGCAATTTTTCAAATTTCACAGATGGGTTACCTTAAAGAATACCGAGATAAAAATTGTAGAAACATGTTTAGTGAATTATTGGAAAAGTTATCCGGTGCGAACCTATTTGATTTTCAGTAAATAAAATTAATTCAAAGAAGATATCTGACTCTTTGAATAGATATTGCTGTTCAAGAGCAACGATGTCCAACCTTAGAGACGGAAGTGTGGGTTTACCTTCTTCCACTATACGCGGACTTTGCCTCTCTTTAACCCCCAGCGGTGCATTGTGTTGCAGTGGCGGGTTGGTGACATGTACCTTGCGTTTGATTTAGAAAAACACTTTCAAATCTTATACGATAAACATCTGTTTATTAGTGACCGTTTTGCTAATGCTTATGTTTAGGAAATCTATCAATATTTGACGTAGTCTTAGAAGATCCATGAAGTGATCGTCGCGTAACATATTGCGATACAGACTTTTAGTATAGTTCAATTTGGAGAAACTGATCGCAAACAAATGCAGAGTTATACTCACTCTTATACACACTATTCTTGAAAATGTTTATTTCTCTATCTACTACATTTTAATCCACATAAGCATTTTCAGAAATTACTTTATTGCTAATTTTCTTGTAGCTGCAAGGGGGATATGGGAATACAGTAGGCTTTAAGCGATAGTGAAATGTTTTAAGAGCTGGTTGCTATGCGATGCCTAAGAAATTCCGTTCTCTTTGCAAGGCCAAGGAATGAAAAAACGAATAACATATTCCTATTTTAAAAAATTATAGAAGTATTGGCAAATTCAAACAAATATGAAAGAATATCTCGTAAATGGTCCACTTAAAAGAAAAACGAAGTATTTGACATAAATTGTGTGTTTTAAAGAGATCCACGTTTTTTATTTTGTAAGCTTTCGTCTGTCTCTTACTGTTCACCATTTATGCAATCATCACCCAGAATAAAGAGGTCTTCTGAGAACATTCCCAGAAAACTTAATGTATGACTTGGAAACTGCCATGGAATCGCCTGTTTGTGTCCGTCACTGCACACTGAGTGTCTGTCTCTCCGACTTATGAGTGGAGTGAGGCATTGCCGCTCACTGCGTAAAGTTCTCCAAAGAAAGAAGGTTGGACATCGTGTTCAAGAGGTTGCTTATCAAAAATACCCGAAATATTATGTTTGTTCTTTTGGGGCACCCATTTTACAATGGGAGTAAGGTTTAAGGGACACTGGGAGTGAAATTTGAAAGTTCCACATTTCTTGATAGATTTTTCTGAAATTTTTACTGTGTTTGTATTTAAATGAGAATAGAAGGTACACCAAATTTCATTAAAATTGGATAATTCGTTTAGGATATATAAATTATTTTATGAATTTAATAGGCACATTTTCAAAATAGAGTTCGCGTCTATTGACTTTTCAAAATTCATTTATATTGGCAGAACTGATACTCTAAAACATGGGTAACAATTGTATGAAGAGATATTTCAAATACGTTTGCTGATTATGCTGTACATATTTTTTTTAATAACAAAGAAAACTTAATCTTAAAAATTATTGCTTTTTTTCACACAAAAAATGTTTCTGGAATTCATGTTAAAGATAACATCAATATTGAAGTATAGTTTTGTTTAGCTGCTATTTATGAATACTTTTGGAAATGTTCATTTGAAGGAAAACTCAGGCGCGACCTTCTTTTGGAATGTGCAGAAATGTAGTTTTGAGAAAAACAGGCTTTTATATAGGAGCATCCTGTGTACGTTAAGGGAAGAGCACTATTTGAAAGGGCCGTAATGACCACATGGAGTGGGGGATATGAAAAATGTTAGCTGATCCAAATGCACAGGTGTTCCAGCAACATTTTAAGGTAAAAAAAACAATTTTCGACTTTTTGACAATTTTGACCAAAATTTCACTCCCAGTGTCCCTTAAAGAGGTAAAATAGATAAATAAATTTGTAATGTAATTATCGAATGTGGTTTGTTGTTTTTCGTAAACTTGTTATGATTCTGTACCACTGCTGTTGCTTCTACTGCTACAGCGTTTAGCATGAAACTGCTGGGAACAGGAAACACTGTCCTATATACTCCATTTTAATCTGCTCAGGTATGCAGATGTTGGCACTACTAACAGACATGCTTCGTGTCAGTTGCAAATAAGCAAAGCACAAAGCTAGACGCTTTGAAATACGTCACCGTTTCTTAAATGTATAAACCGCCCTTCTTGGCTTCTGCAGCAAAAAGAAAAAGAAAAAAGAAAAAAAAAAAAAAAAAAAAGGCCGAAAGCATATTCAAGGTCATACTTATCTCACAACATGAAAACGAAAAACGCAAACTACTTTGAATAATGGGGTAACAGTTCAAGTATATAAATGTACGAAATCATTCTTGTTAATTCGACTATTCGTCCCCAATTTTCGGAGATAGTCCCCTAAATAAGGCCAATGTTCACACGTGTGTTCCAGATTTCAGTAACAAATTCTACATATATACTAAATGATATTAAAGTAAAAATGAAAAAGATCTAACGTGTGGCACTCACATGACTTTCTCTACTCTTGTACTAACCATTCTTACAATCTCTTATTCCTTTATCTTCTTCATGTTAATCGAGATAAACATTTGCAGAAATTATCTTACTGCTCATTTCCTTGTAGGTACAATATCTCCGAAATGGTTCACTCGTCTCATATATCGGCAGGCGCGAGAGATCGTTCATTTGTATTGCATTACTCACTGTACCCCAAGTTACTAATATTTCGCTGTTCTAGTAAACAAGATAGCAAGCGATGGCAGCGCTCAGCAGCCAAGGTCAATACGCCTGGTCACTTTGCCAGGTAGTACAGATCGCCGTGGAGTTGTTTACAAGTCTTTATGCCACACTTTTCATACCTCACTTTTATTCGATTTAAAAGCCGGTGTTGACCGTGGCGCACAGTATATAATACCCATTTCCCAATAACAATGCAAATCATGGACATCCAGTAATCTATTAAAATGCCATACACTTATTTCCTCCTCCTCCTCCTCCTTCTTCTTCTTCTTCTTCTTCTTCTTCTTCTTCTTCTTCTTCTTCTTCTTCTTCTTTTTCTTCGTCTTCCTCTTCTCCTTCTCCTTTTTCTTCTTCTTGTTATTCTTCTTGTCATTATTATTATCATCACTGCCGTTATTATCATTATCATTGTTATTATTATTATTTATGTTATTACCATTATTTTCACGGTTCTTGTCCTGGCACAACAGCCTTTTCCGGGCCAAGGCCTACCGCTTGACGCTGCGTCCCCCACCTCTGCCCACCACAGGTGTCACGAGTGGGGTGCAGTACTGGAGATGGGATGTGATCAGTGCCCCGGTTTCTCCCGGCCGGTTATGCGGTTTTCTCGGACAGGGACCGCTACTTTTCAATCCAGCTACTCCTCAATTGGCCCCTCAGGGACTTAAGGCTGAGTGCACCCCGGACCACGTCTCCCAGCGGGAGAAAATCTCCAAGCCGGTGCCAGGAATCGAACCCGCGTCCCCGCTTAGTAAGCAGCAGAACCACCACCGTGCTAAGGAGAAGACCTATTATTATTATTGTAGGTAATAAAAACTAACAAGACACTCCATTCACCAAATTAAATATACTGTGAGAAATGACAGGTGCAGTTACTTTTAATGTCACTTTGTTTCCTCTGAAACTGAATCACAGAACACAGTTCTCTGTTTTATCGACAACACAACTTACAACTCGTCGTGCCCTTACAGCGCTCAGTTGTTCCGTTCTATTGTAACCTTGACACATACTGTTCACTGTCATTCTGATAGTCCACTCACAACTCTCTTAACACTAACTGCCTCAACATTGACTTAAGAATTGGCTTCTCTATCCGTGAAAGTCGCTTATACAGCCGAGCGTTAGGTTCATTCGAGTTCTCTGGAAATATACGTTTCCTAGAAGCTTCTCATACTATCTAGGAGCTCCTTTGTTCCTGCGCATATTGTCACCGGCCACGTAGTTACGTAGTGGTGTGAGGTAGCTAACACTTGGTGTCTCCTTTGCCGGCGGCCGCCGTCACAATATAAATAATATTGCATTATAATACAACTTTTTGAATTAGCTTTGAATCCGCTCATTGGCGCTATCTGGTTCATCGTGGGATTGTAGGTAATATGAGCACGGGGATTTAAGGGACGGATGAATCATTGTGAGAGGAATAAATTGAATACGAAAGTGAATGATGTGTCTGGTATAAAATACCAGTTTTACCAGACTTAGAACTGAGAAGCAATTCCCTGGTTTAGCTTTCTGCGGCAGGAGCTGAACATTAAATGCAGCACAGAAAACACCATGGAAACGGAACTACTCTGAGAAATCAAATATGAAACAGCAGTTTAATCTATATTTATTTGTTACTGTCTCAAGCAAGGTCACTGCCTGAAGAGTAACTGCCATAAATGATAGGAGAAATGAGTACTCGTTATCAAGGAATGAGCCGTTTAACTCACCTATAAATAATAATCGATTTCATGGTCTACCTACTCCACAGCAGTTTTGGCACTTCATTCTTTCCTATTATATGTTTGTACTTTAGGTAAGTTTTCCTTATCATATAATAACTCTCTCAGCTATGATTAACTTTGTCAATGATACTGTCTTGACCTCTGTGAAGTGACTTCACCAGAAATCAATGTCTCTTTTATATTTCTAATGCGCTCGGCTCCAGCTGGCGGTTAAAATACGCACTAGGTCCAAGAGCTTTAGCAAGCTTGACTTAACCCTTTCAGTCCTGGTGTGTACTATTGGATACATAGGCTTTTTTTCCTATTTGTAGTAGTTTTAACTTTTTTTCTGCTATATTCTTGTTATACCGTCTGTCACCAATTAAAAATACATATTTGAGACGTTTTGAATTGTAAAAAATTATTTTTTTTTTACAATTTATATTGTAGAGTGTTTTTTTATAAGAAAAGAAGCAAAATCCATGCAATCGCAGTCAAATGATACCCCGTCATCATCCACGCGTGCCATCACACCGATTATTTTACGTGGGCCCTCCCCGTCCTTTACCACAGGCACATTTGACTACGGTTACCGAGACTCGAACTCACGACCTCAGGCTTTGAGTGCATGGCCAGTGCACTACGTGTTGCCTTAACAATCATGGCTATCCAAGCCAGCAGGCTGAAGGTGTCCTAGACCGTCTAATCTAAACCGCTTTCGAATTAGAGGAAGAACGGCATAAGTAGCAAAATAATTCAGGACTGAAAGGGTTAAATTTATTTTCCATTTTTCCTACGCTGCAGGACAATTAATGATGACAAAGAATATGTTTTTCCTCTGCCTTATATTTGAACTGTTAGACAACAAATAGCAAAGAAATATTTTGGCAGTGTATTCACAAAAAGTCTGCTATTTGCATAGGTAAGCAGTCTTTTTAAACAGTTTACAATTCTATTATCTTCTTCTCATAGTAAGACAAAATATGTATGGCATAGTCGACGTTTATGCGGGATATGTTTGTTCTAGAATTGCTTATGACAGGAAGAAAATAGTAATTCTGGAGTGCAAACTCTAACTTGAGAAGAGGTTCCGCCTTATTCTTTACTTACATTACATGGGCCAGAGAAATTTGTGGGAAATGTATATTGGCTAGTTATTCCAGCTGATCATGTCAGTAAATTAAATGATACACGTTAACTATGGATTCCCTGCTAATTTAAAGGAGGATGAAGAGGTACGAAACGCTACACGTGGATTAGTTATTACCAGGGCCCGAAAGTTTATGATCCAAAAATGTTAGAAATATGCAAGTGCTTATGACCGAAAGAATTATAAAATATGACTATGAATGTAAACTAAGCTTTTGGTGCTTTTTCGAAACTTTCAAGAATTTAATGCTGTTTGAATTAACATTATATTGAAAATCCACTTTAGAACTCTTGTAGACTCAACAATAAATAAATAATATTAATTTTATTGTTGCACTTTGAATTTATTTAATTTCAGAATCCAAAGCTAACCCTAAACTCTGCACAGAATGAAACAAATGCCACATTTTGAAGGGCGATCAGAAAGAAGAATTACATTAGCAAATTACATACATTTTAAAGTTGTTCTATTTGCACGCCACATTGTAACGAGAAAAAGAACTCCTAATATTACAGACAAGAATTAGATGTGAAAAATCGTCTTTGGGAGGACTGCAAGCAGGTATGCGAAACTGGAATAAAAATATAAAAATATGACAAAAATACGAAAATATGAGAGTAAATATGACTATAATATGAAAAATGACAAGAAAATGACAAGACGTTAAAAAAACCAAAATATGACTTTATGTGACCCGTGAGAATTGCATAATTTTAATCAGCAGTGATAAAATCGTGCTTTGTTTATATTTTCCATGGAAAAAACACAAACAAAAACTATGACATGTCATAAAAATCCGGGTTCTGATTATTACAAAGTGATCCCTAGAATTTGAAAGGTTTGACTGTATTCTTTAAGAGTACAAACGGCCTTAAAACTACAAAAGTGACAGGAAAAGTGTGGAATAACTGTGAAAGATTAAACAAGAATTTTGGAAACGCTTACATCCTTTCACAAGCGCTTTTCCCCATAGGTCTGAAAACTTTCTTTCGATACACTTACTACTGTAGCGGTGTATTTGTGGTTTATGTATGTGGTTGTGTGGTTGTTCTGACAAGCTGTTACATTAGAACGAACATAATGTCTACACCTGTGCGATGGTTTACATGGCCGCCCTGAATGTAAAGCTACAAAAAAGAAACAAAAATACAGCAAAAAGAAAGGGAAAAAAAAGAGAAGCTATCATGTTATATATTCCTAAATATTAGCCGCGGCGCGACAACGTATGCGACTCGCATTCGGGAGGTCAAGGGTTCGATTCCCGTAGCCGACCTTCCTGACCCATTGGCTTTTTCCGTGGTTTTCCCGGGTTGTAAGGCGAATGCTGGAAAGGATACTTAGGTCTCCCGATTAGCAGAGCCAATCATGTATAGCAGTATGGATGACATTTATGTCCAAATTCTGCACTTTTCACTTCAAATCTCGTTTTAGAGCCTCCAGATTTGTGTTTCGTGTCGAGCAAGCTTTACTCTCGGTAATGTCCCATAGCTGGTAATCCAACAGATTCAGATCTGGACTTCCTGATGGCCAATCTTGGTGCACTATAAACTCAGTAACATTATCCTTAAACCGCTGTTCAGCCTTATACGCTGGTGCAGTCTTGTTGAAAATTTAACATTATGCAATATGATAAGAGATAAGAGATCTGGAGGTCCTAAAACGAGATTTGAAGTGAACAGTGCAGAATTTGGACACAAATGTCACACATGTTGCTATAGATGCTTGGTCATGCCATTTGAAAGCCTCTGTGGCCTCCAAAGCAGGACATTTTGAGTAACTATCTGTTCTTTATGTTCACTATATTATAGTTAATAAATGGTATGAATAGTTTTTGCATAGTGTCACTCTTTGTTGGGTCAGAACTTATAATATGACTAGGTACAAAAAATAAATAAATAAATATAATTTGTTTGTATATTTGTAGGTTAATGTGAATCTTAACCCTATAAATGGTATTCTTTATAAGAGAACAGATATACTTGTTGGTTCATCTATTTGCATAAAAGCATGGATGTTTACCATGCCATGGGGATTTTCTAGAACAGGCAATGTATCAGCTCAAAACTTTGTGTGGTGTATATATTGCTATTTGGTATATATTTTTAGGTTAAAAAAGCCTGAAAACACATTCTTACAACACAAGTACTTGATTCTTTCTTGGGTTAGAAGAAAACTGGAAATGTGATTTTTCAGTCTCGTTGTACCCTTTCCATTCCTGTCCTACACACGGCTATTGTGTGTAAGAACGATTAATTGCATTAATTAACCTTATAGTTGGTTAAACTAGAAGTCTGGGACTTAAGTACTTACAATATTGTAAGTCGCCATTAAGGTATGTTATCTCATATGAAGTGAAATCTCCTGGTGTGGCTTACCGGGAAAATGTGAGTCAGTTGGAGAACGTAATGTCATGTCGGAATGTTGGCCATGATAGCTTAGTGGATAGAGCAGCCGGACGGTAACCGGTAGATCTGTTGTTCAAATCCCAGCTATGCCACTGAATTGTTCAATATCATTCTACCCTTTCCAATCCTGTCCTACACACGGCTATTGTGCGGAAGAACGATTAATTGCTATGTGATTACTGTTATGTTATTATCTGACGTGTTAATATAATTTAGGATTATGAATGAAAGCACTAATACTCTCCTTTATATTTATCCGATAAACTGGTTAGCTCCATACAATGTCAACATGACTTTTATTGGCATTCTGTGAAGGTACTGAGACAACAATCAGCAGATTTACCAAGTAACGTAAACGATCCAAGTCTTCAGTTGTAGCAAGGAGTATGTATGTGAAGTTACACAACCATAGTATTATCTCAACCATCTCAGCACCTAACAATTTGTCTAGATGCAGCATTCATTCTGATTGCAAGGGATGCACAGAATTGCCACGTGATGAAGTTTGTGCTTCGCCTTACTATTTTGAAACATTCATTGAGTATTCTTTATCTGAGGAGCAAAGGCCAAAATTCTAATATTAACGTAACTCTGATGACGTCTTTAGAAGTGCGTGGTACGAGGAGTGTGGGTGAGTTGTTGAGTTGGAAGGCAGCTGTTTTTAGCTTCACTACAGTCGTTTGCCAAAAGAGCAAGTTTAGCTGCATTCGTGCCTGCATAGTTTAGAATCAGTTTTACACTGGAACGTGGCTGAAGCAGTCTGCATCAAATCCACCTGCTTTACGCGCACGGCCTAAATATACGTATAGCTCATAGTTTTGATTAGCAAGGTCTCCGAACTGTGCAAGTATCAACATCTTCTGACCCACTTCCCTGTGCCGCCGACTGAATTACAAACCGAAAGGCATAGGTTAGCATCCAAATAGCGACAATCTTCATAAAAAATGGCAGTAGTATTTTTAACTTCTCTGGAGAGTTTTAGAACAGATGTTTTTAGGCAGTCGCAAAGCTATTTCCTTCTGCTGTAACTTGTGTTGCAGAGTCGCAAACCTTGTTTAAACGTGGTCTCGATGAAATAGTGTGAGTATTCCGTTCGTTTCCGTACACTTGATAGCTGGGAATCTATATCTTTGTACATCTGGTCCCTGTCTATGTAAACTAATAGAAAAATCGTTTTGAATTTCCAAATGAAAAATGAAGAAGTGCTAACTCACGCTCTGAAAGTACAAGTGACCTGTATGTTATGGCAGTAGGTTGAAGTACATTACAGTTGTGTTAATTTATCATGTAAACAAATGCTTAATATTACAAACTCCTTCAAAGTGACATTAAATCTGCACTCCGGCAACCACAAACCTGATGGTTGATCTCCTTTACAGCTGTATGCTGACTAGTAACGTATTTTTAAACACCGCTGGCTTTTTCTTGAGTAATGTGGTTATTTCCTCGTCGATTTTCAACCATTCAACTTATATAAAACAATGAAAACAAACAAACTCTATACTTATAAATATGTTTCCTTCAAATATTGTAGCCTATTCATTAACATTCAAAAGGGCAACACTAAAGCTGATAAATGGGGTTATAAATCATTCATTCGCTTATAATTCATACATTTAAAACGCACACCATATGTTGGTCTACATGCTCACCATTCGAAGTTTATGAGTTCGCCAAAAGCTGTCTGCATATTTTGTTAAGCATCATTTATTGTTTCTGGCAAAACTGGAAAAAATGCCTAAAATATAAGTCCCTGCTAAGTAAACTCCCCTAATGCCTAGTTTTAGGAAGTTGCGGAGTCCATCAGAGACATAGATAAAACAAAATAAAAATTGTGAATGAAGAAAAGAAATACAGCTGTGCTGCATTAGAGCAAATATCCCCACATACAGTATCTAAAAATAATTAAATCATTGCTCTGCGTTTCGCGTCACCATTTACCTACACATAAATTAGGTTAGAGGTGGAATTCGCCTCCGCTTTCAAAAACCTTGGCAGTCAAATTTAAGGAGAGAATATTCTATTTTTAATGTACAGAAACATCAAACAATACTGCAGTCTGCGTGTCCTCATGTTTCAAAATATTTTTCACGTTATTAGTTATGCAACTTTTCAACGTTTGGAGTGTAGTATTTACAAAAGTATTTTACATGCGTTTTCAGAGCAATTTTCTTGACATAGTACCTGTAATTCCGATGAAAATAGGCTTTAGTTTGACAGAAGTAAAAAAAGATCAAGTGAGAAACTATCAACGCTTTTAATAAATTTTCCCATAAATTCCTCAGCTTTTACAACTCCAAAAGGTACATTTTCAGGTCTGAACGTCATGTAGGTGACATTTTTAGATAGTACAGAAATTGCTCCACTGACTTTATATAACATTTTGCAAACGTTACTCACATAAAAGTATAAAAATGTGTGCAATGTACATAAAAATAAAAGCTACTATAAAACAAATAGACTTAGGTCAGAATATGTAAACTAACATCGATTGTTATTAAAGTATGCAAATTTAAAATAATAAACTCTCCTGTGATAATTTTGGTACTGCCATTTGTTAAAACTGTATAAAAGTAACTTCTGGAGTAAAAAAATGTGTAATACGCTTAACATTCAACATGTCCTCGCTTTTTGACTCAGGCTTACTGCTTGTATTCAATACCGGAAGTTCTGCAAGTCCTTGACCTGGAGGTCGCGAAATCAAGGCTCCGATACGACATTAAATGAACCATTCCGTTGAATATAACTTTTAAAGCAACCCCAATATACAGGTGGTCCACTATTATATCCCTATTTTTATTTTACTGATATTCTATTGCAAACGATGTAAGATTAATAACTCTACTGTTATATTATGCTCTATTCTATGCCATTATGTGTTATTATGCAATTGTTACGTACTCGTTTGTTGCAGCTCTAACCAAGAATTAAGTGACTATAGCACGTAGACTACACATTTCTCTGATGCATGTCTGCAAACTTTTGTTTATCCCATTGTTTTAACCTGGCATGGTGTGGACAGTGTGCATTTTATGCACGATGGGGAATCTTCTCATTTAGCGTTGATTTCGCGAGAGTGGCTTGACAATGCTGCGCTATTGGAAGTCGCGGTAAAGTTGAATGGCCACCAGGAAGTCCAGACTTGACCCCATTGGATTTGTTCCTCTGGAAATATTTTAAGAGAAAGTGTACGCCAGAAAACCGCCTGACTTGCACACTTTGAAAGTGGAGAGCATGCGCGGGTACCAAACAATATGTTGAAAGGGTCTGTCAGGGATGTTGCCCTCCGTGCTACTAATGCTCGTGCCAACATTGAAATATTAAATGACAAGGACCATAGTATATAACAGAATTGAAAGTAATCATGTAACATTGCCCATGAGTGAATAATAGTGAAATAAAAATGGGGATATAATAGTGGTTCTCTCTGTATACTGGGAGTCCCCCCCCCAAAAAAAAAAAAAAAAAAAACGACAACGCTTAGTGTGTTGTGCGAAATGGCACACTGATCGATTTTCAAACAGGAACCCCTGACCGGAAATGCACTGTTTGGACGCTGGAGAGCGTCGAAGTTTGAGAACGAACGGTTGTGAAAATTTAACATTGGCTTTGATATCTTAATACGGAAGTTATGCAGTCCTTTAGCCATCTCTGTACTGGAATGGACGACCTGAGCATAATAACATCCGTGCACATGCGCTAAATTCCTCCATAGAGTCCTTGGTCACTACTGCGTCACTTGTGTAGTTTCCAATACAGTGACGTTTCTTAACAGCAGTGCGACACGTACCAGTACACAGCTGCTGCAATGGCAAATTTAAGCACATGTTGATGTAAATCTGCGCAATTGTCTCAACGTCACATATGCAAATCGATGGATTGGTAGAAGTGGACCAGTTCCATGGCCAGCACGGTCGCCAGATCTGACACCTCTCGACTATTTTCTGTGGAGTTGTATGAAGAGTATGGCGTACGTCACTCCTGTAACGTCAGCGTGGGATCTTATACTTGGAGCCCACGGAGTGATCTAAAATCTTCAAAGACAGCCCCACGTATTGGGTCATGTGCATGAGGCTCACCACCGCCGATGTAGGCTATGCAATGACGTAGTAAGTACACAGTTTGAACCCGTTTCTAATATAGGCGGCTCGATGTTGGGTTTATTGACGAAATGTGAACGTACACCCATCTCATACTTCGATGCGCTGCAGCGTCCAAACCGTGTATTTCCGGACTGGTGTTCCTATTTGAAAATCGATCAGTTTACCGTCCCGTACAACATACTAAACGTTGTCGGTGTTTTGGGACACCTGTATAATACGTATATACTCCTTTGCAATTTTTCCTTTCTGAAGTCATTGCAATATGAAACTGCAAGTTGAAGAAAATGCTTCGCTTTTTGTTTTCTTTCTTTCCACTAGAAGTAAGATTAGCCGTAACAGCCTCATACCTATTGCCTTGATGCTGTATGTGCTGGCTCCCTAGAACAACAAGACTGTAGATTCCAGTTTGAGTTTTTATAACTTTCATCCTTACTTTGCTGCGTGTTTTCTGTTGCTACAGCACCAAGGACTTCTGTAAGGCAGGACACAAAGGAGCAATTTTATTGTTTATGCCCCTAAAGCCAGTCTTCTGAAATATGTTTTTCGGTTTGAGTGCCAAAATCGTCAGTGATATTTAAAACACTGAAAGTAAACATAACCGATTATGACTCTTTAATCGCTTTCTTAAAATATATGTTTAACATAAGATGTCGTGGACTTTTGGTGAAACCCGTCCTTTCACGAGGAACCTTTGCAGAGCATGAAGAATAGGCATATCCTGAAGAAACGTGGAAATACATACACGTTCTGCGGCGGTTTTCATGAAGTGAAGGGCTTGTTAGGCATTCGGAACTGCTAAAGGCCGGAATATAGTGAAAGGTATACAACGCTGAAATTTCTGCCATATATCTTGGTGGTCGTGATGTACGCAGGCACAGAAAATCGTGATTAATTGTGCAGTTTCCTTAACAAATATAACATTAAGATTTGTTATGCGATACAGAAGCTTCAATTAAACTCGTAATGAATAAAGTATAACCATAAACACTTAGATCACGCTACTGCCACTGAAGATGTCTACTACAGGCATAGACGAAACGTCTGGGAAGAAGAACCCAGTGGACCACGGGCTATGTAACTAACTTATATTTTTATGTCACAAAATAAAGTATTTGTTTATTTGTAAAGTTGTTCCCTTACAGGCTTTTTCAGGGGTGTTTTCCAACATTGATTTCCGATTTTTCGGATTAACTAGTGCTACAAAATATACAAAAACTGTTTGTACTTAATAAAGAATCATGCTGTACAGAGAAAGAGTTTCACTTTAGAAAGTTAAAAATTACACTATATTAAAAGTCTGTATCACAACATGTTACGTGACGATCACTTGGTGTCTTCTAAGGCTATGCCAAATATTGATAGGCTTCTTGAATGTAAGCAGTACCAAAGAAGCCACTAAGGAACAGATGTTTATCGCATAAGATTTGAAAGCGCTTTCGTAAATCAAACGCAACGTACATGTAACCAACCCACCACTGCAACAGAATGCATAGCTGGGGGTTAAAGAGGGGAAAGTCCGCGTATAGTGGAAGGAGGTAAGCCCGAACTTTCCTCCTTCGCAAACGCTGGACAGCGCTGGTCTAACTACTCGCCATGGTGCGGCCCGATAACATACATACCTTTACTAGTTACAGTAAATGATTTTGGCCATCAATCCATATATGGTAAGATGGTGGCGGTAAGAGGGAAAACATACCAGGGAAACTTGCAGGAATACTCACCCATGTTCACAGGTTTGGTAAAATATAATTCTTTTTTCAAATATTTTTATTTAGAGCTAAATAAATTAAAGCAATTGCAGCATTGTTACTAATTCAATTCTTTTAGTTTCAACATTTCATCTTAATTGTGCCAATTTCCAATTTGTACTGAAAATGCTTCATATTGTCCCATATCCAACATTCTTGCAACACTTTCCCTCATAGCGTAGGGGCAATTCCTAGCATTAGATGCTACAAAAGATGAGAAACAGACCCATTCAAGCTGAATATCGTTACAATTGTCCACACCAAACAAACTCCAATCCTTCTTTCTTTGGCAGATGACTTTTCTTTTTGTTCATTTTTCATACCATCCGAAGAGAATGAAAAGAACTTCATCTTTATAAGGTAGACCATTCGTTCTCAAAATTCTTAAAATTGCTTCCTGCTGAAGACTTTTTGCCTCCTCACACCTAAGCGAAGTTTTCTAACAATGGCACCTCCATAGTATTGCAACAAATGAGAAAACATCAGTTACGGCTAATCACACTTTATTGCCTTCTAGTCAGTTAGTGTAGTGTTGATGTTACACTTAGATCACTTTTGTACAAACTCAGAGCAACGGAACAACTGTCGAATCGAATCACAATAAAGAACTGTCAGATTACAACTCGCACTGAACTGCTACTCGGCACGATTCACAGGCACTGTCCACTGAACGCTGACTCCAACACTTCACTGAAAGAGCAACTGGAACAATTTCCTCTTCTGCTTCGCTTCGAGCTGCTGGCAGGCTGAGGTTCAGCCCGACGAATTTTGCTGCGTGCCTACTCCTGTTAGAGTTTAACCGCAAGTAGGAATTTAAAGGAATGGGTGTTTAAGGGTGGCGTTGTTTAGGCTTAGATTGTTGCTGTTTAGAAGGGAGCTTTATGCCCCTTGGCAACTGAATTTCCTCTTCTGGACACGATCGGGTTCCTTATATAGTGTCCTATACAATGATGAAGTTCTGGAAGTGGAATGCTTTGGAGTGAAATAGGGGGAACAGTCTAGACGGAGAATGACACACAATAGCTATTGTTTCCGTATGCTCTATTGTCCTGCTGGAGGACGAGTCATTAAGGAAGGTAAACGCCTCCAGCCCGTCCCTGCTGCCGGCAGAGCTCAGGCCCCGACCGGCAAATCTTACCAGCCACTGCCGGGCTTACGGCCGGCGCGACAGTATTTTACTCTAATCCTAAGGAATATGTGTGTGGTTCTATAATTGTGTGTGGCACCTTGCCTGTTTCAGCACTGCAGAAAACTGTTTGGAAGGTTTACCAATACAACGCATCTGCTCCATCTTGTAACGTACTCAGCATTTTCTGCCCTTCATGGTTTTCTCAATAATTCTTACTTCTTGTCTATTATAACCCAGTTCGTTACATGAACATGAAGTGAAACTATTTTCTTGTAATTTTTGTGACAGTAACTTGTGTCAAAATCTCCGAAGGCTTTCTCAGATTTTTCTTCAGAGACTGCAGCTACCCGCTCTGCTGTTAGCAAAGACTCTTGCTTGTATTTGTTTCTGTAAGTAAATGTTTTGCTTGATGTACAGGAAATGACCAAGAATGCTGCAACAAAGGCTCTACCTTCCTTATGCTTACACATTGTACAAACTCTATCAACTCTGGACCTTTATCACAATTTCTGGTAAAAAGAAAATAATGAACTCTGTTAACAGAAGTTGGGAAGACAAACGTATTCTGTGTGTTAACATGTTTTTCAGAAGCCTTGCCATACACAATGCTATTATAATATATTTCAAAATATTATGTAACTTTACTAATATAATATGTAAATACAAAACTCACCTTTCCTCTTACTAAAACTCTTGTCTTGTTTACTTTTGCTTACCTCTTTTGATCACTTTTAAGTAACCGCCTACCAAAATACCTTTGTCCATCATCAAGCATGTGAGAACGCTACAAAACATGGACACTGATAGCGTGGCAATGATGATTTACCGGTATAACCAAAAAAAAAAAAAAAAAAAAAAAAAAAAAAAAAAAAAAAAAAAAAATTACAATCCCATGACAAGGAACCATTGATAAAGAAGGACCAAATTGTGTTTTCACTGACCAGAAATATGGGGACAATGAGATGTGAAACAATCTCAAATTTCAAGGTTAATGTACACAGGTACAAAACAAGTTTTGATAGAATTATAGGTTTACAAATCAAAAAACACTTAAGGGACCTTACCCTGGCCTATCTCAACAATTTTTAAAATAATAATAATGATGGTGATGGTGATGGTGATGGTGATGGTGATGGTGGTGGTGATGGTGATGGCGATGGCGGTGGCGGTGGTGGTGGTGATGGTGACGGTGACGGTGGTGCTGGTGGTGATGATGGTGATGATGGTGATGGTGGTGGTGATGGTGGTGATGGTGACGGTGACGGTGACGGTGATGGTGACGGTGGTGGTGGTGACGGTGACGGTGACGGTGGTGGTGGTGGTGATGATGGTGACGGTGACGGTGGTGGTGGTGGTGATGATGGTAATGATGGTGATGGTGGTGGTGGTGATGATGGTGATGATGGTGATGGTGGTGGTGGTTGTGGTGGTGATGATGGTGACGGTGACGGTGGTGGTGATGATGGTGATGATGGTGACGGTGGTGGTGGTGGTGGCGGTGGTGGTGGTGGTGGTGGTGACGGTGACGGTGGTGGTGGTGACGGTGGCGGTGACAGTGGTGGTGATGATGGTGACGGTGACGGTGGTGGTGGTGGTGGTGATGATGGTGATGGTGGTGGTGATGATGATGGTGATGATGGTGGTGGTGGTGGTGATGGTGATGATGGTGACGGTGATGGTGGTGGTGATGATGGTGATGATGGTGACGGTGGTGGTGGTGGTGATGATGGTGACGGTGGTGGTGGTGGTTGTGGTGGTGATGATGGTGACGGTGGTGGTGGTGGTGATGATGGTGACGGTGATGGTGATGGCGATGGCGGTGGCGGTGGTGGTGATGGTGGTGATGATGGTGACGGTGATGGTGATGGCGGTGGCGGTGGCGGTGGTGATGATGGTGACGGTGATGGTGATGGCGGTGGCGGTGGTGGTGATGGTGGTGATGATGGTGACGGTGATGGTGATGGCGGTGGCGGTGGTGGTGATGGTGGTGGTGATGATGGTGACGGTGATGGTGATGGCGGTGGCGGTGGTGGTGCTGGTGGTGATGGTGACGGTGATGGTGATGGCGGTGGCGGTGGTGGTGATGGTGGTGATGATGGTGACGGTGATGGTGATGGCGGTGGCGGTGGTGGTGATGGTGGTGATGATGGTGACGGTGATGGTGATGGCGGTGGCGGTGGTGGTGATGGTGGTGGTGATGATGGTGACGGTGATGGTGATGGCGGTGGCGGTGGTGGTGCTGGTGGTGATGGTGACGGTGATGGTGATGGCGGTGGCGGTGGTGGTGATGGTGGTGATGATGGTGACGGTGATGGTGATGGCGGTGGCGGTGGTGGTGATGGTGGTGATGATGGTGACGGTGATGGTGATGGCGGTGGCGGTGGTGGTGATGGTGGTGATGATGGTGACGGTGATGGTGATGGCGGTGGCGGTGGTGGTGATGGTGGTGATGATGGTGACGGTGATGGTGATGGCGGTGGCGGTGGTGGTGCTGGTGGTGATGATGGTGACGGTGATGGTGATGGCGGTGGCGGTGGTGGTGATGGTGGTGATGATGGTGACGGTGATGGTGATGGCGGTGGCGGTGGTGATGGTGGTGGTGATGATGGTGACGGTGGTGGTGGTGACGATGGTGACGGTGGTGGTGATGGCGGTGGCGGTGGTGATGGTGATGGCGATGGCGGTGGCGGTGGTGGTGGTGACGATGGTGACGGTGGTGGTGGTGGTTGTGGTGGTGATGATGGTGACGATGATGGTGGTGGTGATGATGGTGACGGTGATGGTGATGGCGATGGCGGTGGTGGTGGTGGTGATGGTGACGGTGACGGTGGTGGTGGTGGTGGTGATGGTGACGGTGACGGTGGTGGTGGTGGTGGTGATGATGATGGTGACGGTGATGGTGATGGCGGTGGCGGTGGTGGTGCTGGTGGTGATGGTGACGGTGATGGTGATGGCGGTGGCGGTGGTGGTGATGGTGGTGATGATGGTGACGGTGATGGTGATGGCGGTGGCGGTGGTGGTGATGGTGGTGGTGATGATGGTGACGGTGATGGTGATGGCGGTGGCGGTGGTGGTGCTGGTGGTGATGATGGTGACGGTGATGGTGATGGCGGTGGCGGTGGTGGTGATGGTGGTGATGATGGTGACGGTGATGGTGATGGCGGTGGCGGTGGTGATGGTGGTGGTGATGATGGTGACGGTGGTGGTGGTGACGATGGTGACGGTGGTGGTGATGGCGGTGGCGGTGGTGATGGTGATGGCGATGGCGGTGGCGGTGGTGGTGGTGACGATGGTGACGGTGGTGGTGGTGGTTGTGGTGGTGATGATGGTGACGATGATGGTGGTGGTGATGATGGTGACGGTGATGGTGATGGCGATGGCGGTGGTGGTGGTGGTGATGGTGACGGTGACGGTGGTGGTGGTGGTGGTGATGGTGACGGTGACGGTGGTGGTGGTGGTGGTGATGATGATGGTGACGGTGATGGTGATGGCGGTGGCGGTGGTGGTGCTGGTGGTGATGGTGACGGTGATGGTGATGGCGGTGGCGGTGGTGGTGATGGTGGTGATGATGGTGACGGTGATGGTGATGGCGGTGGCGGTGGTGGTGATGGTGGTGGTGATGATGGTGACGGTGATGGTGATGGCGGTGGCGGTGGTGGTGCTGGTGGTGATGATGGTGACGGTGATGGTGATGGCGGTGGCGGTGGTGGTGATGGTGGTGATGATGGTGACGGTGATGGTGATGGCGGTGGCGGTGGTGATGGTGGTGGTGATGATGGTGACGGTGGTGGTGGTGACGATGGTGACGGTGGTGGTGATGGCGGTGGCGGTGGTGATGGTGATGGCGATGGCGGTGGCGGTGGTGGTGGTGACGATGGTGACGGTGGTGGTGGTGGTTGTGGTGGTGATGATGGTGACGATGATGGTGGTGGTGATGATGGTGACGGTGATGGTGATGGCGATGGCGGTGGTGGTGGTGGTGATGGTGACGGTGACGGTGGTGGTGGTGGTGGTGATGATGGTGATGATGGTGGTGGTGGTTGTGGTGGTGGTGGTGGTGACGGTGATGGTGGTGACGGTGGTGGTGATGATGTTGATGCTGATGATGATGTTGATGTTATTAAAATTATTTTCTTATTTAACGACGCTGTCAATTGCCAGGATCACATCAGCGTCGCCGGTGTGCCGGAATTTCGTCCCGCAGGAATTCTTTTACATGCCAGTAAATCTACTGACAAGGAGCTGTCGTTTTTAAGCACACTTAATAACCATCGGCCTGGGCCGGGTTTGAACCCGCGACCTTGGGATCAGTAGGCCAGCCTCTAACCAACTGAGCCACCCAGACCGACGATGTTGATGTTGATGATAATGATGGTGATGGTGGTGGTAGTGGTGGTGGTGATAGTGATGATGATAATGTTAATAATAATGATAATGATAATATTAATAACAATGATAACATTAATAATATTAATAATAATAACATTAATCACCATCACCACCACCGCCACCGCCGCCACCGCCGCCGCCACCGCTACCGCCGCCATCGCCGCCGCCGCCACAGCCACCGCCACCGCCTTCGCCACCGCCACCACCACCATCATGTCATTAATGGAAACATTTTGATCAAGAATAACAGTCTGGGAAAAACTTTATCCAAAGTAACCAAACTTGTTGAATTACCAGTGTTGCTTCACATGCTTTTGTTGTAGGTAGCTGCTTGCAGGAAGTGAACCAAATCTGGCATTGTACGCCTATTGTGTATGAATTACAAGACTTGCAAGAAAGAATTGTGATGGGTGCTATACTCTGGGTTTTTTGATGCCGTGATGGGTAACCAAACAACACCTCATGTACTGCAGACATACATTTCAGTGTTGCAGCTTGTCTGTCCTTCAGATACAGTGCATGTTAATTCTTGGAATTGTAATATGCTTAAAACAGATAAGTAAATAGCTGTAAATGAAATTATGTAGTTTTATGGTATTTGCTGTTACTTTTGTGATTGGTGATACAGTAAAAATGTGGTGGGACTAAGCCCCATCAGCTCCTAAAAAGTAACTGCCCCTGCTTGTCATACAGAGTACATAGACGTTTAGATTGTGTACACACCAATACATAATATTCTCTAAGTATTAGTTACTAAGCCCTTTTTAATGGATACACCAATACAATATGATAAATTAAGAGCTCCATTTTTATATCAATATGCTGCTAGGTTTTGTTTCAAAATGAAATTTGCTAGTTAGCTTTCATTTTGGAAATATTGCAAATAAGAATGCATTTCCAGAAATGTTAATATTACCCCCTTTGAAAGCTCTTTTATATCACCATAGGAGGTTCTCAACAATCCAACCAAGCAAACATGGAGGAGAATGAGAGCTATTATCAGCGAAGAAGCACAAACAGTGAGCGCAATCTCGGGGGAGATGGAGAGAATTCCCCCCCCAATGATTTGAAACCAAGAATTTGCTCCCCCTCCCCCATCACGAGACAAACAGCAAAACATATAGTGCTAAAATGTTCTCATTTCAAGAATATTTTTCATCAGATGACTACAAATAAAGCATTAAAATTTATGAATATAAATTAAAATACCAGTAATTACAGAGTATCATCTCAAAATTTCTCTTAAGATAAGCTTAGTTTTATTCATTAGTGGTCCTGATTACATTTTAGGTGAAGTAGTCCCTGTATAGAGGTAACAAGTAACGAACCCCAGTCCAGAATTCGCAGAAATACAGTCAACTGCTTCAGCTAATTCCTCTCATGAAGTGCAACTGCTTTTATTTGACATATTTTAATATCTACTTTTCTTTTAAGATGACAATGTAAAAATACTTTCCCTCCACCAACTGTTAATGATTTTGCATCCTGAGCACAAAAGTAGGTGTTGGAAAGTTCTATTGTAAAATAGTTAAAATATTCTTGAATCTTACAAATACAGTCATGGAAAAGTGCAAACCACTGCTGTTCTCTTAGTTTTACTGCATAGGTACCATTACATTTTGATGAACACTGAAGACACCATTCCATTACAGAAAGAAATGCTCTGCTATATGTCTCATGAACAGTTTTTATTCACTTCTTAAAAATATACATTTTGTCATATTACATAAATAAATACTTTACAAATTAAGCATACGAAAAATAGCAAAAATACAAGAAGTACTCTGAAAGATTGTAAATGAAAAATATATGATTAAATACAAAATTATATGCATAAGCTCATTCTATGAAGTAACCCAAATGAGCCATTTATGTAAAAAATTATACCTGGTCTTTGTTGTGTAATAAATCATTCAGAATAAATTATTATGAATATGTTCTTAGTTTTTTACTGCAGCTTAATTCTAAACTTTGACTTACGTTTAACTTATACTAGCTCTGTAGCATGTGAAAACTATATGAGCTGACTATTTTAAGCTATTCTGACATTTTATGTGTAGTGCATTTAAATTTATACTATTTCTTTGATTATAATTCCTGTAAATCTAAGAATAAATTAATATACAAGGACTATTTTTTTCAACCTCTAATGATGCTGCAAGGTGACCCATGTAGTGGTAGGAGGTGGAGGTTCATATGGTATGATTGGCTGTCTCTAACCACTATCAGCTGGGTTCGAATTAACAGGAGAATAGCAGCGGGGGATTTCCCTCTCTCATTAAATAATTTCCTCGGCTCGTCAAAGAAAATTTGCTTACCTGCCAGGGAAGTATTATTTCTTTTTACTGTAAATATTTACTACTACTGCTCTTTGAGAATACAAGAAGACACGAGGGGGGTAAACTTAAGGTTTACTCCCCTCGTCAGAAAGTCTGATTCAAACACTGAGTCTGTCAACATCACTGCCAAGGTGAACTGGACAGTTAAACCTTGGTTATGGGCACCAAGTGATCAGCGTCCAAAGAATCAATCATGCAGCTTAACTGTTGTGAATACTGTGAGAGTTTAGTAATATTACTTACTTGCCTCCAGCGAAGTGTAACCATTCGCTCCCCCACCAAGTGCAAGTTATTCAATATTATGTTTCTACAGGAATAGGGGCACAATTTGATGGAAATCTATCACAGAATAAGCTGTATACAGTAAAACCTTGTTTATCCAGACCAACTGGGACCAAAGGCAATCCAGAAAATCAATAATCCAGGTTATATGGGTAATAAACAAAACAAAATTCTTCAATCTGTAAATAAGCAGACTTGCCATTTATGATGATAAAAAACTGTCTTGTAACAAAATTATGTACAGTGTGTATTGCTTACAAGACATTAAAAATATAAAAATCTTAATCACATAAACTCACATCATTTCTTAACAAAGAATTGATCCACAGTCTTCTGTTTTAAACACATGTGGCATTTGAACAAAGTTTGAGTTACATCCTCAAACACTTTGATAAGACATAAAAACAATCCAGTTGAAACACATGCACTAAACTTAATGACATGTGCCATTTGAAAGCAGTAGGAAAATTGAGGAGATTGAGGGAGGTGTAGTGACTGGTAGCAACCAAGGTCAATGCTTTCTTCCAGTGCTATTTATACCTGATGAGACATACCATGTCAGCACAGTGTGACATAATACTAAATCTTTTTTAAACTCAACAGGTAGCATTTTACAGTACAGTACAGTACATTTTACCACAATTTATTGTACAAT
Source organism: Tenodera sinensis (assembly GCA_030765045.1). Taxonomy (NCBI): domain Eukaryota; kingdom Metazoa; phylum Arthropoda; class Insecta; order Mantodea; family Mantidae; genus Tenodera; species Tenodera sinensis. Next base: position 25,937,555 of record CM060962.1, on the reverse strand, counting down.
TTATGCAGGGACTATACAATCAAACTAAAAGCAAATATTTGATATACTTAAAGTTACATTCTTGCTATCATAGTTAAATTTATTATCTAATGTGAACATTAAATTAAAAAGAATCTGCAGTTCCTGATAAAGGGGGGCTGAATAAATGAGGTGTTACAGTATATGGTGAAAACTGTACATGTGAGGGCACAATGCAGCATAGTTAGAGATGGCCAAAGAAATGTTCATGATGATGATCAGGAATAGAGGGATCTGAGCATGCTCCCTACAGCCCAGAAGGGGAGGAAGAATCGATGACCTAGGGGAGTTTGAAAAATCAGAAGCTAGTACTATTATAATGGATAAGATAGGAGAACAATAAATAGGACTAGCGGCGGAGAAGGTGAGCTGGTGAGGTATTATGGAAGACACCATACAAGACACCAGTAGCTGCCACGGGACACAATATGGCAGTTGCAATAGTACAAGCAGTTTAGTGAAATTGTATTTAGCTTCAAATGAAGTGAGTGAATGTTAGCATAAAGATTAAATGAAAGTGTTTAAATATAAATGAGTAAATGAGGTAAAAGTGAGTGAAGATTTTATACATATGGAAAATGTGATAGATATGTGAGTGTTATATAGTTAAATAACAATTTATGAAATATATAGATAGTTATTATTACAAATTAGAAATTAGATGAGTAATTAACTACTTTTTAAAGTAGTTTAAAAGGTATGTTTGTTGAAGCAGAGTATATAGCAAAAAAATGAAATATGTAACTTTTAGCTAAGAAACCATAATTAGCTTTAATTTACTAAATTTAAGTTTGAAATTTTGTTTCACTTATTCTTCCTCTTTATAGAGTTTCCATTCTGAATTTATAAATTTTTTGAGGAGTTTAAATGTTTGTGTTTAAGGGAAAAAATTTTTTTTTTTAAACCAAATTACAGAACTTATATACCCTGTTTTGTTTTTTAGCATAGATATATTTAATTGACTACTACTCAAAGGAAAGTAATTTTTGGAAATATATATTTAGTAGTTCACTTTAATAGTTACTGCCAGTTATAGGCAGTTTTTACCAGCTCCCGGTAATGTAGACCTTTTAAGGGATAGGTACTTAAGGTCAGCTCGTTTCATTTTACTGGCTTCCAGTATTTAATTTTGATTTTAGTACATATTTATTTAGTCTTTGAAAGGTTTATAAACTTTTCTTTTCTTATCTCAACACCTTTTTATTTAATTATTTTAAAACATATCTATAAAATTATTAAGTTTGTATTTGGTGAAGATTTAATGAAGTTAAAATCTGTAGATATACGTTGTGGTATAGGTAACCAGCTACCGAGATGGGGTAGTGCAGATTTTATTTATTTCTCTATTTTATTTTGCAAATTTTATTTATTTATTTAATTTTGTAGGTTTTATTTATTTATTTCTCTGTTTTACTTAGAAAATTTTATTTATTTATTTATTTATTTATCTATTCTATTTTGCAGGTTTTATTTATCTATTTTATTTTATTTAACCCAGACCTAGGCCCAAGCAACTTCCGCCTTTACCCAGGATGAAAAACTGTTTGCAGTGACAGCATTTCCACTTCAATGATCTTAAGGACACTGTGCAAACCTGGCTTGGGAGAGTTCTTGCAGGGAGTACTGGAATGCTCATGTATAGGTGTGACAAAGGTTTCAATCCTCATGATGATCATGTTGAAAAGTAGCTTATGGATGTGGCCAACCTTTGTCAATAAAACCATTTTTCCATTCACATTTGTTTTGATTTTAAAAAAATAGCCCTCGTATTACCACCAATACATAAAAACAACAGCTTGTGGAATAACATCCAAGTTAATGCACAAAACATCTTTCACAACAATAAGCTCATATTTATTGTTTCTTAATCAATTTTCTTTGAACAAATTTCTCTATATGTGAACATCTTTCACAAAAATAGCTAGGTTTCTATATGTTCTTCATCTTTAACAATACAGGTTCAGTATTGCATAATTTTGTAGATTTATGTTTTCCAAAAGCAAACAACTAATTTTACATGTTCATAAACAGTATTACAATAACTACATTACATTGGTTGTCTAAAAGGCATGCTATGTTATACAAATGTGCTTTCATTCACACAGGGCATGCCATTGCTGTACTTGCTTCATCGGAATACTAAATGCTGAATTCCAATGGTTCAAAGCTTTTCCTCTTGCAAACATGTACGAGCCAAGTACAAACTTCCCAATCAGCTTATCTGTGGAAAACAAATCAAACGTGAAAAAAAGTTCAAGAAACATACATATACATATGCATTCATTTTTACATGTTTCTATTCTTTGAGTCCAAGCAGTGGGGAGAAACTGCATAGCAATTTGAGTATACTGCATCTGAGTGATAACATTTATCCGATAAATTAAATTGTTCTAAAAATCTCTTGTATATTTATTAAAAAGCTATTAGATTTTTCTGCCTAAAACTGTTACATATGTTACCACCTGCTATCATTGTCAATTTAGATGGCAGATAGACTGCCACAGTAAGCCAGTCACTTCGGTCCAATTATTTATGTATAACTTTAGCCATTATAAGAGAAGTACACATATCTTAATTATACCATGTACTTATTTGAACCTTTGTGAGCCTTTTTAAAAAAAAAGTGATTTTTTTAAAAATTTAAGCCAATATAATACCTGATCCTTCTTCTTCTTTGTCTTCTTCTTCACCACCCTTCTCATTACTATTATTGGTATTGGTGTTGGTGTTGTTATTATTATTACTACCATCACCACCACCGCCACCACCACCGCCGCCGCCACCACCGCCACCACCACCACCACCGCCACCACCACCACCACTGCCGCCACCACCACCACCACTATCATTATAATTATTACTGTTATTATTACTATATTATGATGTTTTTTTAAATTTCAGATATACTAGAATAGTGGTCTGCAAGTATTGGACTTATGACACATGAGCAGCCAAACACTGACGGAACAATCTATGAGGAGAAGACACGAGCAATGCAAATACGGTAAGCACATATAGTACCTAGCAGTTTGTAACGTTTATTTGTTACTGAGAATAATCTAATTCTAGATGATTCAGAGTCCAACATTAAATGTTAGTTTATGATGAGTTAGAACTTATATTACATTTGTTAATAATAAACGCATTAACTGTGGGCTGATTCAGTGATGCAGCTTCCCAAGAGTCCTGGACGATAGCTACTATATTATGTTTAAGGAGCTTGAGTAATCTTATTATATATTCTTATAATGTTGGCATGCTTTTTGTGTTTACGATAGCCAAGGAGAGGACCCCATTAGGATAAATAAATAAATAAGTAAATAAGTATATAGACAGACAGACAGATGGATAGACAGATAGAGATAGTGGATGGATGGATGGATGGATGGATGGATGGATGGATGTATTGTTGGATGGATATTATAAGTAAGTAAATAAGCAGATAGACAGATAGATGGACAGAGATGGATGGATGGATGGACAAATGGATGAATGGATAAATAACAAAATAAAATAAATAAACGTTATAAGTTTCCCAGCAAATCCTGGCTGGGCTAGTGGTTTTTCAACTAACACAATTACACAGTGCAAAGGCTCCTACTGCTCAGTGGAGTTGTAATGCCCAACCCTCCCCTACTCTGCTCTTTGAAGCAGGTGCTCTGAGGAAAGAGAAAACCTTCCCCGTGGAATGATATCACAGAGCCAAAGACCTGCTGATCCCTGTACTAGAACAATGAACTACATCCAGTATGTGCCAGGGTCTTTGGAGAAGTATTTGGAGTCTCTCAAAGTTTTCTGAGCACTATTAAGAGACGAATGAAAATTGGAGTAGGATGGCCAAAATGGAAAGGAGATATCCACAGAATTGTAAAGCTAAGAGAAACGAGGGAAAAGGTAATAATATACTTCATCTTAAAACTGAAAGCCATCTCAACTTAGCATAAAGAAGTTACTGAGAATCTGTAATACAGGCGTTGCACGATGCCTTAAAGTGAATGGGGACTCCTTTATTTCTTATACTTTCTCTGTTTACCCACCTCATATGGAGGACTTACCCCCCAAGACTTACAAGTGGCCACCTGGGGTTAGAAATCCATCGAGGAGCTGGCAATCTCTGGATCGGAGAGTAGCCAGGATGAACACCAATTTAATACCTGGTATGAAAGTGAGGAAGGAGATGACATAAAATGAAAGTGAAATGCATAAATGGAAAGGTGATAATAGAGCAATTGAAGGAACGAATGGCAGGGAAACCAGAGAACCCTGAGATCATTTTGTCCACCAGAAATTCCACATATGGTCCCGAGGAATTGAACCCAGGCCACTTTTTTGAGAGGTGAGTAGAGCTTCTTTTACAAAATATTAAATACTAAATTTACTTTAGGATTTGGTGCTCCAGCAAGACACCAATGTAGTTACTACTAGAGGATGTTGCACAAAATTCAGAATGGCAAAGAAGATGAAAGTAGCAATTTTATTACTGAATTATGAATTCATAAACTGAGTGGGAGAAACTTTTCTCCAAATCATGAAGGAGAGAAAATGGATGTGGTGTCATACTGCTTTAACATGCATCAGGTGTAGGTACTTCCAGAAGTATCTATAGAGGAGTCTTAACTAATGCAGATAGATAAGCCAATTATGTTCTCCATATAACATGCTTAAGACACCCAGTTACTCCTAAAATTTATACGTGGAAGACAGCCAGTCATGTGTGACATTAATTGAAGCAGCATTCATATTGGTTTCTTAGGGAAGTAACAATTTTCAGAACAAGCAAAAAGCTTGAAACTATTCTGTGATGGTTGCACTAGTCAAAACATAAATATTTATGTTGTTCATTGATTGATCTTGCTTCTGCTTAGTAGAAGCTGTAAACATTTGAAGGAAATAATAATGTCTTCCCTAGTAATAGGACTCTTCTATCTTCCTTCTGTCCAGGTGTTTGAAATGGTGGACTATGAGCAAATAGTATTCCCTGTGCAATACACTAAAATTAATAAGTCCATTGGTGCTGTACATACTTGCACGTTTTGAAATTCTGTCAATGAAAACACATCATTAACCTCAAATTTTATATCCAAATTTGAGTTTTTAAATTAAAATTTACTAAAGTAAGAACAACTCAAAACTTGAGTCAGTTTCTAATTTGTTCTTACTTTAGAATCTTGTTGCTTCACTGTTAATAGCTTCATTTTCCTTAATTAAAATTTACTTCCCAAGGTTTTGGGAGCTAAAGTTTTTTTTTTTTTCTCTCTTTTGTTTTACTGGATGTAATACAATTTTAAAGAGCTCTCGATATGAAAAATCTGTATCTTAAATGATGTAATATTTATTCATACAAAAGGTACCTTTTCACAGAAACTATTGAGAATAAAATTTTGAAAATAATATGACTAGTAGGTTACACATTTCTAACCACTTTAGCAGAGTGATTTGTTTTGAGATAATAATTAATTACCTTTGTAAAAAATGAACATAAAAATAAAAGCTGTCTACATTTTTCAATGTATGTAGCTCTCCAATTTCTTTAAAATTTACAAAATAAGCAAATCCCTGTGTTAAAATATGCATAATACTCCAATGAGTGTACCCTGTAATTTTGAACAAATTCTGGCAAGTAAAAACAAAACAATATGCTTTATTCTTAAAAAATATAATTTACGGGAAACAGCTATTAAAGTTGTCAATGCATCCCAGTTCCATATGGTGTGCATGGTGATACAGTGTTTTGTTTAAATGAATGAATTAACAGTAAATGAGGGAATAATGAGGGAATGAGTGTTAGATTCCAAAACATTACATGAAAGTAAAAAAAACTGACCAGTTTACATCCACAAAGCAGCTCAACTTCCTGACCAACCTCAATGCAACATTGTGGACTTACTTCATGTGTAAAAGAGCTGCTCGGAGTATTCCTTCATGTCTTTTAAGTGATTAATTATTTCATAACCCTGTGTGATATGCCATAATTACTACCAAAGCTATGTCAGAAATAAGGTACTCTATGCATCTTACAAGTAACAAACTGTTATCTTCGTACATTCTTGTGGAATTATGCATCCAATGAGGAACGAAAACCACTTTTTTTTTTTTTAAATCGGCTGATCAAAGAACAAAATGCCATTAGACTTTTTTGTTTGTAATGCTTCTATGAAGCACATATTAGAAGGAATGTAATGACTTCCCTTCCATTCTGTATATATGTAATTGGAAAGGGGATGTTCCGATCAATGCCAACGAACTGCTGGATCATAGTAGCTTCTATTGGTAGCATTTGACATTCTCCAGATGAATTTGTAACAATGCAGTGATGGGGGACATTAAAGTTTAAGAGGTAATCTTGGTTGTTGAAAATATAGATTTCCTTCCATAATGTCAGTTACAATGATAATTTTTCTTGCTTTAGTAACTGAGTTTCTGGTTTAGTTTCATAATGGTGGTTCCAAAACTGAGTTACAAGTGTCAGTTTTTCCCTTTGTTTATACTAAATATTCCTGAAATGTCCATTAGTCCTCTTCTCAAATTTGTTTTAGTTTTTCCAATACAGTGGTTTTTATATATTCCTGATTTCTTGTTAACTGGTGTTTTATTTGAAAGACATTTTCAGTGCCTGTTAGATGCTGTAGTGCTTAAATTCTCCTAAACTTTCCATTTAATTTAGTATAAGGCAATAAGGTGTATTTAATTCACATGAATCAGTCAGCCATACATACTGATCATAATTGTTTATCTTAAAATATCACTTCTAAGGATTCTTATTTTTTTTCCTTCTGCTTACCCAGCAAGTGCGGAAGAGCTGGAGTGGGCCTTCCCTGTTTTACTGTCAGTAACTTATCCTCATATTTTAACTACAAGTATGGTTGTTTCACTAATTGTTTTATTACACATTGTTCATCCATTTCGAAGAATTAGTACTAGCAACTCTCCTGGTACACTGTACGCTATGAAATACTAATACTAATACTAATACAGCTATTAAGGACCTAACAATCGTACAATATTAAAAACAGAGCATTCCTGCTAACTTAAAGTTGCATTCACACGCCACATATCGGAGACATAGGTAGGTGTAGCGACATGGGATTCTGAAGTCTGCATTCCCCTGCCTCACCCCTCTTTCCCCGGATCATAGTGAAGGCTGTGGTAGCAAGCATCTGAAGACCTTTTCTCCTCTCTGTTCAATGGTAGAGAGCGAGATATATTCCATCCGACGCACTAATTCTTCATGAGGGAAACTGACTAGTATTGCAATTATTGTTAATATTACTTATTAATTTCTAGTTTAGTTTGGATATGGGCTTCGGTGATAGCTTTGATAGCCCACAATATACGCCACTGGTTTATTTCATCCATATGTTCCAAATACATAGAATACATCACAAGTTCAGCAGAACTCTCTATACATGTAGAACAATGTTTTTACACTATACCATGTTATAACTACCACCGAAGTTTCACTCTATAGCTGTTAGGGAACTTACCCTCTGCTGTTGTCTTTCCCTAGGTCTAAACACCCTTAGTATCAGGGACATAGCGTCCCATGGATGTGGGTGATGTGTTTCATACCCTGCCAGTTTTCCTTACTTAACTTTTCTGTTATCTGTATACTAATCCAACTGCCATATTGCTTGTTAAGGAGTCTACTATGCATTATTATTGTTAGTGTATCACGCCAATAGTAAAAATAGTGAAATAGTGGCTGGTGGTTGTGCTTACCTCATGCTAGTCACATCAAATGATGTCCATACACAGCGGATGTAATGCAGAAAAGTGCATCTCGCTTGTTAATGTTAGTGAGGTTTAAGGCTAAGTTTTTCAGTATCTTGTTTGGCAGTGAGGGTTAATTTAATATATTTAACTTTTTCTGTACATATCAGAGTACAACAAGCAGCATTTTGAAGAGCAATGTGTGAGCATGCAACAGAAAAATATACCAGGAAACTGAAGGCAGGGTATGCACATTGTTCATATGCATCCGTGTGGTTCACTACAAGGAAAATACATGTTGTAGAGAAATTGCTGCATTTCCTGGTAACCTAGTGCTCCAAACTGAGTGCTTGTAATCAACAAACTGACAATGCAGGGAAAAATAGTAGGTCTGATTTTTCTATACTTTTAGTATTTACCAGTTGGTGAATTATAATGTTCTATAAAAATTATAAAAATTGTGAAAAAATTATTTTTTCAGAGTTAAGAATTTTTATTTAATAAACCAAACCATTACAGAACGCTCTGTTCCCAACATTCTTTTGAGAGTACTTATCTATAAGTTTAAAATTATCAAAATTTTGAAATCTTCATCATGTGGAGCATTTCAGATAAGCTGCCGAAAAAAGAAAAGATAATGAATTTAATGGTGTTAAAGATATTGCAATGAAAATTTGAATGTACATTACTCCTTAGATGTATAATCTGCTAATAATTGTAGAATTTAGAAATTTTGCCTATGCGTACCCTTAAAACGAGTACAAAGTGGATACACAAGTTCACACACTGTGCTACGCCACTGCTTAGTGTCCTCTCACCTTACCCCTCCCTCATGGGAAATTCCATCAAGGGCATAGGTAGAAAAGGTTTTCTATAGGTTGAGGTGCTAAGTGCCCCCTCCAAACCTTGTCTCAGAGTCATACACCAATAAGGAATACAATATACCATTTTGAGCAAGAAAATACCAACTGTCATTAGAGGCTGGAGTGTTGTCAGGCTGAGGACAACCTGAGGTGTGTCTTACATGTACCCACTCTTGTCAGGGCTTAACCACTATAATGGGGTTTGCAGGGTGGCGGCTTTTTAGGTTGGGGTAGTGATTTGCTCCTCAACAGCTGTAGGCAACTACTGTTAAGATGTCTACATTTTAAGGTTATTGAGCCTTAAAAAATAAAGTATCAGATAGTGTGACTTCATTAACTTCATTACATCTTTAATTTTACTGTGGCTATGTGCATTGTATACTACACACCATCATTCAGTTATACTGTGTGTTTTGTTTTCAAGAACTTTGAAATTTATCAATATGAGTCAATATATTATTATATTATGTGGGTATTCAAACCCACTTTGGTGATTAAACAGGGTAATACATTTAAAGTAACAGAATATCAATGGAGAACCCATGAGGATTGCAGCAATCACATTTTTAATGATACACGATAAATAAGCTGTACATTGGCCATAAGAATATGGTGACTTTTTTTTTAAGAAATAGATTGCCCAAACTGACAGTATGTCACCTGGTTAGATGCTGGCCTACTGATCCCAAGGTCATGGGTTCAAACTGGCCCATGCTGATGGTTTTCAAGTGTGCTTAAAAACGACAGCTCCATGTCAGTAGATTTACTGGCATGTAAAAGAACTCCTGTGGGACAAACTTTCAGTACACCGGCGATGCTGCTGTGAACCTGGCAATTGACAGCGTCGTTAAAAACCAAAATAATTTTTTTCATACTCCAAAGTCTACTGAGTCTGCTGTCTCACACAACCCAGCAATCTCTGTAATCCTAAATAGCGCTGAATAATCTTTCAAACTTGGTCTTCAATAGGGTTACCAGACGTCTGGAAATTCCTGGGCATGCTCTATATCTTAACCATTTGTCCAGTGTCCAGGGGAAATGTTCCAAAAGTCTCTAATGTCCTATATTTTCAGAAACAACCACTCATCGTTAGAAAATGAACTGGCAACTGCAAAAATAGAAATTAATAATTGGTTATTAGCCTTAACTGTAACTCACTTTGCTAACATGACTGCACTGGCTACAGTCAAAGAGTATATTCATGCATAGTAATGTTGAACGGGAGATGGGCAACGTACCATTTGCACTCCAAGGCAAACAGCTGGTATTCTGTGGAGGCAAAGCAACACAATGCTCATGTTGAAAGAGTTTTTCACTAATAAGAGCAAAGTGGACAGATGAAAGGAACTGATTATCTATTGATTCAGTTAGAGGTATTGTGTTAGTGAAGTACAATTTTAAAAATTTCAGTTGTGTAGAATTTCTTGATTATATTTCAAATAAGCTAAATGTTTTGCGCAAGATTGCTTCTTCAGAGAAGTATAACTGACTTTTCATGATGACATTTAACACTGTATGCCTCAAAATTTTAAGAAAATATAAGTGTGTATGTGTATGGGTATATATAAATAACATTTAAATAATAAACTTACATTACTTTTACATTGACCAACAATGTCCTATATTTTTTTACAGTTGTGTCCTACATTTCCATAAAACAATCTGGTAACCCTAGTCGCCAAGCAAGTGGATAATATTCTGGGTGATTCATTTGCTTCACGGCTGGATTTATTGTGCCTAGAACAATAGCATTTAAGTATGCCAAACTGCAGAGACACAATTGTGCATGGGCTATCTAGGCTTTAGCACCACAGGTACAAAAAAGATAAAAATGTAAGATACTTGAGAGGTAGACCTGGAACTGAAAAATTTAATGCCACTGATTCTACCTATCCTTGTAGGTAAACTTTAAAATGTAGCATCAGATATGAAAAATTCAATGCCATAGCTGGGATTTGAGTCACGGATCTTCTGCTCCATGTGAGGCTGTGTAGACTTAAGTACTTGTGAGTTGCCAGTGGCTAAGTGTCTTGAATATGAGATTCCCTTGTGGTCTGCCAGGAGAATGTGAATCAGTTGAATTTAAGGCTATGCCTGTATGTTACCATAATAGCTCAGTGGTTAAGAACAAATTTCTTGATTTATGTTTCAATTTCAATAACTAAGCAGTTACAGCAATAGACCTTCAATTCAATGACTCGAAATATCATACGAAAGGTGATTGTTCATATTACAAAATTGCTCCCTTTCACTGCTAAGACCGAGTTAACTCGGTGGTAAAATGTTGCTGCTGTCTTGCTAAAGACGAGTATACTCGGTTGGGCATCATGCCATTTTCTAATGCCCGTAACCACAGAACACCTAGTAGTCCCGATGTCCCGAGTCCACAGCCCGAGTCACTTGCATTAAAGCGGGCCCACGTGCACTGACTTCTTCTGCCATCTCTTGGCTATACGCTGACACTAGTTGATGTGCAGTCTCTGGTGTTGTATGACATCTGCAGGGTTTTATAGTAAACTGTGCACAAGTCACATGTTAGCTGCGGGAAATTACCGCACGCCACTGCCAGTTGGGCTAAGATGGCGTCATTACGTGTGGGGCATATGTTTATCGACAAGGAACTTTTAGATATTTTTACAACTTTAGAATCAGATGAAGAGTTTGATTTCCCGTCTAGTGAATCCGGAAGTGAAGGTGAACGTGAAACCGAACAAGAACTAGTTCGTGATATTACAGGCCCATCACATTCTTGTAAAAGACCACGAGTGCAAACTCCTTTGTTTCGGTGGAAAGACGATGCGTATGTGCCGTGAATCCATCCATTTAATGACAGTGTTGCAGGAATCACAGCTGGGACTTTGAGTAGTGCTTCGGAGGTATCAGACTATTTCTGTCATTTTTTTAGTGTAGATGTAATGCAGAAAATAGTGGAGGAGACAAACAGTTTCTACTCGTTTATGACAAATGTGGTTCCACCCTCCCCATCCTCTCGTCTTCAAAAGTGGCATGACACTAATGTGGATGAAATGTATGTATTCTTAGCACTGACCATGCTCATGCCAAGAGTAAAAAAACGAAAAGTATTGGTCTACTGATCCTCTGATTGAAACTCCTCAGTTCCGCAATTACATGTCACGGGACAGGTATTTGTTGTTACTTCGCGCCCTTCATTTCTGCGACAACAATACACAATCGGCGGGTGACCGATTATATAAACTAGAAATGATTATAGGTCACCTTCGGCATAAGTTCAGTGCTACAGTCGGCCCATTTTCTAATATTTGCATTGATGAAAGTGTGGTGCTATTCAAGGGTAGGCATGAATTTTAGAAGGGCGCTAATGACCTAGATGTTGAGCGCCCTTAAAACCCACAAATAATAATCTTCAAGGGTAGGCTCATCTTCCGACAATTCACTCCTTCTAAAAGAACCAGATTTGCCATCAAATGATTCATAATTTGTGACTGTGAGACAGGCTACATTTTAGATTTTATAGTATATACTGGCAAACAAACTGAACTATTTCCTATTCAGGATTTTGGTATGTCTGGAGCTGTAGTTCAGACACTCATTGAAAAATATTCTGGGAAGGGACACAGTTTGTGGCTGGATAACTGGTATTCCAGTCCCTTGTTGTTTGACAGTCTTCATAAACAAAATTTCAATATTTGTGGAACTGTTAGGAGGACCCGAAAAGGAATGCCTTTATTCACAAAAAAACTACACAAGGGTGAAATTGAAGCCAAATTCACAGATAATATGATGGCACTAAGATTGTTGGATAGACGGGAAGTATGCATGCTTTCAACCCTCCACAGCAATCAGAAAAAGCCAAGTAACAAATTAGATAAACAAAAACATCCCATTCACAAGCCCAAGTGTGTCCTTGAGTACAACCAAAACATGGGGGCAGTTGACAAAACTGATATGTTGCTTTCTTCTGTACATTCCATGCGGAAATCAATCAAATGGTACAAAAAGTTTTTTTTTCATCTTTTAGATTTGTCTATTTTAAATTCTTGTATATTATATAATGTCAAAACTGGTGGAAACATTGCACTTGTGGATTTCCATTTAGAAGTAATTCGACAGCTGCTAAGAAAGTATGCTACTCCAAAACAGTCGAGTAAAAAAGGACGTCCTTCAACATCATCTGATTGTCCTCTTTGTTTGAAAGAGAGGCATTTTCCATCCCTTGTACCACCCACAGAAAAGAAAAAGAACCCAACAAGAAACTGTACAGTTTGTTCACATACAAAGACAGCTGAGAGAAAGACGAGGGAATCCAGGTATATGTGCTTCAAGTGTAATGTGGCATTGTGTGTTGTTCCCTGTTTTGAGGGTTACCACACCCTCCTTCACTATTAGAGTTTAGGGGTAAAAACAAAAACAATACTCTTGTGTATTTTGTAATAGTTTTCTACAAGAAACTGTGATAGTTCATTTCAAATTTCTTTGTAAGAAAGACTATAAGGGAAGTCTACCTTATTCGTATCAGTGCATTATACATTCTAATCAGTGGCATGAAGCAAATAATTATAAAACAAAGGATAAAATATTCCTCACATATTCTGCTGAATGGAGTCCATATACACCAGAAAAAGTAAGGTTATTGCATGAAATGTTATTACCTTGTTCTTAAATATAGAACTTATTTAGAAATATGACATTGAAATTGTTGGCAAAAAGAATTCAGCACAGGAACTATGTGTATATCACCAATGTGATAGCAGTGAAAGGGTTAAAATTTCTCTACCTTTCCACGTTGTGTGAAATGTATTATATATACAGAGTGGAAGGGAAGTCATTACATTAATTTAAACCAGTGATAGATCTTGGTATTTGGAACACATTTTGTATCTTACATTTTTGTCCCTATTTCGCATAGAGATATTTCAGTTTTGTCAAAAACAAGCTGGCAACACTGCAGATTGTGTGGGTATCACTTTCACTTGGTCAGTTCATAAACAACCACTGCAGCAGTGTGGTGTGTTATGAACATAAACAAATAACGTGCCGCGTTCTTCCATGTTTACTGTGCGAGTGTAGGCCAATCACAAGTGTTAGCTCCCAAAACATTATGCCACCCTGCAAGCGATTGACCTGTTTACATCCAGAAACTGGTTCAATTCTCTGACCAAGCTCAATGCAATGTTGTCGACTTACTTCACGTGGGAAAAAGCTGTTCAGAGTATTCCTTCAATTCTTATAAGTGATTCATTTTTTTTCAAAACCCTGTATGATGTCCCTTAATTACTACCAAAGCTATGTCGCAAATAAGTTAATCTATGCACCTCACAAGTAACTAACTATTATCTTTGTACATTCTTGTGGAATTACGCATCCAGTTTGGAACAAAAGCAATTTATTTTCTTGAAATCAGCTGATCTAAGAACAAAATGCCATTAGACTTTTTTATTTGTAATGCTTCTATGAAGCACATATTAGAAGGAATGTAATAGGTTTCGTTCCACCGTGTATATAAATATATATATATACATATACCGGGTGGAAGGTACTGTTTCAGCCTTACATTAACCAGGGATTCTACATGATGAATGCAAAAAATATGTCCAATATGATTATTGTCGAGAAGAACCATTTTGCTGGAAAAAATAATTTGTATCAAATATTTGGAGCCATCTAGCTTCTTGATGAATATATGTAAATGGTCATGCAAATATTGTATAAACAATGCTGTAATGTATTTCTACCCTAATTTTAATGAATTTAGCCACAATTTCATGTTAAAATATCACGCAAAGTTTAATTTCTAAGAGAGATTTTGCAACGTCATGTTAACATTAAATTGTGATTAAATTCATTTGAATTAAAATAAAAATTCATTACAGTATTCTTCACACAGTGTTTGTGTGACAGTTAGTGAAATAATAAACCGTTTATAGCTCAGGAAGCTAGATGGCTCCAAATATTTGATAACTTTTTTTTTTCAGGAAAACAGTTCTTTATTGAAAATAATTGTATTGGAGATATGTGATCCACTCATCATGGTTAACGTATGGTCTAAGCAGTAACTTCCATCCTGTTGTATGATATGTACTCATTTATGGAATAAAATGTGTGCAGTGGTAGGAAAGGATTTAGTTGTTTTTTTAAAGTGGTAGATGTTTATTTTTTTAATTCTCTCTGGCAGATTGTTATATACTCTAATCCCCAAATTCTTCATATTATTCTTAACAATATTTGTTTTCAAAAACTGCGTGATGATAACTGTTCAACAAAGCATGCTGTGCTTAGTTTCAGGAACATAATTTAAGGCAGCTTCCCCAGCTCTTTGTCTACATCTCAGAAATTTTATGTGAGGAATTAGTGAACAGCAGATATGGGTCATGTGCTTTATTTATTTATTTATTTATTTGTTTGTTTGTTTATTTATTTATCTATTTATTTATTTATCTATTTATCTAATGGCAAAGTAATTGAACATAAAAATCATTTACAACTATGATACGTAATTTCTCTAGCTTCCCAGTATCTTGATGCTTCAGAAGACCCAAATATAGCTGGGCATCGCACCAGGTGATCCATGTCCATGACTTGTTGTACATTACAGAGCATGCAGGTACGGCTAGGTACATCGTAGCAGGTGATCCATGTTCATGACTTGTTGTACATTACAGAGCATGCAGGTACGGCTAGGTACATCGTAGCAGGTGATCCATGTTCATGACTTGTTGTACATTACAGAGCATGCAGGTACGGCTAGGTAGAAGCCCAAAACAGTTGAGGTGTTTTCCTAAGATGTCATGTAGAGTGAGAAGATGAAATATTGCAACAGCTTCTTTTCTTGGTCTATCTGTTATTGTTTGTAGTGTTGACTTCCAAGATTTGGTGAGGGTTCTAGAATCTAGGTCTGCATTAAATTGTTGGTTTAAGAAGCTTTTTGTAAAAAAATTGGCAGAGTGATATGACGATTTTGTATTTGGGTTAAGTGTAAGCAATGCATCTTGCTTAATCAGCACATTGGTCTGTTCATTTTCCATAGAGTTGGCTCCTTATTATAATGTTTCAGTTTGTTTAAAGCTATTCTACAGTCTTGGATTTCTGTAGACTGATCCAATTGCTTCTATGGCAGATTTTGAGTCACTTAGAATGGCAACATTGGTGAACTTCTCAAGCTGTAGAAGTTGTTCTAAAGCTGTCCTTATGGCCTCAATTTCACCATCAAGTGCTTTAATTATAGAACAATCTGGTTCTCTTGTACTATACCAGGTGAGTCAGCTGCCCCTTATTCTCGAGTTTTATGCAATCCGCATTTTATACCCCAACATGAAAACATCGACCCCATTACTAGGTTCTACCCGCGTATTTAACATGGATGTTAAACACTCGATGAAATTAGCACTAATATAGATGTTATCACATCGCTTTTCAATATATTCGTAATTAGACAGCTGACGTTTGCACTTCTGCAAATGTTCACTGGAACCAGCGAATATTACATCTTAAACGGTATGTGTACCTCACACGTTACTAGGTAGCTCAGTTGGAACGAGCGCAAGACTCCGAAGTAGTCTGTCTGCTGTGAAGGTGGTTCGAATCACCTCTATGTACTAATTTTTTTTTCCGTGCAATCCTCACAATTTACAAACTATTATTCTGAAAACTGTTATTATATTCATTTTTATTGTTTTATTTATGTTTTATGACATTGTTTAATGTTTCTTTATTGGTGAACTACAATTATGTAGTTGTTTAAACACACCTATAGGTAGGTGCAATTAAAATAAGGATCATTCATACACATTTGAACACAGAAAGCAAGGAAATTACATTGTAAGAGTTTAGCATGGAAGTTAAACTTAATTTTGCACACAATGAATTATTGTGCTATTAAAAATGCAGACAACCAAAAACGATTTAAATTATAATGTCCTAAACCCTCAGAGACTTCATAATTAGATTATTGTGAATTCGGTTTCCAAGTTTTGATGAACATAAAAAAAAAAAATTTACAATGCTGAGACTCGAAGCTGTGTCATGGTCTTAGCGCAAAGGACCCGCCAGAATCCTATTCAGCTATTTCGAGACATGACTAAATAGCACGTACCGCGTGCAATACTAGGACCTGTATGCCTGGCGCTATGCCATTGCCACCTCGCAAGTTTGCGTGCTTGGTTTAGCCTTTTAAGACAGTTTTAATCACTTACTGGGCGTTTTAATATTATTACTTAAATGGCAAAAGCTGTTATGCATATTAATTGAGATGTACGAGGCGTAGTTCACGCAAAAATGTAAATAAACTGTTGTTTAATAATATGTCCTTTTTGACTGTACGGGTCCATGATGGATGAGGAGTGTCTAAATTTTTCCTAATTTTTAGCAGCCAATCCCTGCTCTAAGTACAAGAATCCACCATTTTCTTTTCAGCTGACGTTGTGAGTGTACTCATATGATAGGTCCATTTTTTCCGAGGCGTTTACTGAATTACGTTGCTATGTATACTCTAATAAAAAGTTTGTAAAATCGGCTGGGAACCGGAATTCGCTCTCAGTAAACGAGTCGTATGTTTTTGAGGCGTACTTTAGCGAGGAGTACGTTCTGTCCCTTAAAGCACTGTTGCTCTCAATTTTGCGCATTCCTCTCTTTAAGAACGCCAAGCAATACATTTTAGTAAGCGCAAAACTGGACTAAGGCGCACATGCCGTTAGATGGGTGGCCTACCTTCCAAAAAAATAAGGCGCGTCTGACTCACCTGGTATTTTATTCTATAACCAATGGTGGAGCTATGTTACGTTTGAAGTGAAATTCAGGCAGAGCACAGAAGAGAAGGCTCTATGAACATATGTCACAAACTGCAGTTAGAGAGATCATTTTCAGAATTAAAGTTGATCAAAAACAAGCCTCAAATAGTCATGTTTTTCTTGGAATTTAAAGTGATGTTTAGGAAAATAAGTTATAAATATGTTATAAGCATCTTTATTAGCGTGAAGTGCAGGTGCAAACCAGTGAGTCACCGAGGTTCTCTGACACTTTCATTTTAAGATTGGTTGTTCTGGATAGTACTGCAGTTGAACCTAGTTTAAACATAACCCAGTTTTAAGTAGTTCATATTTATAGGTAAATTTTTGTAGGTCCCGGCAAAATGTAATTTAGAAACGTGCTAACAGAACCTTATCTATACGTAACGCATTTATACGTAATTCGCTGTTCTACGTATTAAATGTCAGTGAAATACAACTAAGTTTTACGCAATTATAATGAGCACACGCCATACGCATCTTAAAAGAAACTCGAGGAGTAGTTTTCTTATCTCTGCTGACAAAGACGCAAGCTGAGTGGGTGGCTTTCGGCCACGAAAAGAAAGACAAAGACGCTTGCTGGTAGAGCCGGCGGCTTTTGGCGCGACATTGTTGTAGTAACAAAGAGAAGAAAGATAAAAATGTTTGGTATCTTTGTTTATTGTTGAACGGCGGTTTTGTCTTTCAGTTCTCAATTGCTTTTAACAAAACCAAAGCCGAAATTGCTTCGGACTTAGGAATTGTTTATGCCATGCTATGTACAGTCATAGTAACAAACTGAGGTGTATGCGCTGAAACCGAAATTATAATGTCAATATATATATATTTTTATAATAGAAAGAAACAAAAGGAGATTCTAGTCAATAGTTAAGGGGAAGACGTAATAAAGCTGAATATGTTAAAGTCTCAAGAATGGAAGCCTAGGCAGATTTAAATGAGTGATAAGGTTACAATTGTTTGTACGAAGCCATAGTGATCCCGCGGGCTGACTCCTATCTTACCATGACGTATTCTAAAGTTAGCCAATGGAAATCGCTTCCTTCGTGTTGCTCACGCAAAAACAAATGCAACGCAACACACACTCGTCTTGAATCGAGTGCAACTTGGGAGTTGTACGTAACTAGCGCGTATACATAATTCGGCGGTTGCTAAAGGGTGACAAAGTTAAAGTGTTATAACGTTGTATTTGAAGTTACAAAGTTACATTCTATTTAAATATCGTCGGCCGTTCTCTACAAATCTGTAAATTTGCAAATAAAGTGAAATGTTGGTTAATTCTTCGTTTGGTTCCATTCCTACCACAGCTCACGCATACCCTGTAGATTAGGACCTCTTGCTAGAGCTAGTCCGGACACCAAACACGAGATCTTATAGGTCTTAAAGGCGACGTCTTCCACGGAGAGAAACGTTTGCGTCAGCGCTTAATGTAAGAACACTGAAACAACTGATTTCTTTAAAGGAGGACAAGTTCAAAAGAATGTTTTCTTCGCACATATCTTTGTTAATTGTAAGATTTTACACATGTAGATCCACTGTATCACTTATTTTAAATGATGCATTATCAAAATCTCATTTGTAAGTAATTCTGAGTTACAGGCAATCTTCCCTCTTCTCCTTGATATACGCATAAATCAGGTTCAACTGTATATTCTAATTTATCCTTGTTTATAGTGCATCTCTACAAAATTTTAGAATGATTGGATGTAAACTTTGTCGTAAGTGATTTTGAAAGTGCAACTATTCATTATTTAAACAATTTGCGATATTTCTTAAATCAAGCAATCCTGCATAGCGTGGTAATGTGGTTACCACAGAAATAAGTACCCAGAATTTCAATGAAGTTTATTAAAAAATATAGAAGTTGGAAAATTCAGTCATATGTACTCTTATATTAAATATAGGTAAAATATGCCTATTTCTATATTCCATTATCTTTTATCTGATATTTTCCTAACATGTTTACCCAAAATTGCAGTGTTATTTTTATAATTGAAAGACTGGTTCTTGCATATTTAGGGGCATAGACATCAATTTCAGCTTGTGAGAAAAAAAAAAAAAAAAAAAAAAAAAAAAAAAAAAAAAAAAAGACGAAAAGTCGGTTATAAAACCAAAGTTGGTATTTAAATTTAATTTCGTTCAAGGAAGCGACATGAAGATTTTGAAGAAAATTTCTCTACTCTAAACTACCCCTTACATGAACAATTTTTCGAAAATTCTGATTTTCTCAAAAATGTCTCTAACGATTTAAATTAAAATGACATATGTTTAAGAAATTTTTATGGCAAATGAAATGTATATTTTGAATTTTCTGGTTATAGTCTATGTAGTCGTTTACTCTTATGACTTTTGCATAACTAGTAAACCGTAAGAGATAGACCAAATCTTACTGTACAAAAATGTGGAACTTGCTAAAACACAATTTATGTCCAAATAAATTTTCTTGTAAGAGTGAACCATTTTGGAGATATTCCTTGTTATTTGTGTGAGTTTTGATAAACTTGAACTTTCGTCAAATGGAACATCGTTATTCATTTTTATATTAGTCGTGCAAAGAGAATGGAATTTGAAAACTTTAAAATATTTGACTATCGCTCAAAGCCTACTGTATTCCTATATTTCCCTTGCACCTGCAAGAAAAATAAACAATCAGATAATTTCTGCAAATGTTTATCTCAACTAACACGAAGAGCATATAGGGATAACGGGTTCGATCCCAGGGACCCGCATGTGGTATTCGTGGTGGACGAAGCGGCGTCAGGGCGGGTTTTCTCCGGGTACTCCGGTTTCCCCCGCCATCTCATTCCACCGGTGTTCCATCTTCATTCCATGTATCATCAGTGTCATCGCCTGCGGTGCCATAGTAGTAAAAGCGGGCGTTAAATACTACAAACATATAGGGATAAGAGTTTGTAAGAACGGTTAGTACAAGAGTAGAGAAAGTCATGTGAGTGCAGCACATCAGATTTTTCAGTATAATTACCTTTTTGAGGGCAGTGATAAGTTTTTCATAAATTTTATGCTTTAGTGCATACCAAATTATTTAGAACTTTGTCATGATGAAGCATTCTACTAGGTTATCCATAAGCCGGTATTTACTACAGATTCACTAATTTTGGCAGAAAATTAATTGCTAGAGACTTCAGTAAGTGTAAAGCACTGATACCAATTGCATAACCTGGCAATTGGTAATACTAAAATTATAAATAAATTATCTACAAAATTTGATGTAGCTATTCCAAAATTCCAACGTTCAAAGTTTTACATGCATTTACCACTTACATCTGCTTGAATTTTAATGATCAATATAGATGTCTTATACCAGGTGAGTCAGCTGCCCCTTATTCACGAGTTTTATGCAATCCGCATTTTATAGTCCAAGATGAAAACATCGACCCCATTACCAGGTTCTACCCGCGTATTTAACATGGATGTTAAACACTCGATGAAATTAGTACTAATATAGATGTTATCACATCGCTTTTTAATATATTCGTAATTAGACAGCTGACGTTTGCACTTTTGCAAATGTTCACTGGAACCAGCGAATATTACATCTTAAACGGAATATTTAGCTTACACGTTACTAGGTAGCGCAGTTGGAACGGGCGCAAGACTCCGAAGTAATCTGAAAGTGGTTCGAATCACCTGCATGTTAATTTATTTTTTTAAAATTTTTTTTTACCGTGAAATCCTCACAATTTATAAACTATTATTCTGAAAACTGTTATTATATTCATTTTTATTGTTTTATTTGTTTTATGACATTGTTTGATGTTTCTTTATTGGTGAACTACAATTATGTAGTTGTTTAAACACACCTATAGGTAGGTGCAACTGAAATAAGGATCATTCATACACATTGGAACACAGAAACCAAGGAAATTACATTGTCAGAGTTTAACATGAAGTTAAACTCAATTTTCCACACAATGAATTATTGTGCTATTAAAAATGCAGACAACCAAAATCGATTTAAATTATAATGTCCTAAACCCTCAGGGACTTCATAATTAGATTATTGTGAATTCGGTTTCCAAGTTTTGATGAACATTTAAAAAAAAAAAAAAATAAAAAATAATAATAATAATAATAATAATAATAATAATAATAATAATAATAATAATAATAATAATAATAATAATAATAATAATAATAATAATAATAATAATAATAATAATAATAATAATAATAATTATAATGCTGAAAGTCGAACCTGTGTCATTGGGGGTTAAGCGCAGAGGACCCGTCACTATCCTATTCAGCTATTTCAAGACCTGAAAGCACGTACCATGGCCAATAGTAGGACTTGTATGCCTGGCGCTATGCCATTGCCACCTCGCAAGTTTGCGTACTTGATTTAGCCTTTTAAGACAGTTTTAATCATTTACTGGGCGTTTTAATAGTATTACTTAAATGGCAAAAGCTGTTATGCATATTAATTGAGATGCACGAGGCGTAGTTCACGCAAAAATGCAAATAAACTGTTATTTAATAACATGTCCGTTTTGACTGTACGGGTCCATGATGGATGAGGCGTGTCTAAATTTTTCCTAATTTTTGACAGCCAATCCCTGCTCTAAGTACAAGAATCCACCATTTCCTTTTTAGCTGACGTTGTTAGTGCACTCATATGATAGGTCCATTTTTTCCGAGGCGTTTACTGAATTACGTTGCTATGTATACTCTAATAAAAAGTTTGTAAAATCGGCTGGAAACCGGAATTCGCTCTTAGTAGACGAGTCGTATGTTTTTGAGGTGTACTTTAGCGAGGAGTACGTTCTGTCCCTTAAAGCACTGTTACTCTCAATTTTGCGCATTCCTCTCTTTAAGAACGTCAAGCAATACATTTTAGTAAGCGCAAAACTGGACTAAGGCGCACATGCCGTTAGATGGGTGGCCTACCTTCCAAAAAAATAAGGCGTGGCTGACTCACCTGGTAGTTTAAATTATCATTATTATTTTAGGTGGGTATATTCTTACCTCTTCCGTAAGCACTGATAGATTGGTATACACAGAAGTTTATGCTGGTGACTTCAATCTGGGCAGATGGGATTTTGAAGTTGAAGCACTGGGAGAAGTTTGGCGAGTCTGTGCCTTTCACAGCAGAGGTTCGCTTCACCTTTATAGTGCGATAATGCTGCTTGAGGGTAACGCGGACGTAGGAATCTTGCTTTTCATCTCGAAACTGCACACAAAACATACAAGCAATAGTTAAATACATACACTTTTAAAATATGTAATAGTCACTTGTAAGTACACTGTGTTCTTTGTATGCCGGGCCGCGGATGGCGTGTATGTGTGCCCTCCCACCGTCTATTGCACTGAGGGCTTCTCCGTTCTAAACCCCGCACTACTTACTCATGATACGTATTGTAATGACTACCAATCCTGCTTTAAGTTATGTCGAGATTTCATCATAAATATATATGTTTAGAGGCCCCCTGTGTCAAAAAAAAAAAGCATTTTTCGAAAAAAGGTCCGTGTGTGCGTGTGTCTGTCCCTGTGTCTGTTTGTCAGTCTTTGTACAGCATAACTCAAAAACGAATAGTCGGTTAAAAACCAAAGTTTGGTATTTAAGTTTAATGTCTTTTAACGATGCGACACGAAGATTTTGAAGAAAATTCTTCCACTCTTAACTACACTTTACATGGGAAATTTTTCGAAAATTTTGATTCTCTCGAAAATGGCTCTAACGATTTTGATTAAAATGCCATATGTTTAAGATAGCTTTATGACAAATAAAATGCAATAATGAATTTTCTGGCCATAGCCCATGTAGTCTGTTTACTCTGAATGACTTTTGCATAACTGGTAATCCGTAAGATAGACCAAATCTTACTGTACAAAAAATGTAGATCTTGCTAAAACATGCTAATTTATGTCCAAATGAATTTGTATGTAGAATGAACCATTTCGAAGATATTCCTTGTTATTTATGTCAGTTTGGCAAAATTTAAAACTCTCGTGGAATGGAACATAGCTATTCACATTTTTATCTTTTGGCCATGCAAAGAGAACGTAATTCCAAAGCTTTAAAAGATTTGACTATCGCTCAAAGCCTACTGTATTCTCATATTCCCCTTGCACCTACCAGTAAATAAACAAGATAAGTTGTCCAAATGTTTATCTAGACCAACCTGAAGAAGATATAGGAATAAGAGTTTGTAAAAATGGTTAGTACACGAGTGAGGAAAGTCATGTGAGTGCAACACAACAGATTTTTATATTCAAAATCGCTGGAATTTCCCGTTTTTCGCAAAAGGCAATTTCGCTTCAATTTGCACTTATCGCTGAAAATTGATAAAGTAATAATATTGATTTATTGGTCAACATCACATAATTCGGAAAGACAATGGGAAATAACTTTAATATAACGTTTGTCACTTTTATCGTTAATGCGAAAAGAGAGTGCCCCTGGACATGTGCATGCGCGTCTGCCTGAGATAAAAACAGGCATCGGCAAACATGTACTCAATGAGGTGTCAGTATGACGTCTCTACATGCAAACCGCAATACACATGACGTAATGTAGAACAGGGGATGGCATTGACCTTCGTTCAGAGTCAGTGCTGGACTCGCTCGCTACAGAGTACAATAAGAAATAGTACACATACTTGAATCCAGCTACGAGTGGTCTACGATACTTTAGGTAGGCCTAGATATTTGAGCAATATATTTCAATTCACTTCTTTTTGCAATGTACCATGAAAATCTAGTGATATATCACAAGTAGCCACTCTCAGTATAGCACGCAAATTATCATCTGTTAATCGCGATACAAGATTTTTTAGATTCAGTTTCTTTTCTTCTACACATTCCTTAAATGCCTGAAATAATTCTACCCCTGTTGTATGTTCCCTAAGTGGAATGACTGCAAGCATATATTCTTGTATCGAGAGGCTGTTGGTAATGGTGCTTCATAATATTCATAAAGTTGAAGGGCTGTAAAATATAGTCCTAATATAATACCAATTCTGCTGTGTCAACAATGTCAGTGCCTTCATCCAGCGTGAGAGAAACGGGTATAAATTCATAAACCTCGGTTTGTAGTCTTTTTTCGGTTATTTCTGCTATTTTATGTATCCTTCTCTGTATGGTTTGTGGTGATAATGCAATATCACTAAAATATCATACTGTTCGGGGCAAATTATGTTGGCAACTTTACTCTCAATTTTTTTTATGAAATCTCCATCACTAAAACATCTCAGTGACTGAGCAAACTCCAAAGCAACAGGATAGCTGGCATGAAATTGTCTATCACTTATAATATTTGAATTAATGTTAGGTGTATTATCTGAATATTGCTTTTTGAGCTGTTGCAGTTGGTTAGTCCGATCTAGACCTGAAAAAAAATTAATAAAGGGCACTACATCAGTGTTATGCTACTTTAAATCGTGGTGTAAATTTATGAATACATGCATGTCTATAATTGTATGGTGATCTTATGACATGTATCATAATGCCGCTTGATGTTCCATTGATGAGTGTCTTTTTGAACTTAACAAACACCTTACGTTCCTTACACGATCAGAGAAGAAATCATCAAAGTGCTATTCTAGATATCAAATTTAATAGACCAGGAATAATTAGATGCACTCTAATTCTACGAATGTACTAAGACTTTAAGTTAAATAAACTAATATCCTTCAGCGTCGTAGATAAAAAAAAATTATCTTTAAATCTTAGTATTAGTCTTTGACAGACATGTTTAGAAGTGCAGGTAAATACGAGAAGACAGTTCGCCCGTGATCGGTGTGTATGCAGTGCCAGTTAAGGCTGCGAGGGAGGGGGGAGGGGGAGACAGAGTAAGCGCTGCCCCTGACACGTCATAGTTGCGAGGCCTCATTGAGTACATGTTTGCCGATGCCTGGATAAAAACGTAAAAGCAATAAGGCATCCAGGGAAATGGAAACAAAAGACAAAATATTAAAACTAAAAGATCGCCAAATCGAAAAAGAAACAAGTGAATACAGTTGTTTAAAATATAATTCTGTAATCTCTGTTCTTATACACTACGCGTGATTTCTATTTGAGTATGGCATTTTGAGACGGGAACTTCCATGTATCTATAATTATAATTATCGGACCAGAACGTAAATGTAAGACACATAGATTTAAGTATAATTTTTGTATGATGAAATTTGTAAAGTGAAGTTGCCTCTTGAACGTATGTTAACCAGGGTGCATTTCTGAATGCTATATATCGACAGAGGACAAACATCTTTTGTCATTTCTCGCTAAGGGACGGCTTGGCCTTAAAAGTCCAAGGACACAGCTGGGGACACAATATACCCCCCTCCCCCATAACGGGACGAGAGAAAGCCGCGTGGGTGAAAAAGATATAAATACGGGAAATTCAATAGGACCCGGGTCTGTCGTGTTCTTGCTACCAAGGGTGAACCTGTAATAAGCATATGTTTAGTTTGCGCCAAAACGTCGTAGTGTCAAAAGTGACCGAGATTAGTGTAAGGATGAGTAAATAGCTGGGGTGATACTAGATGGTTAAAACACAATAACAGAAACTCGCCCGGTCTGTTCTTCGAGGCATTTATGTGATGGAAAATAAATCAGGAAACGTCAGTGCCGTGTATTTTGTCATCTAACCTCGCGTCTGAGAAGACTCCCAGGACCTAATCTCATACAAAATCAACGTAGTGACGTACGGCGCAGAGGCAGCTACTGCACCGGAACACACAAAAGTAAATAACTCTGGTGAAGCCAGCGCTGACCCTGGCGGACCAGGCCCAAGTAATTCAAAAGAAAATGTTTCGTCTCTTTCCCCTACACCCTCTCGTCCATCGGAAAACATTTGGAGATTGAAGTAAACCACTAAAAGTTTTTTTTAAACTGGATTATTTCAGGAACATCAAACATTCCCCGTTTTTCCCTCTTCCTTGGAACATTTAGTTTGGACATGATTTCCTTTTTTGATACCAAATCTCACCTTTGTTAGCAGGCAATCTCCAATGGTGATGTACTGGTTCCATTATATTGATCAATGCCCCTTTTTAACTAATTTTTGTTATAATTCCTGGATAATATACTCCCTCATTATCTACAATAGCAAAGCTTCCAATAACTTTGCCACTCTGCTTTTCGTAAGGAAATTTCATTTGATTTAATTTCATTCAGGGCTTCCTCCAGTCTATCGTGTGTACAATGTCGACAGTGACGCGAAATAACCTTCCTTGTGGATTTTCTAGGCGTGTTATACTCTAAAACAGAGTATTTAGGTTTAAAATAATGAAAATAGACATAAACGCGTTTAAGGGGCACTGGGAGTGAAATTTTGGTCAAAATTGTCAAAAAGTCGAAAATTGTTTTTTTACCTTAAAATGTTCCTGGAACAGCTGTGCATTTGGATCAGCTAACATTTTTCATATCCCCCACTCCATGTGGCCATTACGGCCCTTTCAAATAGCGCTCTTCCCTTAACGTACACAGGATGCTCCTATATAAAAGCCTGGTTTTCTCAAAACTACATTTCTGCATATTCCAAAAGAAGGTCGCGCCTGAGTTTTGCTTCAAATTCAATAACAATTTCCAAAAGTATTCATAAATAGCAGCTCAACAAAACTATGATTCAATATTGATGTTATCATTAAAATGAATTCCAAAAACATTTTTTTTGTATGAAAAAAATTAATAATTTTTAAGATTAAATTTTCTTTGTTATTAAAAAAATATGTACAGCATAATCAGCAAACGTATTTGAAATATCTCTTCATACAATTGTTACCCATGTTTTAGAGTACCAGTTCTGCCAATATAAATGAATTTTGAAAAGTCAATAGACGCGAGCTCTATTTTGAAAATGTGCCTATTAAATTCATAAAATAATTTATATATCATAAACGAATTATCCAATTTTAATGAAATTTGGTGTACCTCCTATTGTCACATAAATACAAACACAGTAAAAATTTCAGAAAAATCTATCAAGAACTGTGGAACTTTCAAATTTCACTCCCAGTGTCCCTTAAATGATACAGTGTATCTTCGATGTACCGCCATTTTGTGTCATAATGTCGTACCGCATTTGTTCGCGTTTTACTCCTTTTCTAGAAAAAGCACAACCAAACGCACAAACTTTAGGATGTAATATGTATTCACAAAATTATTACGAAGCATAATATATATTCGGATAAAGCCACCTTAAAGTCCACTGCACTTGTGCATTTCTTGCACCAACACAAAGTTTCAACAAGTTTCTCAAATTTGCTTCCACAAGCTATATGCACATTGGGTGTTCTAGGTAGCTGGAACAATTTGGTGATAGGTCAAACTCTGCTGACAGAGTAGAGCACTATCTAGGAACACATCGGTGACTTTCCCGTTCTCTGGTGGATGTATATTGCCCGATAACACACAACAATGCTCATGCGGCGTCGGTGTCACAAAGTTGTTCTGGTTTACGGTAATAAAAACTATACACCCAGCAAAAAATAAGTTTAGTGAGATATACGTAGCGAGATATACAAGTCATATAGTGTGGAAAAAAAAAAAAAAAAAAAAAAAAAAAAAACCGAAAACAAACTCATTTAACGAAATGCGAAAAAAAATGAATACAGAAAACGTTTCCGCAATGTTATTTACGTTGAACAAACAAATATCGTGAAATTAAAGCGATAATACAAGCCATATAAAGGGAAAAAACACGAAAATTATAACTCATTTCGTGAATCTTGATCTCCTTGTCAGGCCCAACAAGGATTTGATGGGATATAGGTATACTGTCTCCACTGCTGTTCCCTGTAATCTGAATATGTAGTCCCAATTGGCAACATGAGGCTGAGTGTACCCCGGACCAGACCTCCCAGCGGGGGAAAATCCCCACACCGGTACCAGTGGATCAAACCCGGGTCCTCCGTCCCAGAGGCAGGCTGGCTACTACTGCGCTGTGGAGGCAGTCTATCTAAGTATTAGTAATGCTATGGTAGTTTAATAGACACTGATTAATGTATTTCCTTGCATTAAATGTTTCTTTACAATGCGGTTTCCACACAGTCGTAATGTTCGTGGTGTGGTACATTGGAAGAGTGAAGAATGCCTGTCCCCACTGGCTTTGTATCACACAAATTTCAACTCCCTCAAACATTGTATATATTTCTTAATGTCTCTTCTTCTTTACCTGATTACCCTCCCCGTATGTAGGACTTACAAGTCAGTGTCTAGGGTCAGACGCCTGTCGGGGAGCGCAGGAACCTGTGGACTGGACAAAGTGAAGACCTGGAAGCAGGTGGTCAGTCCAACACCAGATATGAGAGTGAGGAAGATGATATGAAATGCAGGCGAAATCGACGAATGGAAAGGTGGTGATGCAGCAATTAGTGGGATGAGTGGCGGGGGAAACCAGAGAATCCGGAGAATACCGGCCGAGACGCTGCTTCGTCCATCACCAATACCACATGTGGGTCCCTGGGATCGAACCCAGGCCACCTAGGTGGTAGGCGAACAGTTTAACCGCTCGACCACGGCACCGGCTTCTAAATCTTTGATTTTCTCAAAAATGACTCTGAGTGTTTTGATTGAAACCCAGTAAGATATTTGCATGGCAAATAAAGGGTCTATCTTGAATTTTCTGGGAATAACCTGTGAGCTCCTCTTTGTTCGGAAGGAGTTTAGCAAAATTGGTATAATGGTTAAATCATACAGAAACTACCCCCCCCCACCCCCACCTCCGCAAATGTAGATATATTTGAAACACACACATTATTTTAAATGGCCTTTTGTGATGACAGCCATCCTGAGATATCCGTTATTAAGTATTTGAATTTTGCAGTATTTTGTCATCTTAAAGTACTGGCGATATTCTGTTGTTTCTCGTGATTTCGTGGGAACCGTATGGATTTATGCGCCCGGCATATGGCCACAATTAAACAATTGTCTATCACTTCCGCTTCCTGTAACGACCTTGTACAACCTAACACAAAATAAATGAGCAACAGCCAGAGAGGGAGTTCGATTCGGAAAATATCGGAAGCATTCGCTGAGGCTGCGTTCACAATACAAGATTTACCACCGTGCTTTCATTTCAAAACTTTGCGGTAAGTATGAAAATCCTTTCATTTCTTTGTATGCAGAGTAACCGAATGGTAGAACGATGTGTCTCATAATTGGAACAGCTTTGGTTCGAATCTTTTGTGTAGGTATGTCTGTTTTTATAGTTTTTATAATTTAAAGTTTAGTTTGTTGAATGTATGGCAATACCGTATGTTCTCCATGTATAGGATATCTATTAATTTTAAGATACGAATGCATAAAAGCCCAAATTACTCTCTTCGTTTTCAAAAGAAATATTACTAAGAATTCTAAAGTGAAAAACTAAACCATATTTAATTGACTTAATATTGGATGTCCAAATTGTGTGTCTCATTCTTCAGTCATGAAATCGAGCGGGATGGGTCAGGCGGTAACGTCTGTGGCCCGCACTCGGGAGGTCGCGGATTCGATCCCTGTGGCCGAGCACTTAGATATGGGTCTTTCCGTGGTTTCCTCATGTCACTTAGGCGAATGCTAAGGTGCATTACTTCATACCACGGTTTCCCTTCCATCATTTCCCTTTGCTCCGTTCCCTTCTCATCTTTCAGGTGTACTTTCAGGCGTGTAGTGTTGGCAGTGCCGGGCAGATGGCGCAAATGATTGCACATGGTAACTGCTGTTCTCGGCGCTAGGTGGCGTTTGGCCGGCCTTGTCCTCCGTCGCTCAGTGCGACACCGGACCCGCGGTGTGATGGCTGCTTTCAGCACTTGTTAGGGACTTCCGCGCGTCTCTGTGGCCTGTCTAGGTGCGACCCTGTGCGGCACTTTCGGTTCCCTCATTTCATCCCTGACTCCTGAGGGGTGGTAGCCACAATAGATCTCTAACTTTTGCTATGTTTGAGCGCACACACAAAGATGGAGCTACAAAATCTCTCCTCAGGTTAGTGAACGTTGCTGTCTCGGGCTGGAAGTACACTTTAAGTCCCTATATCTACGGCTACGGGTGGTTGCGGTTATCTATAGGGAAGGAATAGTTTGTCGTCGACCTGATTCAGGTCGAAAACGTTTGTCCACAGCAAGACACTGCGCTTGCTAAAGAAGCAATCCCTCCTGGTATGTGTCTGCAATTGAAAGTAATTCTAATTTTCTTGGATCAACCTTGCGTCGTTTGACCACAGCAGGGCTCTGCTCGATCGGTAGCTAGGAAGCAAAGGCTTACCGATAATCGCAGATCTGCATCTGCAGAAGAAAGCGTCAGCCATAACTGGAACAGGGCTATAATCACAGACGAGGTATTTTCCTCTATAAATGGGGAGAAAGCAAAACACATGCTAAAAATGGATCGCCAAGCTTGCGTATCTTTGACGTGTTGGGGTTGGATGTCACGAGATAGCTAGTCCATGTGTGTTGTAGCAGCTTGATGACGCATTAAACAGCCAGCCGTATAAACATGTCCTCGAAATCATAATTATTGTTCCCTCTGTAGGGAGTGGCCGCCTCCGTAGCGCAGCTGGCAGCGCGCTTGCCTGTGGCGCGGAGGACCCGGGTTCGATCCCCGGTACCAGCATGGGGATTTTATCCCCTCTGGGAGGTCTGGCACGGGGTGCACTCAGCCTCGTTAGGTCCCGGGGGGACCAATTGAGGAGCTACTTGATGGAGAAGTAGCGGCCCCAGGTCGAGAAGACCGCATAACTCGCCGGGAGGGCTCGGGGCGCTGACCACGTCCCACCCTCCAGTACTGCACCTCACCAATGACGCCTGTAGTGGGCAGAGGTGGGGGACGCAGCGGCTGGGCGGTAGGCCTTGGCCCTTCGTGGGCTGTCGCGCGGGGTTTACATTTTACATTACTGTAGGGAGTAGATTTTCCTATGGAATGAGTGAATTCCATGAGTATAACCACTTTGCTCATCAGAGTTGAATGCTGTTAAAACTGTGCGGCAGGAGTTGAAGATTGGACGGCGAGACAACACAAGAAGATGGAGGCTTTGTGGAGTCAATACAATGGAAGTATCTTTTTGTGAAAATTTGACTAGGCATTTGATATCATCCATGCCTCTTAGAACGAGGACAGTAATAGAAGTAGAGTTTACACACCCAATATTAAGGGACACTGGGAGTGAAATTTTGGTCAAAATTGTCAAAAAGTCGAAAATTGTTTTTTTACCTCAAAATGTTCCTGGAACACCGGTGCATTTGGATCAGCTATCATTTTTCATAACCCCCAATCCATGTGGTCATTACGGCCCTTTCAAATAGTGCACTTCCCTTAACGTACACAGCATGTTCCTATATAAAAGCCTGTTTTCTCAAAACTAGATTTTTGCATATTCCAAAAGAAGGTCCCGCCTGAGTTTTGCTTCAAAATCAATGAAAATTTCCAAAAACATTCACAAACAGCAGCTAAACAAAGCTATGCTTCAATATTGATGTTATCATTAACATGAATTGCAAAAACTTTTTTTTTTTTTGTATGAAAAAAATCAATAAATTTTAAGATTACATTTTCTTTGTTATTAAAAAAAACATGTACAGCATAATCAGCAAACGTATTTGAAATATCTCTTCATACAATTGTTACCCATGTTTTAGAGTACCAGTTCTGGCAGTATAAATGAATTTTGAAAAGTCAATAGACGCGAGCTACATTTTGAAAATGTGCCTATTAAATTCATAAAATAATTTATATATCCTAAACGAATTATCCAATTTTAATGAAATTTGGTGTACCTCCTATTCTTATATAAATACAAACACAGTAAAACTTTCAGAAAAATTTATCCAGAAATGTGAAACTTTCAAATTTCACTCCCAGTGTCCCTTAAGTTAATTTCTATTCATTTTGGAATATAATAAATACGTATTTCATATTTAGTTTGAAAAGAAATCGAGAGCATTTCAAATTGTATGTGCATCATAAATGCCTTGAAATCAAATAAGACTTAGTAATTGGAGATTATTTATCATATGAGTAATAAGCATTACGTTTTTCTTCTACAAACAAACAGATGAAAGAAACAAAAAATCGCATTCGGGATGCGAACTTCGGTAAACGTCATTGCTGCATATTTGCCTATAACCGCTCTGCTACCAGCGCATATTCACTAGCTTGGACTCAGTGTGAAAGGTGACAACAGAACGTCGATAAAGGCACGCGTCACGAGAGGCCATTGTGAACCGGCCGCGGAAACGGTTGGACTTCAACAAATATACCTAAGCTTCGAAAGTCTGCACATTTTTTGTCTGAGGCTGTACATTAACCGTATTTAAAAAGCCCAGCACGCACGACTCTCAGAGTTCGTTAATGGACAATCGGTAAGGGACCGATCGATACTTCTGGTCTAAAGTTGAATATGTGTGTGCGTGTGTGTGTGTGTGTGTGTGTGTGTGTGTGTGTGTGTGTGTGAGTGTGTGAGTGAGTGAGTGAGTGAGTGTGTGTGTGTGTGAGTTTGTGTGTCTGTGAGTGTGTGTGTGTGTGTGTGTGTGTGTGTGTGAGTGAGTGAGTGAGTGTGTGTGTGTGTGTGTGAGTGTGGGGGGGGGGGGGTGTGTGTGAGTGAGTGTGTGTGAGTGAGTGTGTGTGTGTGTGTGGGGGGGGGTGTCTGTGTGTGTGTGTGTGTGTGTGTCATATAATTTCTAAAGAGTTAATCTGCTACGAATATTGTGAAGGATGTGCTCATTTGTGTTGATGTATTTTTTTGGCTTTTCTACCACTCATCTTTCTGAGGTAGAAGGAATATTGTGTGCTATTCAAACATTTAGTACTGAGAGGTTACCATAGTTAGAGGTTTTGACATCCTCGGAATATTTTTAGTTTTTGTTTTAAACTAAAAGGTCAGAGGGACACGCATATGCATGTGTCATGCCTGTCGTAAATAACACGACGCAAAAACGAAAAGGTGGATAAACACCACAAATAAAAAAATAAAATAAAATAAAAATCTGTATAATAACTCTGGCACCTAATTACTTACACCAGAGGTAATATGCCAAAAGTTTGGCATTAATTTATTCTACACATTCATACATACAACATAATTTACAGGTTCATTTATAAAAATAAAAATTTTATAGAATATATACCAGTTTATAAAGTAAGAAAAGCATATAGAACATAAAAGAAGATAAATAAGTAAAACAAAAACATATTTTAAAGAAAAGTTATCTAGATGTCAGATTTTAAGCTTTCACGGCGAGCATTATTAATCAAGGCTTCACGGGTGATCAGCAGTGAAGCCCTGATTAATAAAAGTTATCTCCTCAAAACAAAAGCACAGTTATAACATCTCACACATACCAACATCACTCTCAAAACAACAAATAGTACTAAACAGCAACAGCAGTTCATTCTACACATAGTACAACATAGTTTATAGATAAATTAATAAAATTAAAATATATTTTTACACAATATATAACAATTTGTAAGATAAAATAAAATTAAACAAATGTATCTCCTCACTACAATATAAAAACACAAATATATCATCTCATACGTACCAGCATGACTCTCACAAAACTACAACTACTATGAAGCAAAACATCACAACTTATACTTGAATCAAACCCCATTTCAGGGCATCAAATGAAGATTTCTCAGAAAATTACCTCGTCCCAAGCAATCGTCTACACTGCCGATGCTAAACTATTTGGTATTTTCTTAAATATATAGCAAATAAAAATTTTTGAATAAAATATCACATGTTTGGAATACTGTCATAAATTAAATGTATATTTTTAGATTTGTATATGAATGTGCAAACATTTTCATTCTTATTGGATATTATATGGGTTAGAAAAAGACTAAAACTTACTACAGAGAAAAACATCAGAGTTCTTGTGTCAGGTAGCCCGTATGGAACATTACCACCTATCAAAATGTCCCTAGCTTTGTACTTAAATTTTACTTTGCTGAAGAGGGTTCAGAATGATCATGAATGTTGAAATGTTGAACATATAGATTTTCATTTCTTCTTGTTCTCCATATTTTAACGATTAAAGTAATATATAACACTTTGAATATGTTAGAATATATAATTTTCAGTTTTTAGCACGTGTAGCAACTGTAAAAGACTATCAAAATGACAGCAAAGTGACATAAAAGGTGTAACATTCAAACGTTCGTATCTTTTTTCCTATGAGAGATATCGAAATTAAACTTTCAATATCTTTAGGGTTGTTTATTCCTCTTTGAGAAATTTCTGCGTTGGCCAGCCTGCCGCAGCATGGCTGTCGGTTATTCATACTTGTTTGTATAGTAGCATATTGTCGCTTTGTCTTGCAATTTTTGTATTTTGTGGTGAAAAATAGGAGTTTTGCTTATCCCTGTTCCTACATATTAATATTTAAAATGTCTAGAAGTAAGAGATTATTCAAGAAACGGAAAAATGTGAGTAAACAGATAGAAATGACAGAAACAAATAGATGTGATCAGGGTTGCCAACTCGTACGATAATTATGGGGGCATACGATAGTTATAATGCTTGTACAATGGTTGCCAACACGTACGATAATTATGGAGGTGTACGATAGTTATAATGCTTGTACAATGGTTGCCAACCCGTACGATAATTATGGAGGTGTACGATAATTTGAATGTATAATAGTTCGATACCAGCGAAATGTCATTTTCAGTGATGTCACGCTAGCGAAATGAAACAAATTACAAATAGCGACACCACTTTTGCCCTCAGGCCTGTCTCCACCCCTCTAAGGCAACAATTTCATACCTACTAGTCCTTCTTCCCTTTATCCTCTTGTTGCCAGTGTGCCCAGATCTGGCAATCTCAATGAAGAAGGCACTGTTCAGAAAATTGATGATCAATGGAGAATACTCGGAATAAGTGATATTCCGTGTGAAATAAACAATATGCCTGAACTTGAGTTTCTGGAGTGCATCACACACGTGTCACCTTGGTGGAAATACTGATTTCAAAGAACTAGCGGCCTCTGCATTATCAGTGATTTCGTTCGTATAATCTGTGTTTCGTTTCCCCAAAAAAGCTTCTTGTGAAAGCTTTTCCTAAACTGGGTTTAGTAATAACCAAAGTTAGAAACAGACTGGCGCTAGATACAGTAAATGAACTTATTCTGTCTCATATCCGAAAGAGCAAATTTGTATAATGCTGCAACAGTTGAGAAAGATGATGAACTTTCATATGAATAGTGCGAGAAACATAAGTACTAAAGTTGTAATATTGGTTGAGGTCATCAATCTTGTAAGTGAATATAATAAACATCATTACTATTATATTTTCATAAGTGTTATACCGATATTTTTATTGTTGTAGCGTTTGGTTTATGTTGTACGATAATTTTGAATTCAAATCTATAATTCTGAGTGGGTGGTACGATAATTTTACTTTTAAATGTTGGCAACCCTGGATGTGATACACCTAACCGCAATACAAATAATATGAGGTAAATAGTTCATCTCACAACATATAAAACATGTACTAGAACTCTATGAAAAAACGTTAGAAAATAAAAGTGTTGATTTTCACTATGAATTATATCTTCATTCCTAGGCGAGTTTGTGTGTCACAAAAAGTGTCGGAGTCCAGTTACCGTCTCTGGGTTTAACAAGTGAAATGACAGTTTACTTTGTCGTTAGTTTCTTAAAAACTACATTTTATCACATATGTGCCTTTTTCTCCGCTCCTGTAAAAGATACATGAGTAAATTTATTACCACGTGTTCTTTATACATGCTTACTATTTTTGACACGCGAATTTATTTCCATCTTACTTTGTTCGCAAAATGAAAAAGTATTCCTTATTTTAATTTGTTTTTTTAACCCTCCGTCAGGCGCAATACCTATTGTTACGTGTTCGGGCGCTATATATCTGAGAGATACCACGTACATATCTGCCTCTGTGCTGTCTGAAATTCCTTCTAAATGTGAAATATTTGTATTTTCTTGTGTTTTAATTATGTTATTTTTATACACCAAATTTTATTTTCAAAGTATTACAATATATACTACTACATTTCAAAAACATGAGTTATGTAAGTTGCAGAAAATAAACTAATACTGCGAATGTACAAAATGTGAAAGGGTAATTATTCTTATATTTCAACATAAAGTTAACAATAAACATCATCAGTTTTTATGAAATTATAAACATTATTACAATTAATCAGTTATTTGAACTAAATTATATATGTGTGTGTCTGTAATATACTTGAGAGTTTTCACTGCAAATTCTCAGCACACTTCTTGCAAACCTGTCCGGCATGCTCTAAACAATAGTACATTTCACATTTCTTGCAGCAATATCTTGAAAGTCGCTTCTTTTTGAGTCTACAAGGCAAGTCTTGCAAACTTTGCGCTTATTTTCAGCAGAAGGACCTGAAGAATCTTCATCACGGACTTCTGTCGCAGTTCGCAATCTGTGTCACTTTCATAATCAACAAAATCTTCATTATTATCTTCATTTTCTTCCCAGAGTATGGCCAGGGCTTTCTGTAGGTCGTTAGGTTTACACAGATTGAACACTTCTTGCTTCTTAGACATTATGGGACGTAAAAACGTGACCAGCAGAAAAAAGACCACAGAAACAATGAGGTACGTGAGCGGGCGCAATGTATCTCACAGATACTTTTGCTTGATAATCGAACGAAACAAGAAGCAACTGGCCAATAATGAAACAGGAAGTGCTACAGTGTGTTTTAGGAAGCTACAATGACTTGCATTAATTTCGCATAAACAGTTGCGTCATATTCTTTAAAAAAGCGGGAGAGGTATCTCTCAGATATATTGCGCCCGACGGAGGGTTAAGTGGTTTGGTTAAAAACATTTCTTAAAAAGAAAATAAATCAGAGACAAACTCTTCTGTTAAAATCATAACAAACCGGATGGTAACCAGGGTAGTGAGGACTGTAGCTAGTAGGCAGGCGTGACTAAAGGCCTGATACCCTGCAATACAAGGTAAAGGTAAAACTGATGGTAACCAAGGTGGTAAGGACTGGAGCTAGTAGGCAGGCGTGACTAAAGGCCAGGCCTGACACCCTGCAATACAAGGTGCAAGTAAACCGGATGGTAACCAGGGTAGTGAGGACTGTAGCTAGTAGGCAGGCGTGACTAAAGGCCAGGCCTGACACCCTGCAATACAAGGTGCAAGTAAACCGGATGGTAACCAGGGTAGTGAGGACTGTAACTAGTAGGCAGGCGTGACTAAAGGCCCGGCCTGACACCCTGCAATACAAGGTGCAAGTAAACCGGATGGTAACCAGGGTAGTGAGGACTGTAACTAGTAGGCAGGCGTGACTAAAGGCCAGGCCTGACACCCTGCAATACAAGGTGCAAGTAAACCGGATGGTAACCAGGGTAGTGAGGACTGTAACTAGTAAGCAGGCGTGACTAAAGGCCCGGCCTGACACCCTGCAATACAAGGTGCAAGTAAACCGGATGGTAACCAGGGTAGTGAGGACTGTAACTAGTAGGCAGGCGTGACTAAAGGCCAGGCCTGACACCCTGCAATACAAGGTGCAAGTAAACCGGATGGTAACCAGGGTAGTGAGGACTGTAGCTAGTAGGCAGGCGTGACTAAAGGCCAGGCCTGACACCCTGCAATACAAGGTGCAAGTAAACCGGATGGTAACCAGGGTAGTGAGGACTGTAACTAGTAGGCAGGCGTGACTAAAGGCCAGGCCTGACACCCTGCAATACAAGGTGCAAGTAAACCGGATGGTAACCAGGGTAGTGAGGACTGTAACTAGTAGGCAGGCGTGACTAAAGGCCCGGCCTGACACCCTGCAATACAAGGTGCAAGTAAACCGGATGGTAACCAGGGTAGTGAGGACTGTAACTAGTAGGCAGGCGTGACTAAAGGCCAGGCCTGACACCCTGCAATACAAGGTGCAAGTAAACCGGATGGTAACCAGGGTAGTGAGGACTGTAACTAGTAGGCAGGCGTGACTAAAGGCCCGGCCTGACACCCTGCAATACAAGGTGCAAGTAAACCGGATGGTAACCAGGGTAGTGAGGACTGTAACTAGTAGGCAGGCGTGACTAAAGGCCCGGCCTGACACCCTGCAATACAAGGTGCAAGTAAACCGGATGGTAACCAGGGTAGTGAGGACTGTAACTAGTAAGCAGGCGTGACTAAAGGCCCGGCCTGACACCCTGCAATACAAGGTGCAAGTAAACCGGATGGTAACCAGGGTAGTGAGGACTGTAACTAGTAGGCATGCGTGACTAAAGGCCAGGCCTGACACCCTGCTATGCAAGGTGCAGGTAAACCGGATGGTAACCAGGGTAGTGAGGACTGTAGCTAGTAGGCAAGCGTGACTAAAGGCCATGCGTGACTAAAGGCCGGGCCTGACACCCTGCTATGCAAGGTGCAGGTAAACCGGATGGTAACCAGGGTAGTGAGGACTGTAGCTAGTAGGCAAGCGTGACTAAAGGCCATGCGTGACTAAAGGCCGGGCCTGACACCCTGCTATGCAAGGTGCAGGTAAACCGGATGGTAACCAGGGTAGTGAGGACTGTAACTAGTAGGCAGGCGTGACTAAAGGCCTGATACCCTGCAATACAAGGTGAAGGTAAAACTGATGGTAACCAAGGTGGTAAGGACTGGAGCTAGTAGGCAGGCGTGACTAAAGGCCCGGCCTGACACCCTGCAATACAAGGTGCAGGTAAAACTGGTGGTAACCAGGGTAGTGAGGACTGGAGCTAGTAGGTAGGCGTGACTAAAGGCCCGGCCTGACACCCTGCAATACAAGGTGCAGGTAAAACTGGTGGTAACCAGGGTAGTGAGGACTGAAGCTAGTAGGTAGGCGTGACTACCTACTAGCTCCAGTCCTCACTACCCTGGTTACCATGAACTTCACTCGGCACGATTCACAGTCTCTGTCCATTGACCGTTTGCCTGACTGTCACAGTCCTTCACTCCACACTTCACTCTCTGGTCTCCTGGTACGAGGAGTACCTTATATAGTGCCCGCTTACAATGGGAAAGTTCTAGAATTGGAGTACTCGGAAGTGCCAGGAAACGAACGATCTGGAAGACAACAGTACACAATGGGGATTGTTTTTATAGGGCCTGTTGTCCTGTCGAGGGACGGGTCATTAACGCACGTAAGGGCTGGGCTGTCGCGCGCCAATCCCCACCCCCAGCCATCGGCAGTCGGTTTTACGGCCGCGGTGACAGTATTTTTGAATGGCACCGGAAGTAAAAGCACTAGTGCTTCCACGAAAATTTTGAATAGTGTGTAGTTTTTTTCTAGTTTATGGATGACCATCCCTGGAATCTTGTGTGTTTTCTTCCTTTTCTATCGTTATTTTCATTGTTATTTCCCACAGAAACATCTCCTAATTTTATTGAAACTTAAATGTTGCTTATACAGAATACATTAGAATGTACTCAGTTTTGTTGTTCTTTTAAAGCAATACTTATAAATAAGAAATGTGGTTTCACACATCCTTTTATTTCATTCTTACTTGACAAAACACGAGTAAAAGTTAACCTAAAAGTTTCGCTCTCTGGTCCGTATTGAGTTATTTAGGCTTCCATAATTATACTCTTAAGGCAGATAGAATCCAGTAACTACACAGGGACTATTTATGACTGGTAATCGGCAACTAAGGTCATTTGACCGAGCAAGATGGCTCCGCCGTATGAGGCTCGCCTTCGGGAGGTCGAGGGTTCGCCTCCCATGGCCAACCTTCCTGATCTATGGGTTTTTTCGGGGGTTTCCCCGGGTTGCTAGGCGAATTCTGGGAAGGAAAATTACATCTCCCGAATTTGCTGCTCCTACACTTCATCTTTGATCCGCTTGGTTGTTTCAGGGCTCTGAGTGTCGGCGTGCATTGCAGGTGTTTGCGCTCTGTAAATCCTCGTCCTCTTGATCGGAGGAGATCTCCAAGTTCCGGGCCCTCCATGGGACCAGTGAACCTACTGGCGGGGTGGGGAGTCGGTGTACGAGCCGCCACCGGGGAGTTCCAACCTTAATCGTTAGGAACCCTGCCTTCTGCTGTCGTCTCTCCTCAGACCCGAGCACCATTCGTGTTCCCTCGCCTCATCCCTCTTTCCAGGGGGCGGGTGAATGAGCATAAAAGGTGCGTAAGCACAAAAGATTTCTTTGGTGGAGGTGTTAATTCCCCCCTCCAAAACTTGTATTTCCTATTACCACTTACCCTCGATACAAATAGTAGATATCTTATAGTAGAATCTTCATTAAGCAATTTATTTGGGGCGAAATCTGACAGTAGGACTTCAATCGCGGACCTTCGTTGTTCATGCCCATGCTCTCCCTCTATGCTGATATGGCAATATGAGGAAATTTGATCTAAGCCTTGTTATCTGAATGGTATAACCGAGGCCAGCGCTAAGGTGAAAGCAAATATTTCGAAATATAATATATTTCTGACGTAAGTAATATGTTTCTCTTTTCCCAAAGGCTTTTCTCTTTTCTTATGATTGCTGTAAAAGTAAAGCGTGTTCTTTCTTAACAAGTCACATTTGTAACAACCCGATAACAGAATATGCAGGAAACCGGCGACGTCAGGGCAAATAGGTTAAGCAGGTTCTTGAGATACCTTCTGCGTCTACTACGAAATGTGAACTTACAGGGGGGGGGGGGGGGGGGGGGAGTTAACCGCTAGAGTAATTACATTCCCATAACTTCTTTCTAAAATTTGTAGCTTTTGAATTATTCAAGTAATCTTCATGAAAAGTAACTGATATAATATGGAGCCTATCTATTAATCAGAAAAAATTGGTTATGCTGTTCACATTTTTTGTTATTACCATCTATATCAGTAGTGCTAATGGAAAAGAAATGAGATGTAACTGATCCTCTTGTTTTGTTCTTCTGTTTGCCTACCATCCAAGGAGCTTCTATTCTCTTAGCACAGTATGCCGTAAAGTCCGACCGCCCGCAACACACGGAGGGGGATACCGGGAGAACAAGGAACTTACGAACCGGCTGCATAGTGTTTTGTCTGTTGCCGTCTGCCGCTATCATTGAAAGACGTGGATGAAACCATACATTTTTAAAACCATTTTTGAAGGCTTTACTTACTAACTTTTTGAAAGAAGATACTGGAACTGGCCAGTCGTTTGTTGGAGCTCTGAGAAACCTTTTCCCGCTAATGGCACAATATACATCAATTTTTTTCGTCATGAAGGGGTACTTCATAAACAATATTAGGTTCTGAGTTACAGGGCCAACTTTTTGGAGCCTACAGTTAACACCCGCACATATGTGAATACAATGTTGCTCTCTCTCTCTCTCTCTCTCTCTCTCTCTCTCTCTCTCTCTCTTTAAATTAATAGACAGGGAGCGTGAGGCTGCTTTTTCTCTACAAGAGAACAGCTCACAGGCCAATCTTTCGACGAGAACAAATGAAAGTGTATTTCAGGACAGAATTATTAGTAGAGATTTGTGCCCCCACCCCAACCTAACCCCTGCGATTTCTATCTCTGGGGTAACTTAAGGATACCCATCTGTGAAATTTTGAAAATCTACAATTTTGATTGGATTGATTTGAAATTTTAACACAACAATCGCTGTATAGTGAGGAGTAACTGTGCTAAATTTCATACATTTAGTCAGGTTAGTTGCTAACATATTAATATTTTATTACATTTTTTAGTATTTGTATAAATGGTTCCCCCATGATGCAATTTTGATTTGAAAAACTTAATAATTTTCAGTTATGTTCTGTAATAGAATGTTAGCAAATTGATGAGATAATTTCTTAATCTTGTTATTAGTTTGGATAAAAATAAATTTTAAAGTTTAAAATCATTATTTTTTTCAGTTAAATTTCGAAATGTAAACTTTAATATTTAATTACTCAGCAGTTATTCACGTTATGAAGAAATTATTTCATCATTTCTTTTTAATATTATTTCTAAGCAGGTACACCAAATTTCATGCATAAGTACTGCAAATTGCATCGTGTGGAGCATTTTAAAGAGCAAACAGTGCTAAAAATAAAAACATGGAAAAACTAAGTTTGAAGTCATGACAAGGATAATGGAAGTGTATTGATATAAATGGACATGACCACTTACAGGCAATCAGTTGGACGGCCACGTGACATAGTTAAAACGGCCATAAGGCTATAAAAAGCATATCAAAATAAAGCAGAAGATTTATACTATTTGATAAAGCAAAAATCCATTTTTGGGAATTTTTGAAATTTTAAGCCCTTTTTCACAGATGCGTATCCTTAGACATAAAGTGTACAAGACAAACCCACACTCCCTAGAAGAATTCAAACAAAATATCCACCAGGAAATTGCCCACATTTCTCAACGTGAACTACGGCGAGTGATGAATAGTTTCCTAAAGAGGTGCCAAGAATGTATGGACACAATGGTGACCAGTTTCAGCATCTCCTTTCATAAAGTTGATGAATAAAGCATTTAAAAGTAATTCTAAACATGGGTTTTATCCGTGCCTTTCTATGATAGCGGCAGACGGCAACGAGCACCAAGGATGCGAACAGGTAAAACACCGCGCAGCCGGTTCGCAAGTTTTTTGTTTTCCCGTTAGTAGGACAATGATACTGCGCGTCACAATGGCATCTCGAAGCTATATTAATTACTTGTTACAATTATATGTAATATGTACAATTATATATGTAATTTTAATTAACCTTCTCTATTAATGCTGCAACGTTAGAGATTTCATACTCGTACAAACAACACTACAGAAAATCTCGCTGAACCTCACGGCTACGTCACATTATTTATCGTTATACGAGGCCTTGACTATTTCATTGGTTGCTTTAGGCCACGGTGCAAGGGTGTGCCACTTCTTTTGCTAAATAACCTTTACCAGTAATCAAAACAAAGGATAAAAATTCAATAGAAACGAAATACATGTTTACGCTTTCGACCGTATTGGCTAAAATAGAAAGAAGTAGTGAGTGCATTCAGTTTGTCATACAGACCTCTTATCATGATTAGCAGCCATACCTTATAGGTTAGTACAAGACGCGCATAAGATGGGACTAAAATCTAAGGGGAAGCCTTGATGAGCACCTAGGTTAGCGAAATGGATAATGTATATGTATGTGAAGATTTTCAGCATGAATGGTATTCATTAAATACATAACAAGAAAGCACTCTATAAGGAAAAAATAAACAGAACTGCTTTCTCACAGTACTATCAATGCTGGTTGCTGCATAGAAGAAAAAAATACATACATAAATAAATAAAGTAGCAGTTTTCCATTCAATTGAAACTATAATTAGTTAATTTAAATTTAATAACTTGTTGCTGATCATAGGAGTACAACAGGAATATAGACAAAACTACGACACAATTTTATTGCCATACAATATATTGCCATAGTCATGTAAACCATCTGATAAATACACTTATCTCCGCTTTTAAGCATGATTAGTCAATTATAACAAAGAAGTAATTTATTTAATAATACATATCTCCATTTTCACAAATGCATCACACACCAATAAATCATAAATCACCATATACAAACATATATATTATATTTCTCTGGTTCTACTTAATACTGCTGTTTCCATTTGATTTCAGCTAGTAGTTTTAAGCACCTTCGCCAGCATGCATATACAACAAGTTTTGCGTGCGTGTGTGTGGTTCTAAATATGTAACATTGGATCTCTTCAGAAAAACCTCCCTCTTTTCCCCTGTATTGCTGTGTTTTCAAGCTACCACTCTGTGCGATAGGTAAGGTGAAGAACACACCTCAAAAGACCCCAGGGAACGACATAAAATGCGCCGAAGATAATCTTTGACGTTCATTGTACAACCTATTAAAAAAACTCTTAGAATTAATCTGAACCACCAATTTCTTCTCTGTAGTCAATTGCCTTTAAATTAGAATTTTTATTAATAAAGATT
Source organism: Tenodera sinensis (assembly GCA_030765045.1). NCBI lineage: Eukaryota > Metazoa > Arthropoda > Insecta > Mantodea > Mantidae > Tenodera > Tenodera sinensis. Next base: position 25,893,383 of record CM060962.1, on the reverse strand, counting down.
CAAAATATGAAATATTTTAGCATATTTAAATTATATTTCGAAAGGTATCTAAATATTTTGTAAAATTGGTAATTCATATTAACCAGCATGCACCTGCATAAATACACTAGAAATAAATTTCATGCAATTCTGTCAAATTGTTTTGAAATGAAAGGCTTTTATGTGAAGAAAAACTAACGTTTGAGAAAACAGGCATTGCACAAAAGGCGTATCAGCCTGCTATGTTGTATCCATAGACTTTAAATGCTTGTAATTCTGATAATTATCACATTATTGGCAAAGAACAAGCTTTATGAAACAGTTTTAAGCAATTTCCAATTTAATTTTGAAGAAAGGCAAAAAAAATTAGCCTTTTCATCGTATACCGACTATGTTAACCCCCTGAAACTAATTATGCAAACGTTTATGTAAATTAAAATGAAGCAGATAGAAATATAAGCTTTTCAAGAAACAGTTGTAGAAGCTTTACAAAAGCAAACAATAATGTATGGAGAAACCATGTGAGTATAACATATCACAATTCTTATTTATATTATCCTAGTAGCAAATTATTAAGGGACCTTGGGACTGAAATTTGAATTTTCTATATTTTTCTAGGTATGAAATCATCCCTTTACACACTGAAGGCTATTTATAAACTACCACACGAAGTTCCATCACAATCTGTTTTATAGTTTTGAGGGAATTAATTATTTAATTTATTCACAATGCGAAAATACTTTAATATTCAAAATAATCCATACGCATCAAAATCCAAAATATCGCAACACTTTTATTGTTTTATAAACTCTGATTGCCCAATAAACACCATCAATCTCTGGCAGGAAGGAAAGAAATATTAGTTTTAAAGTCATTAATATCTTTGCTTAGATGTATATTGAAAATATTTTTAAAACCTTTGAGTACATTTAATTTGTTTAAAGCTAAACAAATTTTCATATTTTGAAATCTAAAACTGAAGGTGTACGCAAATAAATGGAGCACTTGTTGGAAAAATTCTAGGAGTATAGCACAAAATGTAATGCGCATGGAGAAGATAGTGTATTAAAAATTGTAACGTCGAGGAAAAACAATTTTCCTGCAAACCTGCATCATGGTTAGGCTTAGTAGTCCAGCTGCATTAAAGAGGAATCAAGTAATGCGCGTTGGTAGTTTATATGGCGACACAGTGTGTGGAACCGGTTCTGTCCGTCTGCTGTACAGACAAAACGTGCTCAACTTCATTCCTTTGGTAGCTCACCTACTAAGCTTAATCATGATACGAATTAGATTACCTATTTCCCACTTTTGTCTAGTAGTCTCCTCAAATACAGTCTGTCTGAGTGGCTCAGATTGTTAGACGCTGGTCTACGCATCACAAGGTCGTGGGTTCAAACCCGGCCCAGATTTATGGTTTTTATTTTGAAATTTTACGAAGTGATTGCAATCCCAATTTTACTTCATGGCACAGAAATCTCGTAATTGTGCTTAAAAACGACAGCTCCATATCAATAGATTTACCGGCATGTAAAAGAACTCAGGCGGGACGAAATTCCTGTATACCGGCGAGGCTGGTATTCTGGCAATTGACAGCATCGTTAAACAACAAAATAATTTTTATTTGTTTAAGGATACCCATCTGTGAAATTTTGAAAATCTACAGTTTTCATTGGATTGATTTACAATTTTAAGACTACAATCACTGTATAGTGAGGGGTAACTGTGCTAAATTTCATACATTTAGTCAGATTAGTTGCTAACATATTATTTTATTATATTTTTTAAAATATTTGTATAAATGATTCCCCATGATGCAATTTTGATTTGAAAAAATTCATAGTTTTCAGTTATGTCCTGTAATAGAATGTTAGCAAATTAATGAGATAATTTGTTAATCTTGTTATTAGTTTGGATAAACATAAATTTTAAAGTTTAAATTCATAATTTCTTTCATTTAAATTTCGAAATGTAAACTTTAATATTTAATTACTCAGCAGTTATTCACGTTATGAAAAAATGATCTCATCATTTCTTTTTAATGTTATTTCTAAGCAGATACACCTAATTTCATGCATAAGTACTGAAAATTGCATCGTGTGGAGCATTTTAAAGAGCAAATAGTGTTAAAAATAAAAACATGGAAAAACTAAGTTTGAAGTCATAGCAAGGATAATGGAACTGTATGGATTTAAATGGACACGACCACTTACAATCAATCAGTTAGGCGGCCACGTGACATAGTTAAAAAGGCCGTAAAGCTATAAAAAGCATATCAAAATAAAGCAGAAGGTTTAAACTATTTGATAAAACAAAAATCCATTTTTGACAATTTTTGAAATTTTTAGCCTTTTTACACAGATGGGTATCCTTAATCCTCAGATTCATAGCTTTTCTCTTGCGGCGAGATGCCACGTAACCACTTCTTTCCACTAAATTTGTTTTTGATCCCTTTTTGGCTCATATTTCTTCAAATACTGCCGAAAATGTAAGCAGAAAACGGGTGTTATATGTAGCGCACATGGCATTCAAAGTCTGTGCTGGACCTTTAAAAATGCCGGAATCTAAAAAATTTCACTGTCAACCGACGACTGAAGGTTTGGGGATATATATATATATATATATATATATATATATATATATATGCATAAACCTAAAAATCGTCAACTTGATAACTTTACGGTCTTTTTTCGGTCTCAGGGTCCCTTTAATCACTCACTTCGAGACGAGCTGCATAAACATAAAGTAATTTGATGACTGATGAGATATTTAAACACACAAACAGCTTGTATTTTAGGCAAATAACACCTTTTCAAAATAATTTGACCAAAGATGAAATATAAATTCATAAGAGGTTAGCCATAGGAAACTGAAGACATGACATAGGAAAATGTCCTACCTTAAGGTTTCGTGCTTCATTTACTGTAACAGTAAGTCTATGCAGATTTTCGTTATATAGCAATGATACCAGCATTTCTCCATTGTTCGATCTGACTTCTTGCACTTCCTGTAACAAAGAACTTGCTTTTAGTGATCTGTATTAACCTGGGCAGGTAAATGGAGCACATGTCCATTTGATAAAACTTATAGGTACTAACAAAACACAAAGCTAACTACACCATCTGCGCTTTCAAATTATGCACCTGTATTCTGGTAACGCCTGCATTTGTCCAATTGTTTATCTTTTGTAAATATTCATATTAATGACTGCTGAAAAATTGATTGAAAAAAATTCATGTGCAGTTCATATGAATATACCATTTGAAATTCAAACTACTAATTGTGCGGAAACATTTGACCTCCACACAGCGGCCTAGCAGCACAATATCAAGATCATTGCTCTATTATTGATTCCAAACCTTGTTTGCTTCTCTTCTCTACTGAGCGCTTCTCTTCTCTACTGATATCAGGAAAGAAACTTTGAGAAGTTAGCCAATAACAATGAAGACGAAGAATTTGCAGGAACGTACGTCTTCTTTAAAAGAATTTGAAATACTGATACTATTAAACATAACTAATTTATTTATTGTGCACTAGGTTTGTTTACTCAGAGATTCCATGTCTGTATGCGTACGTGTATACTGACGGGCACCAAAAGTGGCCCCAGGTCTTTGACGAGAAAGCATCTGAGAGGTGTTTGGAGAGGAAAGGGGTTGAATTTAAGTACCAAGTGTGGAACTTAACCCACTTTTCGTTTTTGAGAAATGATGTTCACAGAACAATAAACCGATCTTTTTTTTTTAAAAAAGTTCTCTTTTTAGATTCAGGGAGTCCCAAAACATATATTTCCGTTGAAATCTCGATATCGAATTTTTGGGTGGAATGCAATATTTCCCCATACTTTCTATACGTAGTAGAGAAATGATTAAAAATTGGGTTCAAAAGTACCGGGATGTTGCCATGGTAGTTCAGTTGTTTAGAGCAACTACACGGAAAGAGAGAGACCTGTGATTCAAATGCAGACTATGGTACTAAATGTTGCAGTGAAATTCTGTCTCTGCAGCACACATTGTGTTCTAATACGCTGTCCGTTTTATGCAGAGCTACTTATAGATGCAGAACATTTAAGAAAATTGAGTTTTTATTTATGGATGTTCCTTAACTGCTATGTTTATCGGTGTTCCGTTTTATACTAGGTGTGAAAGACCGCTTAATTTTGCTTCTTTTATATCTATAATACGGGGTCACCGACTTCACTTCCCTTCGGGAGGGAGCAGCCTAAGGATTTTATGCTTGGAAAAAGTCCTTCGATCTCGGGAACCGGAGGCTAACACAGGGATGTCCAACCCTCTCTCTTAGAAGAACCTTACGTAATGAGTGGCTATTTTACACTCCACTTCTTCAGTCGGAGAGACAGTCAGTCAGTATCCAGCGACGGACACAAACAGGCGATTTCACGGCTGTTTCTAAGTCATACCTTGAATTTTCTGGGAATGTCTTCAGAAGACCTCTTCATTCTGTATGACTTTTGCACAAGTAGTAAACAGCAAGAGACAGACAAAAGCTTACTAAATAGAAATGTGGTTCTCATTAAAACATACAATTCATGTCAAATATCTCGTTTTTCTTTTGAGCGAAACATTTTCGAGATATTCTTTGTTATTTGTTTGAATTTACCAATATTTATACTTTTTTCAAATAGGAATATGTTACTCTTTTTTATCTCTTGACCTTGCAAAGAGAACGGGATTTCAAAAGCATTGCATAGCAACCAGCCTTTAAAACATTTCTCTATCATTTAAAGCCTACTGTATTCTCATATGCCCCTTGCACCTAAAAGAAAATTAACAATAAGTTACTTTCTGAAAATGCTTATGTCGATTAAAATGTAGTAGATAGAGAAATAAATATTTGCAGGAATAGTGTGTATAAGAGTGAGTATAGCTCTACATATATTTGCGAACAGAGCTTCTCCAAATTGAGCTATATTGAAAGCCCGTATCGCAATGATGCGCGACGATCACTTGGTGTATCTTTTAAAGCTACGGACTTCGACTTTGTCGCCAAATATTGATAGACTTGATAAACGTAAGCAGTACCAAAGAAATCACTAATGAACAGATGTTTGTCGTATAAGATTTGAAAGTGCTTTCGCAAATCAAACGCAACGTACACCTAGCTAACCCACCACTGCAACACAATGCACAACCTGGAGTTAAAGAGAGGGAAGTCCGCGTATAGTGGAAAGAGGTAACCCCAAACTCCCCTCTTTCGCAAAGGTTGGACATCGCTGGGCTGGTATGGCACTCCTTAACCACGGATGGCATAGAAAATCCCAAGAGATCTGCTGTAAGTAAAGGGATTAATTCCGAACTTCCACTACGTTCTTTTAAAGCGAGAGAGCGAAGAAATTTCTGTCTTACAATGGTTTAAGCCAGGGGAAGACAACTTCGGGCCGTGTGACGTATTTAAACGAAGAGCCAGCTTGTACGTTCTTGTGACGTCAGGCGACAGCGGTGTATTGCTGTGCTGCATAGATCAGCGGCGCTACTTGCACGAAACTGAATGAATATGAAAAATGTTATTTGGGCATGTTTACAACATGCCCGAGCTGTTTAGAGAGAACCCTCTTCAGCCTACTCTGCGGGTTTTTACTTGTTGTTTGAGGGATCTTAACGGCGTTAGTGCGAATTTTGTTTTTATTTTGTGTTTTTGTTGACGTTGTGTAGTGGTTTTGTGTTTGTGTTCAGTTCCCCGTGCTTCACACCAGTTTGAGACGAGGCTTCAACTACGTTTCAGATCTTTGCGACCCCGTATTCATTGGATGTTAACAATGTTTCTAGCAGGTAGCACATTGAATTGATAAATTCACAGTGCGACGATTTGCTGAAGGACAAGTATAAACACGAGGAAGACTTGGCTGATTTTTATAAGAATGTTCCTCAAACCAGTTTTCTGAGGTTGTATGCCCTTGTTGCACGGGTATTATGTATGTTTAGTTCTACGTATGTGTGCGAAGAATTCTTTTCTGTTATGAAGCTTTCTAAGTCAAAATCCCGAAGCACATTGTCAGATCACAATCTAACATGCAGTCTTCGGTTACAAATGTGCCGTACGTTACGCTCCAACATTGACAAACTAGTTAAAGAAAAGCGAAATGGCAAACGTCGGAAAATGTCCACCTAATTGTTCTGTATAGCTCTCCTCTAGCTCAGGCAAAATAGTTATAATTTCTGTTCTATTTGCGTTATAACATGACTTCACACAAACTAGAATTATATATATGGCATAAAGCCGAAATGTAATTATTTATAATCTGTGACTGTTCTGTAATTGAAACAGTCAGCATTAAGATTACGATGTCCCGTATCCCATTTCCTCTTGCCCGCTGTGACGTCACACGTTCAACTGGCTTATTCTGGGATCAGTGGGCTGACGTCACAGCAGCATTACCTGTCTTCCCCTGCGCTACAGCGTCCAAACCGTGTATTTCCGGACTGGGGTTCCTATTTGAAAATCGATTAGTTTACCCTCCCGTACAACATACTAAACGTTGTCGGTGTGTTTGGGACACCTGTATAATATATACTCCTTTGCAATTTTTCCTTTCTGCAGACATTGCAATATGAAACTGCAAGTTGAAGAAAATGCTTCGCTTTTTGTTTTCTTTCTTTCCACTAGAAGTAAGATTAGCCGTAACAGCCTCAGTAGGGTATATATAGCGACTCTGCCCCACTTAGCATAAATATCCCATTAATCAAATCCTGTCACGCCCCCCCCCCTCCCCCCTCCCCCTCCCCCTGCCCCTCCACCCCCACATGTGGGAATTTCCAAAAGGTAATAGCGACTCTGCCCCACTTAGCATAATTTCCCCATTAATAATCCGCCCCCTCACACTCCTCTCCCTCCCCCCCCCTTAAGTGACATGGGTATTTCTTTGGACACGTGGGAATTCCGAAAACAGAGAGGGTGGATGGTCTGTCGCGATCAGGATGACAAAGGAAGGATAATTAATGACCCCCGTCCCCCCTGACCCTCCTATTCTAGTGTCTGCATGTGTTTTCGAAAGAAGAACGTGAGGGTAAGAAACCCTACAATGAATGGTCCCTTTCAGATCTTGATATATTTATGTGACAGTTGGAAATGTTCCCCTCTGACAGTTTTGAAAAGAACACGATACAACTTGCAAGGGGGGCGAGCATAGACATCCCCATTTTCCTGTCTGAACAGGCCTAGTGTTTTTCTCTTAACAAAGCAGTCAAAGATCACCACCTGCAGGAAGAAACCTTTTCAATAGCGAAAGGATACTTCTGTATTGACGCGTGGACCACCCATGTGGTCCCCCACTGCGAGGGTTTCCCTGCCTTCCCATTGTGTTGAATGGCAGTCCAACCCCTCCAACACTTCAATGCGTTCCCACACAGTGGGGACAAAAGGAAACCTGTAACATAACTCTTAGCAGAAAAAACAAACTTGCAGTTCGACATAACGAAACTTTTACTGATCAAAATCTACCCCCCCCCCCCACACACGCATTCTTCCGAAGAAAAACCTATTCTCACTGAAATTTTCGGACCGCACACATCTTTGACTTGCACTAACCATTAAGCGGAAGGGTAACTCATTCTCCCTATTGTACTTGCAGGTGGCTGCTTCAAGCATTATTTAAGCATTGACAATGACGACAAAAAGTTAAGGGGTTTCTCTTACACATAGAGGCAAAGACAGCAACAGTATTGTATTGAGAAAGGACAGTGTTGTTTGCTTCTTAGGGAGCATCGCCCAAAAAAGATTAGGTCTTCTCCCTATTGTACTTGCAGGTGGCTGCTTCAAGCATTATTTAAGCATTGACAATGACGACAAAAAGTTAAGGGGTTTCTCTTACACATAGAGGCAAAGACAGCAACAGTATTGTATTGAGAAAGGACAGTGTTGTTTGCTTCTTAGGGAGCATCGCCCAATAACGTTATTTTATACTTGCAACATTCATTTTGTGTATAGTATCATGTTCGACGATCAGAGAGGCTGTTTCTCGTTTCTTTCAAGCAAATTTAAGCTTTGACAACATGTTACTTAAGCTGAAAATATTGTCTCGTCTGTTACCCTCACGCAACTTTCTCTACTCTTGCCCTAACAATTAATACAAAATGTTATTTGCACTAACATCTTCGTGTTAGCTGAGATAAACGTTTTCACAAATTATCTCTCTGCTTATTTCCTTTTATGTGCAAGGAGGTATATTAGAGTAAGGAAGGCTTTGTGTACTGATCAAAAGCTACATGCAATTCTACTGAAAAAGCATTCACAAGGGAATTTTTTTGGGTCCATCCACATCTCTTGACTTCGCATTTGTTTATGTTCCCAAAACTCAACTAAAATCATGGAAATATCTCCAAAAAATCCTACAGGCACACACACATACTCACACGTAAACACACACACACACATACACCCCGCACACATGCACACAAATACACATGCACACCTACACACATGAATGCACAACCACACACACATACACACACACACACACACAAACAGACATACATACGCGCAAACACACGCACAAAACCGCATAAGCTTCATTTATAATTTCCTTAAATTAAGGACTTTATGTTAGCCAATGCATCACTTTTCACAAGGATACTCTACTCAGTTTTCTTTGTGAAATATCCGGGGTGTTTAAGAGGACACTTATTTATACATTTATTTTCTTGTTTATAGTATCTTACGAGATTACTATGCTTGTTTAATCCTAGCAAGTAATATTTTTTAAATCGCACCAAAGAATAACGATACCACAATGCAGGAACAGTAAGCACCCGAGGAACGTAGCTGAATCATTGAACCATCAGCAATACAGGTTTCAAAGTAATGGGCAAATTTCAAACACTAAGTAATATCTCGCCTTATTATTAGTTTCTTTATTGACAAATTCGAGAGTTCTGGTCAAAGTAATTACTGCAATAACACATGTTAACATATATAATAACCCCTTTCAATCATACAGAAAATTCTTTTGACTTCATTTCTACATAAACACAAATATTAAAAATCTGATGTGTTACACTCACGTGACTTCTACCCTCTTGTACTTCCCATTCTTACAAAATCTTATTCCTATATCTTCTTCGTGTTAGTTGAGATAAACATTTGTACAAATTATCTTATTGCTTATTTCCTTGCAGGTGCAAGGAGAATGTTAGAATACTGCAGGCTTTTCTGCCATAGTCTAATGTTTAAAAGCTTTGAGATTCTGTTGTCTTTGCACACTTAAGATATAAAAAATGAACAACAATGATCCATTTCACGAAAGTTCTAAGTTTTTCCGAAACTCACACACATAACAAGGAATATCTCCGAAATGATTCACACTACAAGAAAATTTATTCAGTCAAAAATAGTGTATTTTAGCAAGATCTATATTCTCTATAGTATGATTTGGTCCATCTCTAACGGTTTACCAGTTATGCAAAAGTCGCCCAGAATAAATACGACTACAGGGGCTTCACCCAGAAAATTCAAGATATACATTTCATTTATCAAAAAAATATCTCAAACATATGACATTTTAATCAAATCGTTAGAGCAATTTCCAAGAAAGTCAAAATTTTCGAAAAATGTTCCATGTCAAGGGTAGTTAAGGGGGATATTTTCTTTTCAAATTCTTCGTGGCGCATCCTTGAAAGACATTAAACTTAAAAACTGACTTTGGTTTAACCGACTTTTCGTTTTGAGTTATGCTGAGCACAGACTGACACACACACACATGCCTACACATACACACACACATTTTTAGCAAACACACCTACACTCACACACACATTTAGACATACACACACACGCACACATACACACACGAGCATACACACACATACACACACTCACACACACGCAGACACCCGCACTTACACACATACACTCACACACATGCACCCAAGCACACACATACACGCACCTTTTTGTAAACCTGCTTTTTTGGATTCAGGGGGCCTCGAACATATATTTCCGGTGAAATCTTGACTTCGAATTTTTGGGTGGAGTACGATACTTCCCCTATTGACCAGTAGAGAAAGTAAAAATAGAGGTTGCGACAACTGAGCATAAAAAATACACAACGCTAATTTCATTTCAATATATGAAACTCCTGATATTATTCTTTGTTATCAAATGATTAAAAATTGAAGAGACAGAATAATGAAAATTTCATTCATCTTACCCTTGCTATTGAATAAAGTTAGTGAATGAGACCTGATGCTCTGAAAGTATTTATTTTTTCTCAAGTAGTAATAGATAAGGGGTTAATAAAATATCAACAGGAACTTTTTGTCACTAGATGTAAGTTTATTTAATAAGTTTGCCAGTTTATAGCAGGTTTGTATAAAACAATTGTACTATTAAATCTTACAATCCAGAGGCTTTTAAGGGGAGAATATGTTTGGAAACAACTCAAAGAATGAGTGAAAACTGCATACCAATATTCATTACAACACCAAACCAAAACGGAAAAAAGGGGGGGGGATTGTAGACAGAATACAAAACGAGCTCTATGGTGTTAAAGGAAATTAAAGGCGCAAAACTCCTTATGTGACTTAATCACAGGGAATGACTGATGGTAGCATGGAGATGGGAACAATAACAATGATAATGAATAGGAATCCCGCCAGCCTATATTTTAAACATTTTGTTCGGTGTTATTCATCTTAAATTTTTTATTTAAGCATAACATTTCTTGTCATTTCTTACTGAACCTTCAGCATTCAGTTCATTGAATAAGAAAAGAGAATAAAGACACCTTTCAGATGTTCATACATTCATTTTAAATTACATTAAAGGATGGCATTGTCACTTTCATTATAAAACAAGCTATTATGTATATCATTTCACAGTATCCAAATATTGGAAAGAAAGCTAACTTCTTAGTTTAGCCAATGGAAACAAAGTTCGGCGGGGTGGGGGTAGCTGTTTTACTGCGCAGCTGCACAGGTGTGGTGGGGGAAAGCATTCTAACCTATAAAAGGGTACACCGGCCGCAGGAGTGATTGCAGTTCTAGAGGGCGAAATATCAGTTGGCATTTACACATCACTGCAACAATAACATACATTCCATAATGGCAGGTAAGCCCATTTTATTATACTTTAAAGAAACATTTTGGTGTCTTTCTACGAGTGAAAGTCATTAAATAGGAACAAAATACGCAGAAAAAAGTTTTTATGTTAAATGGCATGTATTTCCTTACAATGGACTTGAAATTATCAGCTCATCATTCATTGCCTTTACACATTGAAAGATTAAGTCAAAGTGGAAATCCGAACTAACGATGAAATTGCCAAATGTAGGAAAACACGTTAACTTTTTTTTCCCACTATTCATTAAATGTTTTCTTTTGTTGTTATTTTTATTATTATTCTTTTATTCTTTTGTAGGAAACATCGACAGGGCAAATGAATCTAACATCAATGGCTCGCCCCCTGGACGTTGCACAACACGACTTGACAAAGTTACAACGCCAGTTAGGCCCAATAAATGCAGTTGTGATAGTTGTAAAAATATTTCATCACTGAAAAGTCTACTGGGGGAAATTCAAGGTAAGAATTATTAAATATTGAAATGCTAGTTTATATCGTTCCCTATTTGTCTCATTGTAGGAATTCCATCGTAAGCAATTTTTGTGTACATTCTGTCTTCCAGCGTTAGCATTACAGCTCCAAACCATATGTTCAATCGAAATATCATATATGATATTTTGTTTTTCATCATTCATCTGACTTATAATATCCCTTTTAATACTCTCTTCTTCATATCAAAGTGACTTATCTCAAATAATCTGTCTCTAAGCCAAAAACATTTTCTTTTATACCTGAATTAAATATAGTCTTTTATTCAATCTTTAATAAATGTTCACTTGCTGAATATGAATATCCACTTCAAATATTATAACACCATTAATTAATTTTATTGTTTCATCTTACTTCAGTCCCATATGAACCAATGGACCTTTCATTGAATCGCCAGCCTAAGGAGCAGCACACCATGAGACCTTCACAAACAGCTTTACACAGAGAATCAGCGCAAAAGAGGGAATTATACCATAAATCACTTTGCGATTGCAAGATCGCTAATCAAGCTGGGAAGAGCACATCTTCTTCAATATCGCAGAGTAATAAGCAGCCGCATGAAAACACCCACCAGATTACAGATGAACAATTATATCAACAACGCAAGTACAGCTGGGAACCTTCAAATAAAAGATGTCATACTCATACATGGGAGCAATCCAACATCCCGCAGCAAAGAAGTCAACAAAACTTAAAGGAATTGATCGAAAATAAGACAAGGATATATATTCATACCTGTGAAACTATGAAATGTGATACTTTGAAAATTGCCATAGAACTTATTTTATAATTCAATAAGATTTCTTAGAACAGATAACCAGCTCTTATAGAGATACGTTATTGACTTTGGCAGGGACTCTAGGTCATATCTAACGACAGTAACAATCATTCATCATGTAATTCATGCTTAGCCTGCAGAGTCGCAGTTATCAGAAGTAACAGGTATTCTATTTTATTCCAAGGGCGGAACAACAGGGTGATAGACACGCACAGAGAGAGAGAGAGAGAGAGAGAGATAGTGAGAGAGAGACTGACTGTTACGTGCAGGTGTTTTACCCATATTTATGAATTGTGAATAATATCCACAGGCATCTAGCCTGAAGCAGTATCTACTTATATTGTGAAATCATCAATTATGTTGAAATGTAAAACGATTTTGATTCATTTAATAAAATTTATGAAGAGAAATATCAGCGTTATCATTTAACCTGTCGTAACCTATCCTAGCCTAAGCAAGCCTACCCTATCCAAATTTAGCCTATCTTAACTAGGAATGCATGCAGGAATAACATAATGCATGATATAAATTAACAAAAGAACATAATTACAATCAGATAATTTTATTTAAGTTATAAAGATGAATACACTACCATTACCATTCAGAAAGCAAGCATATACTATTGAAAGACAATACATATATATTCATTTCATTTCTTAATCATTCAATGATGCCAGTCGATTTCAGTCCATTGATAATTCCTTGAATTTCCTTATAGTGATTCTGTCCGGTCGATTCTTGTGACATGATTAATAATCTTAAACGTTTTACTAATTCATTTGGATCGAACCAAGGATATTCCAGACGAAAAGCAGCATTTGATGAAGGAGCATCTTGCATGTTATTGGATACTTGGAGATTATTACTTTCTTCCAATGATGTCATGTTTCCAGATGTTTTTACAAGGACGCTTAGCGTTGATTTTCCATCTTCATTATTAGATGATTCATCAATTCCAGATTTTTCACTCTCTTGCAACGGAAATGCCCCTGATTCAGAATTAGCTATATTGTTCACAGGACCATTAGAAACCTCTTTCTTGCATATTTTATTATGGCGTTGAAGCCTACTCGTTGTCCTATTCTTTAAAGTCTGCCCACACTCACAGCATTTGAGGAAACGATCCTTTCCAAGACTAATATATGAAAAATTAAGTCTTGCGTATTTTGTGCAATACAACCTTTTACTGTGATCACTCATTGTGAAAATGCAAGTGAAGCTGACAATAACCGTTTAAGCAAAAGTTAGAGATGCTCGATATTTTATACATTGATTGTTCATATGTCAAATATAAACTCGCAACAATGCAAAACAATTTAGTGTAGGCAGACACCCTAAGTAACCACAGGTGAGCAGATGAGGTGACCATGGGTGACCATGGGTGACCAGATGAGATGACCATGGGTGACCAAGGGTGACCAAGGGTGACCATGGGTGACCAAGGGTGACCAGATTAGGTGACCATGGGTGACCAGCTGAGGTGACCAGGGTGACCATGGGGGACCAAGGGTGACCATGGGGTGACCAAGGGTGACCATGGGTGACCAAGGGTGACCAGATTAGGAGACCATGGGTGACCAGCTGAGGTGACCAGGGTGACCATGGGGGACCAAGGGTGACCATGGGGTGACCAAGGGTGACCATGGGTGACCAGGGGTGACCATGGGTGACCAAGGGTGACCACGGGTGACCAGATGAGATGACCATGGGTGACCAAGGGTGACCAAGGGTGACCATGGGTGACCATGGGTGACCAAGGGTGACCATGGGTGACCAAGGGTGACCAGATTAGGTGACCATGGGTGACCAGCTGAGGTGACCAGGGTGACCATGGGGGACCAAGGGTGACCATGGGGTGACCAAGGGTGACCATGGGTGACCAGGGGTGACCATGGGTGACCAAGGGTGACCACGGGTGACCAGCTGAGGTGACCATGGGTGACCAGATTAGGTAACCAATTAGGTGGCCCGTGACCCAAGCATGTACGTGAGCAAAATAAGTGCAAGCTAATGTGAGACTATCAAACATTCAAGATATATAACCTAAATCTAACCTAAGCTAACATAATGTTACCTGAACCTGTTTGTTTGAATCTACACACTGTAACTATTTTTAATTGAGGATTTCATTCTGCTTGCACCAACAAATATAACATTACCTAAGCTGAATTCTTCTATTTCAAACTTTTATTCTCGTAGCACATGCACTAAGTCATCCCATCCCATACAAATATTCAATTTCCGTATAACATAGCCTAATCTACTCTTAATGTGTTTCATGTCACTTAAGACACGATTCAACATTCAGAGAACAATGTCTCAGGTCGATTCTATAGACACAGTTAACAAATCTTTTCTGAAAAGTAATGTTATTCCACTATTCTTCCACACATCACCCATACAGGTTATTCACACCAATCAGATAAACATATATCCTACCCTCACCTAACTCTAATCTAAATTCAAGCAAACTATTAAGAGAATGCTATTGTATTGTAGATGCTCTAATGAAGTCAATGTGATCTTTTCCTCTCATATATAAGTATTCAATTCTCTGAACACCAAACCTGGCTTAATATTCTTGATAGCACGTAAAATAAATCACAATTAATTATCTTGAGAGCAAGCTGTTTCGATTATCTTCTGGAGTGATTGATTTTATGTGCTAACAAGAATATTAAGCCAGGTTTGGTGTTCAGAGAATTGAATACTTATATATGAGAGGAAAAGATCACATTGACTTCATTAGAGCATCTACAATACAATAGCATTCTCTTAATAGTTTGCTTGAATTTAGATTAGAGTTAGGTGAGGGTAGGATATATGTTTATCTGATTGGTGTGAATAACCTGTATGGGTGATGTGTGGAAGAATAGTGGAATAACATTACTTTTCAGAAAAGATTTGTTAACTGTGTCTATAGAATCGACCTGAGACATTGTTCTCTGAATGTTGAATCGTGTCTTAAGTGACATGAAACACATTAAGAGTAGATTAGGCTATGTTATACGGAAATTGAATATTTGTATGGGATGGGATGACTTAGTGCATGTGCTACGAGAATAAAAGTTTGAAATAGAAGAATTCAGCTTAGGTAATGTTATATTTGTTGGTGCAAGCAGAATGAAATCCTCAATTAAAAATAGTTACAGTGTGTAGATTCAAACAAACAGGTTCAGGTAACATTATGTTAGCTTAGGTTAGATTTAGGTTATATATCTTGAATGTTTGATAGTCTCACATTAGCTTGCACTTATTTTGCTCACGTACATGCTTGGGTCACGGGCCACCTAATTGGTTACCTAATCTGGTCACCCATGGTCACCTCAGCTGGTCACCCGTGGTCACCCTTGGTCACCCATGGTCACCCCTGGTCACCCATGGTCACCCTTGGTCACCCCATGGTCACCCTTGGTCCCCCATGGTCACCCTGGTCACCTCAGCTGGTCACCCATGGTCACCTAATCTGGTCACCCTTGGTCACCCATGGTCACCCTTGGTCACCCATGGTCACCCATGGTCACCCTTGGTCACCCTTGGTCACCCATGGTCATCTCATCTGGTCACCCGTGGTCACCCTTGGTCACCCATGGTCACCCCTGGTCACCCATGGTCACCCTTGGTCACCCCATGGTCACCCTTGGTCCCCCATGGTCCCCCTGGTCACCTCAGCTGGTCACCCATGGTCACCTAATCTGGTCACCCTTGGTCACCCCTGGTCACCCATGGTCACCCTTGGTCACCCCATGGTCACCCTTGGTCCCCCATGGTCACCCTGGTCACCTCAGCTGGTCACCCATGGTCACCTAATCTGGTCACCCTTGGTCACCCATGGTCACCCTTGGTCACCCTTGGTCACCCATGGTCATCTCATCTGGTCACCCATGGTCACCCATGGTCACCTCATCTGCTCACCTGTGGTTACTTAGGGTGTCTGCCTACACTAAATTGTTTTGCATTGTTGCGAGTTTATATTTGACATATGAACAATCAATGTATAAAATATCGAGCATCTCTAACTTTTGCTTAAACGGTTATTGTCAGCTTCACTTGCATTTTCACAATGAGTGATCACAGTAAAAGGTTGTATTGCACAAAATACGCAAGACTTAATTTTTCATATATTAGTCTTGGAAAGGATCGTTTCCTCAAATGCTGTGAGTGTGGGCAGACTTTAAAGAATAGGACAACGAGTAGGCTTCAACGCCATAATAAAATATGCAAGAAAGAGGTTTCTAATGGTCCTGTGAACAATATAGCTAATTCTGAATCAGGGGCATTTCCGTTGCAAGAGAGTGAAAAATCTGGAATTGATGAATCATCTAATAATGAAGATGGAAAATCAACGCTAAGCGTCCTTGTAAAAACATCTGGAAACATGACATCATTGGAAGAAAGTAATAATCTCCAAGTATCCAATAACATGCAAGATGCTCCTTCATCAAATGCTGCTTTTCGTCTGGAATATCCTTGGTTCGATCCAAATGAATTAGTAAAACGTTTAAGATTATTAATCATGTCACAAGAATCGACCGGACAGAATCACTATAAGGAAATTCAAGGAATTATCAATGGACTGAAATCGACTGGCATCATTGAATGATTAAGAAATGAAATGAATATATATGTATTGTCTTTCAATAGTATATGCTTGCTTTCTGAATGGTAATGGTAGTGTATTCATCTTTATAACTTAAATAAAATTATCTGATTGTAATTATGTTCTTTTGTTAATTTATATCATGCATTATGTTATTCCTGCATGCATTCCTAGTTAAGATAGGCTAAATTTGGATAGGGTAGGCTTGCTTAGGCTAGGATAGGTTACGACAGGTTAAATGATAACGCTGATATTTCTCTTCATAAATTTTATTAAATGAATCAAAATCGTTTTACATTTCAACATAATTGATGATTTCACAATATAAGTAGATACTGCTTCAGGCTAGATGCCTGTGGATATTATTCACAATTCATAAATATGGGTAAAACACCTGCACGTAACAGTCAGTCTCTCTCTCACTATCTCTCTCTCTCTCTCTCTCTCTCTCTCTCTGTGCGTGTCTATCACCCTGTTGTTCCGCCCTTGGAATAAAATAGAATACCTGTTACTTCTGATAACTGCGACTCTGCAGGCTAAGCATGAATTACATGATGAATGATTGTTACTGTCGTTAGATATGACCTAGAGTCCCTGCCAAAGTCAATAACGTATCTCTATAAGAGCTGGTTATCTGTTCTAAGAAATCTTATTGAATTATAAAATAAGTTCTATGGCAATTTTCAAAGTATCACATTTCATAGTTTCACAGGTATGAATATATATCCTTGTCTTATTTTCGATCAATTCCTTTAAGTTTTGTTGACTTCTTTGCTGCGGGATGTTGGATTGCTCCCATGTATGAGTATGACATCTTTTATTTGAAGGTTCCCAGCTGTACTTGCGTTGTTGATATAATTGTTCATCTGTAATCTGGTGGGTGTTTTCATGCGGCTGCTTATTACTCTGCGATATTGAAGAAGATGTGCTCTTCCCAGCTTGATTAGCGATCTTGCAATCGCAAAGTGATTTATGGTATAATTCCCTCTTTTGCGCTGATTCTCTGTGTAAAGCTGTTTGTGAAGGTCTCATGGTGTGCTGCTCCTTAGGCTGGCGATTCAATGAAAGGTCCATTGGTTCATATGGGACTGAAGTAAGATGAAACAATAAAATTAATTAATGGTGTTATAATATTTGAAGTGGATATTCATATTCAGCAAGTGAACATTTATTAAAGATTGAATAAAAGACTATATTTAATTCAGGTATAAAAGAAAATGTTTTTGGCTTAGAGACAGATTATTTGAGATAAGTCACTTTGATATGAAGAAGAGAGTATTAAAAGGGATATTATAAGTCAGATGAATGATGAAAAACAAAATATCATATATGATATTTCGATTGAACATATGGTTTGGAGCTGTAATGCTAACGCTGGAAGACAGAATGTACACAAAAATTGCTTACGATGGAATTCCTACAATGAGACAAATAGGGAACGATATAAACTAGCATTTCAATATTTAATAATTCTTACCTTGAATTTCCCCCAGTAGACTTTTCAGTGATGAAATATTTTTACAACTATCACAACTGCATTTATTGGGCCTAACTGGCGTTGTAACTTTGTCAAGTCGTGTTGTGCAACGTCCAGGGGGCGAGCCATTGATGTTAGATTCATTTGCCCTGTCGATGTTTCCTACAAAAGAATAAAAGAATAATAATAAAAATAACAACAAAAGAAAACATTTAATGAATAGTGGGAAAAAAAAGTTAACGTGTTTTCCTACATTTGGCAATTTCATCGTTAGTTCGGATTTCCACTTTGACTTAATCTTTCAATGTGTAAAGGCAATGAATGATGAGCTGATAATTTCAAGTCCATTGTAAGGAAATACATGCCATTTAACATAAAAACTTTTTTCTGCGTATTTTGTTCCTATTTAATGACTTTCACTCGTAGAAAGACACCAAAATGTTTCTTTAAAGTATAATAAAATGGGCTTACCTGCCATTATGGAATGTATGTTATTGTTGCAGTGATGTGTAAATGCCAACTGATATTTCGCCCTCTAGAACTGCAATCACTCCTGCGGCCGGTGTACCCTTTTATAGGTTAGAATGCTTTCCCCCACCACACCTGTGCAGCTGCGCAGTAAAACAGCTACCCCCACCCCGCCGAACTTTGTTTCCATTGGCTAAACTAAGAAGTTAGCTTTCTTTCCAATATTTGGATACTGTGAAATGATATACATAATAGCTTGTTTTATAATGAAAGTGACAATGCCATCCTTTAATGTAATTTAAAATGAATGTATGAACATCTGAAAGGTGTCTTTATTCTCTTTTCTTATTCAATGAACTGAATGCTGAAGGTTCAGTAAGAAATGACAAGAAATGTTATGCTTAAATAAAAAATTTAAGATGAATAACACCGAACAAAATGTTTAAAATATAGGCTGGCGGGATTCCTATTCATTATCATTGTTATTGTTCCCATCTCCATGCTACCATCAGTCATTCCCTGTGATTAAGTCACATAAGGAGTTTTGCGCCTTTAATTTCCTTTAACACCATAGAGCTCGTTTTGTATTCTGTCTACAATCCCCCCCCCCTTTTTTCCGTTTTGGTTTGGTGTTGTAATGAATATTGGTATGCAGTTTTCACTCATTCTTTGAGTTGTTTCCAAACATATTCTCCCCTTAAAAGCCTCTGGATTGTAAGATTTAATAGTACAATTGTTTTATGCAAACCTGCTATAAACTGGCAAACTTATTAAATAAACTTACATCTAGTGACAAAAAGTTCCTGTTGATATTTTATTAACCCCTTATCTATTACTACTTGAGAAAAAATAAATACTTTCAGAGCATCAGGTCTCATTCACTAACTTTATTCAATAGCAAGGGTAAGATGAATGAAATTTTCATTATTCTGTCTCTTCAATTTTTAATCATTTGATAACAAAGAATAATATCAGGAGTTTCATATATTGAAATGAAATTAGCGTTGTGTATTTTTTATGCTCAGTTGTCGCAACCTCTATTTTTACTTTCTCTACTGGTCAATAGGGGAAGTATCGTACTCCACCCAAAAATTCGAAGTCAAGATTTCACCGGAAATATATGTTCGAGGCCCCCTGAATCCAAAAAAGCAGGTTTACAAAAAGGTGCGTGTATGTGTGTGCTTGGGTGCATGTGTGTGAGTGTATGTGTGTAAGTGCGGGTGTCTGCGTGTGTGTGAGTGTGTGTATGTGTGTGTATGCTCGTGTGTGTATGTGTGCGTGTGTGTGTATGTCTAAATGTGTGTGTGAGTGTAGGTGTGTTTGCTAAAAATGTGTGTGTGTGTATGTGTAGGCATGTGTGTGTGTGTCAGTCTGTGCTCAGCATAACTCAAAACGAAAAGTCGGTTAAACCAAAGTCAGTTTTTAAGTTTAATGTCTTTCAAGGATGCGCCACGAAGAATTTGAAAAGAAAATATCCCCCTTAACTACCCTTGACATGGAACATTTTTCGAAAATTTTGACTTTCTTGGAAATTGCTCTAACGATTTGATTAAAATGTCATATGTTTGAGATATTTTTTTGATAAATGAAATGTATATCTTGAATTTTCTGGGTGAAGCCCCTGTAGTCGTATTTATTCTGGGCGACTTTTGCATAACTGGTAAACCGTTAGAGATGGACCAAATCATACTATAGAGAATATAGATCTTGCTAAAATACACTATTTTTGACTGAATAAATTTTCTTGTAGTGTGAATCATTTCGGAGATATTCCTTGTTATGTGTGTGAGTTTCGGAAAAACTTAGAACTTTCGTGAAATGGATCATTGTTGTTCATTTTTTATATCTTAAGTGTGCAAAGACAACAGAATCTCAAAGCTTTTAAACATTAGACTATGGCAGAAAAGCCTGCAGTATTCTAACATTCTCCTTGCACCTGCAAGGAAATAAGCAATAAGATAATTTGTACAAATGTTTATCTCAACTAACACGAAGAAGATATAGGAATAAGATTTTGTAAGAATGGGAAGTACAAGAGGGTAGAAGTCACGTGAGTGTAACACATCAGATTTTTAATATTTGTGTTTATGTAGAAATGAAGTCAAAAGAATTTTCTGTATGATTGAAAGGGGTTATTATATATGTTAACATGTGTTATTGCAGTAATTACTTTGACCAGAACTCTCGAATTTGTCAATAAAGAAACTAATAATAAGGCGAGATATTACTTAGTGTTTGAAATTTGCCCATTACTTTGAAACCTGTATTGCTGATGGTTCAATGATTCAGCTACGTTCCTCGGGTGCTTACTGTTCCTGCATTGTGGTATCGTTATTCTTTGGTGCGATTTAAAAAATATTACTTGCTAGGATTAAACAAGCATAGTAATCTCGTAAGATACTATAAACAAGAAAATAAATGTATAAATAAGTGTCCTCTTAAACACCCCGGATATTTCACAAAGAAAACTGAGTAGAGTATCCTTGTGAAAAGTGATGCATTGGCTAACATAAAGTCCTTAATTTAAGGAAATTATAAATGAAGCTTATGCGGTTTTGTGCGTGTGTTTGCGCGTATGTATGTCTGTTTGTGTGTGTGTGTGTGTATGTGTGTGTGGTTGTGCATTCATGTGTGTAGGTGTGCATGTGTATTTGTGTGCATGTGTGCGGGGTGTATGTGTGTGTGTGTGTTTACGTGTGAGTATGTGTGTGTGCCTGTAGGATTTTTTGGAGATATTTCCATGATTTTAGTTGAGTTTTGGGAACATAAACAAATGCGAAGTCAAGAGATGTGGATGGACCCAAAAAAATTCCCTTGTGAATGCTTTTTCAGTAGAATTGCATGTAGCTTTTGATCAGTACACAAAGCCTTCCTTACTCTAATATACCTCCTTGCACATAAAAGGAAATAAGCAGAGAGATAATTTGTGAAAACGTTTATCTCAGCTAACACGAAGATGTTAGTGCAAATAACATTTTGTATTAATTGTTAGGGCAAGAGTAGAGAAAGTTGCGTGAGGGTAACAGACGAGACAA
The DNA here is from genome assembly GCA_030765045.1 of Tenodera sinensis. Classification (NCBI taxonomy): domain Eukaryota; kingdom Metazoa; phylum Arthropoda; class Insecta; order Mantodea; family Mantidae; genus Tenodera; species Tenodera sinensis. The sequence goes on along the minus strand of CM060962.1, from coordinate 25,871,490 downwards.
TATTTTCAGCTTAAGTAACATGTTGTCAAAGCTTAAATTTGCTTGAAAGAAACGAGAAACAGCCTCTCTGATCGTCGAACATGATACTATACACAAAATGAATGTTGCAAGTATAAAATAACGTTATTGGGCGATGCTCCCTAAGAAGCAAACAACACTGTCCTTTCTCAATACAATACTGTTGCTGTCTTTGCCTCTATGTGTAAGAGAAACCCCTTAACTTTTTGTCGTCATTGTCAATGCTTAAATAATGCTTGAAGCAGCCACCTGCAAGTACAATAGGGAGAAGACCTAATCTTTTTTGGGCGATGCTCCCTAAGAAGCAAACAACACTGTCCTTTCTCAATACAATACTGTTGCTGTCTTTGCCTCTATGTGTAAGAGAAACCCCTTAACTTTTTGTCGTCATTGTCAATGCTTAAATAATGCTTGAAGCAGCCACCTGCAAGTACAATAGGGAGAATGAGTTACCCTTCCGCTTAATGGTTAGTGCAAGTCAAAGATGTGTGCGGTCCGAAAATTTCAGTGAGAATAGGTTTTTCTTCGGAAGAATGCGTGTGTGGGGGGGGGGGGTAGATTTTGATCAGTAAAAGTTTCGTTATGTCGAACTGCAAGTTTGTTTTTTCTGCTAAGAGTTATGTTACAGGTTTCCTTTTGTCCCCACTGTGTGGGAACGCATTGAAGTGTTGGAGGGGTTGGACTGCCATTCAACACAATGGGAAGGCAGGGAAACCCTCGCAGTGGGGGACCACATGGGTGGTCCACGCGTCAATACAGAAGTATCCTTTCGCTATTGAAAAGGTTTCTTCCTGCAGGTGGTGATCTTTGACTGCTTTGTTAAGAGAAAAACACTAGGCCTGTTCAGACAGGAAAATGGGGATGTCTATGCTCGCCCCCCTTGCAAGTTGTATCGTGTTCTTTTCAAAACTGTCAGAGGGGAACATTTCCAACTGTCACATAAATATATCAAGATCTGAAAGGGACCATTCATTGTAGGGTTTCTTACCCTCACGTTCTTCTTTCGAAAACACATGCAGACACTAGAATAGGAGGGTCAGGGGGGACGGGGGTCATTAATTATCCTTCCTTTGTCATCCTGATCGCGACAGACCATCCACCCTCTCTGTTTTCGGAATTCCCACGTGTCCAAAGAAATACCCATGTCACTTAAGGGGGGGGGAGGGAGAGGAGTGTGAGGGGGCGGATTATTAATGGGGAAATTATGCTAAGTGGGGCAGAGTCGCTATTACCTTTTGGAAATTCCCACATGTGGGGGTGGAGGGGCAGGGGGAGGGGGAGGGGGGAGGGGGGGGGCGTGACAGGATTTGATTAATGGGATATTTATGCTAAGTGGGGCAGAGTCGCTATATATACCCTACTGGCCTCATACCTACTGCCTTGATGCTGTATGTGCTGGCTCCGTAGAACAACAAGACTGTAGATTCCAGTTTGAGTTTTTATAACTTTCATCCTTACTTTGCTGCGTGTTTTCTGTTGCTACAGCACCAAGGACTTCTGTAAGGCAGGACACAAAGGAGCAATTTTATTGTTTATGCCCCTAAAGCCAGTCTTCTGAAATATGTTTTTCGGTTTGAGTGCCAAAATCGTCAGTGATATTTAAAACACTGAAAGTAAACATAACCGATTATGACTCTTTAATCGCTTTCTTAAAATATATGTTTAACATAAGATGTCGTGGACTTTTGGTGAAACCCGTCCTTTCACGAGGACCCTTTGCAGAGCATGAAGAATAGGCATATCCTGAAGAAACGTGGAAATACATACACGTTCTGCGGCGGTTTTCATGAAGTGAAGGGCTTGTTAGGCATTCGGAACTGCTAAAGGCCGGAATATAGCGCTAAACTTTTCGTGACTAACTGATCTACAGTTGAAAAAAATGTCAGTTAGTCACGAAAAGTTTAGCGCTCATTATTAAATAATTGTTTCACTTTTTAAGGTTTTTATATGCCCTATCACAACCGCCAATGTATTCTCTGTGATCATATGTCGTTAAAATAACATTTTTACACCTATATTGACCATTAGACAGACATTTTAAGAAGAAAATGTAGTGTAAATGTCAGTTAGTCACACGCGGAATATCATTATCACTGCGCCAGAGAGGTCCGCTCTAAAACGTCGTTTCGTTTTCATGTGTTGCGCTCTCAATGGTTGATATCAGGCAGTGGAGTACTGGTACTTTAGAAACTTATAGCCCTAACTTCGAAATCTGAATAAACAGGCCATAAGTTTCCTATTTTCAAATCTTTATATTCCCTGAAAATATTTCGGTGTAGTTCATTTACACTCTGTATAAAACTAAACTAAACTAAACCCCAGCGCAACAGCTCATTAAGGGACAAGGCTTTCCACCCAGCCGCTGCGTCTACCACCTCTGCCCACTAAAGGCGTCATTGGTGGAGTGCAGTACTGGAGGGTGGTACGTGGTCAGCGTCCCGAGCCCTTCCGGCCAGTTATGCGGCATTTTCGACCTGGGGCCGCTACTTCTCCATCAAGTAGCTCCTCAATTGGTCCCTCCGGGACGTAATGGGGCTGGAGGAAAAAGGCCTATGCTGGTACTCGGGATCGAACCAGGGTCCTACGTGCCAGGGGCAAGCGCGCTACCAACTGCGCTACGGAGGCGGTCAGCACCCTGTATCCATTATAATAATACAAGAATTGAAGGTATGTGCGTAAAGACGATCTAAACCTTAAAACCTTTTTCTGATTAGAACTGTCATCTTTCCTTTGAGAGAGGTACTAATAATCTATGAATGGTGTAGCACCAAAAAGTTTGATTGTAAGTAAATATAACCACTTTTATTTCTTATGATCCATTTGAGATGATCCTCTGTAGCGCATAAGTGGTCTAAAACAGAGTAAAGCAATTGGACTAGGGTTGCCAACCTCAGCATACGCAGCCCATAGCTCCACCAAAACTCAAAGATGTACTTGAACTGTTCAATTATTGCCTCCAAATTTTCATGAATATTACAGAACTCTATCTGGCGAAGAAGTGTCACATTTTGACCTGTCTGATTTTGTCTGAAATAAGCCAAATAGGAGCATAAGTTTAAAGTGCAGTTTTATTAATTCCTATTAAGCACTAATATAATAAATCTAAATTGAATGTACAAGGGTGTTTTTGTTAATAATTTAAAACATATAATCTACGTTGTGCTTCATTTAGAATAAGGCGTATTAATGTTACTATTTTGTTATGTTTTCTTTCATAGGCACAATAAAAAAGTTAAAATGTTCTGTGGTCTGCATAAAAATAACTGAATAGAGATGTTCCATTTGACGAAAGTTGAAGTTTTCCAAAACTTACACAAATAGCAAGGAATATCTCCGAAATCGTTCACTCTACAAAAAAATTATTTGCACATAAATTGTGTGTTTTAGCAAGACCTCATTTTTTGTGCAGTAAGATTTACTCTATCTCTTACGGCTTAACAGTTATGCTAAAGCCACCCAGTGTAAACAAGACTACATGGGCTATAGCCATAAAATTGAAAATATTCATTTCATTGTCGTAAAAATACCTTAAACATATGGCATTTTAATCAAAATCTTTATAGCCGTTTTCGGAAAATAAAAATTTTCGAATCATTTTCCATATAAAGAGTAGTTTAGGGTGGAGGAATTTTCTTAAAAATCTTCGTGTCGCATCCTTAAAGGATGTTAAACTTAAATACCAACGTATGCATGTTGAACAGGAATGCATGCGTAGGAAAGGGATGTTATATTGATAGTACTTGTGTTAAGGCTACATATGACTGAATTTTCCAGCTTCTATATTTTTTAATCAATTTTGATGAAATTTTGTGTACATATTTATATTGTAACCATATTATGCTGTGCAACGATTCAACTCTGTATGTTGCTTGGTTCAAGAAATATTGCAAATTATTTAAATAAATTAATAGTCGCACTTAAAAAGTCCCTTGCGACAAAGTTTTCATCCAATAATTCTAAACTTTTGTACAGATGCACTTTAAACAAGGATAAATTAGAATTGTATTGGGTTTTTATATCTGGTTATTTGTTTGGCTTACAGAAAAATGTAAATATTTATATTTCATAATTTTTAAAATATATGGAGTAAGAGCCTGTTCTGAAGGATAAAAAACACACTAAAATCCATCTGATATGAAAACCCAATACAATTTTTATTTATAGTACATATTACTACATACTGTGCAAGTTTCAAGCCATTCTGATAAGAAATGCTCCGCAAGGAGCATTTTGTATAGAACAAAATGCTCAAAAATTGCAAACTGAGAAAAAGGCAAAAGAAAATAAACTGACCTCAGAATTGCCCTGGACCATATGTCTCCCCCTCAGACCTCTTGTTTCTTTCTTCAGATGATATTTTCAATTACATTACAAATGGCAGTAGCCAATCTTTAGCAAGTTCCTGTTCACCTACTTCAAAATAAGAGTGAAATGGCACAGTAACAGTGCACAATAACGTTATATCGTAAAAGTGGGCGTATATGGACATTTAAATACCACGCACATGGAGTTAAAGGATGGCTTCTGTTAGCTTTAAAAATGGCGGAACTGAAAAAATAATGGATGCATATGATAGAGGAAAGATTGTAATATTTTTAACGCTAAAATAAAAAAAATCAATTTTTACAAAAAATCGTCAAAACTCAGTCATATGTACCCTTAAATTTACACTTATATTTTAATTGTTCCAAAATTATAATAAACATTCATTTGTGTTTTGTCGTGGGGTTAATTGAGTCTGGAACAAACCCCACCGCGGGGGTTCCTTTATTCCCATGAAAGAAACAGCATGAAATATGCAGTATGGACTCCAAAGTTGCCATACATAAACTGGGTGTAAACGGCGCCTATTGACCAGAAAATGCACTTCGAGCAAATTAACTATTCGTGGAAGTGTAGCTTTGACATGTAATATTCGGAATTGGAACTATAGCACGTTCACGGTGTTCCCGAACGGCTGTCCGATCTCTTATAAGAGGCAACCAAAATGACAGCACCAGGGATTGTAAAGTGCCTCCTGCACATCACTACATTACGTAGGAGTACTTGGTAATACTGTCGCTGCCTACGAGTCAAGTGTATTCGGTGTACTAATATTTAGCTTTGATTATTACATCGATATAACGTAATATTTGTGTATTATTAATTGTATAGTTCGTATGGTACCCATTATAGTGTTTATGCCCGACAATACCCTAATTTATTAATTATAAGTCTGATAGAGATCCTTTAATGGACCTCCTTAAGTCCAAACTTTAATTAAAAGACTAGTCTTCATCCAATCGGAGAGTTCAATTTTCATTAAAGGACAGGTGTTCCACGTATCAGAGAATTCCCATGCAGCAATGGCAAAGCGCATTATCGATTAATTCTCGAAACGTAACTAGCGCGAGTTTAGTAAAAGCTGAAATGCCAGACAAACACAAACACACAAATTAACCTCAATACAGCACCAACTTCCAAGAATATTGCACTAAGTACAGTCTCGCAAATTAATTTCACTAATTGTGCAATAAATAACGTACACATGAAATAAAGTTTCGCCTGAAAATAAATATATTCAATTTGCCTTCTATTTTTCAATGTTACGTAGCATTCAATGCTTATCATCTTCATCATGCAACTGTGACGTACTGGAAACAAATCGATCGTTTTGCGGCTGCGCAGAACTTCAAATATCAGCTGGTGCAATATGTAGGCGATTGTCCCTGTAGAGTGTGCAACATTTTACAATATTTCAACTATAAAATTAGGTATATGGACGAGCATAAATTGTGGTATGAACTTAATTACTACCATTATAGTCTCGTTGCATAATATACTATTATACTTCTATAGTTTGTATGATGCCTATTATAGTGTTTATAATATGAATACCAATGTAATATTGGGTCGTCTCCTTAGTGCGGTGGTAGCGCTGGTGCTTGCCAAATGGGTTTGATTCCCGGTACCGACGTGAGGATTTTCTCCCGCTGGGAGACCTATTCTGGGGTGCTCTCAGCCTCGTTAGGTCCCTGAGGGGCCAATTGCGGAACTATTTGGTTCAAAAGTAGCAATCCCTGGTTGTAAAGACCTCGTAATGGGCCGGGAGGGACCTGTGCGCTGACCACGTCCCACCACGAGTACTGCACCCCAATCATGACGCCTGTGATGGAGAGAGGTGGGGGACGCAGCGGCCGTGCTGTAGGCCTTGGCCCGGAAAGGGCTGTTGCTCCTCGGGGTAATTGTTATCATTATGTAATATGTCGTAATACACTACAGTTTGTTATAACTAATAATAATAATAATAATAATAATAATAATAATAATAATAATAATAATAATAATAATAATAATAATAATAATAATAATAATAGCAGTAGTAGTGATAGTAATGCTGGTGGTGGTGGTTGTGGTGGTGGTGATGGTGATGATGGTGGTGGTGATGTTGGTGGTGGTGGTGGTGGTGATGATGATGATAGTGGTGGTGGTGGCGATGATGGTGGTGGTGGTGGTGTTGGTGATGATGGTGATGGTGGTGGTGGTGGTGGGGGTAGTGGTGATGATGGTGGTGGTGATGATGGTGGTGGTGATGATGATGGTGGTGGTGGTGATGGTGGTGGTGGTGGTGATGATGGTGGTGGTGGTGATGATGATGGTGGTGGTGGTGGTGGTGGTTGTGATGATGATGCTGATGATGACGATGATGATAGTAAAAATATATGCGGTTAGTTATGAGTCACACATTCAAAAAGGATCTCTTACGTACCTGCTTTGATACATCTATCACAGCTGTGCTTTGTGTACCATTAGTAATGACAGCGGTCCTCTAAACAAGAGGTTCAGGGTTCAAATCCCGCTACCATGTGCACAGCTTTGTATCTATACTTTATCACGATGATCCTCTCTCCACGTATTGGGCCTTGTAGCCCGTAACGCTCTATAGGTCTCTGTATCGAGGTATACCATATGTACATACTTGTTTGTGCAGCATAACACAGAAAATTGACCACCCTCTCGAAATGTATGTTGCTCTAAGCTCATCCCGGTTCACAATGGTGTGTGTCGGGTCGTGAGTCCTTAGTTCTAGAAGGTTAGTAGCATTAAAGCTTGGACGTGAAGTTGGACTGTTACTGGACTTGACACAATGATGTCACAGGTTACAAGCTATCCCTATCCCTTGTAAAGTCTGCTGATGTTTGTAGACACCACTCACCAGATCGTGTCTACCTGCCCGTCGGTGACTCTAGGCCGCTGTTGTTTACTCTCTTTGTATTGACATAATGGTTTGACTGTATGGACGAGAACTTGACGCTAATTGTTTAAGAATTTCTATACCACATTATCAGCATTCATATTGAGTCGACGTTGCTAAACATGAGTTGACGCCCGAGCTGTTTTAAGCAGGTAACTAGCAGTGATGGCCACCGAGGTCCGTATTTCAAGCACAAGTATTTACTTTTAGATAAACGCTATCATTATTATGCAAACGCCTATGTAATTTTAAGGCATCTGTGATCAAAGACAAATACTGAAATGTTCTCCTATTCGTTTTCAAACTAAACATCAAACAAATGAACATTCCTATATAAAGAAGCAAATGGAAAATATTAATTAAGATTAGATCTCCTTGCAGCCCTTCGCTTCTATTACAGCCCTCATTCTCCGGGGTAAGGGTGAAATCAAATAGCTAGTCTAATTTTGGTGAGAGGATATTTTCTCTCAAGCATGCCATACACGATAGCACAAATCCTCTTTGGTCTTAGGTGCCTTGCAGGCTAATTTAATTGCAATGCTTATTTCATCTCTGCCCACACACATCCAATGGGATTTAAATTTGGTGAGTAATAAGGCTAATAAACGTTGTGATATCTGGTGTCTGCAAGAACCAGTTTGAAATTGTTGAGTTGTGTGGACAGGATGGATATCCTGCAAGAATCGGATGGCTATGTGGAAAACCGAGGATGCCCTTATCCTGCTGACTATTTATAGTACCATCAAGCTGCTGCAACACACTTTTTCTCGGAGTCTCAAAAGTGCTCCTTCCTCAACGTTTTTGCGAATAAAGCCGTGGGAGACCAGTTTTTCCACTTCTTTGAAAAACCCAGTAGAGTACGAATGCTTATTCCTGGAGCTCTACTTCACGTATTCATTAACATTAGCAATAAAGTCACGAGCTTTAATATAAAATGCTTTTCCTTTTAACCCTGTACTGCTTATGGGGTCCATGCGGACCCCAGCTATTTTTTGCTTTTAATTTGTAGCTAATTTTAAACAGGAATTGCATTGACTCTTTACCATTTTTGTCCATTCTTAGCCCTTTATATGCAGAAATCGCCTTTCCTGGAATTTCCGACTCATCAGCTTTGCGTAATGGCATTTTATTTGGAAGCTGGGCTCCACTGTCGCCCCATATGCAGTAACAATCGGAGATGTCTTGCATTTCTTTCTTGTTGAAGAGCAGTTGCGCAAGTGAGAGAGCGTAGGCTTTCACGGCGGAAGTCAATATAACTAGGAGTTATTTCCGGGCTGTTATGCCGTGGTCTGCTGGAGTTTGAGTATTCAGACGTTTCGTCCACAGCTGTGGTGGACATTTTCAGTGGCGCGGTCATAGCCTCCTCGGAGAAGTTAACGTAGTGTCTGAGGTGAGTCAATCCACGTCAAATCGCACATCCGTAAAAACACGACTTTTTCGTAAGAGGTTGAAATTTTTTTTATGAATAATAGACATAAAATAAGGAGACACGTATTCTTTTATTTCCGTATTTTTAAGTTATTTGCTTAGTTATGGCTATTAGAAATTAAGCAATTTCTGCGCGCGTCATAATACAAAGTCACTTGTTACTCCAAGGGCATATGGAGTTAGATCTCCAACTTATAACATAGCTAAATATCTAGCCTACCTACTACAACCACACGTCGGCTCGACAGACTCCTTTGAAGACTCCACACATTTCATACAGAAACTACAAAGTCTCACACTACAACCTCATGACCTTCTGATCAGCTTTGATGTCTCTCTTCACCATGGTTCCAGTACAAGAGGTCCTCACACATCTAAAGCACATTTTCTCAGGCGACATAATTGCAATCTTCCACCATGTTCTCACCACTACATATTTCCAGTGGAGCTGTTCGTTATACGAACAGATAGATGGCGTTGCCATGGGCAGAACTCTAAGCCCGGTAGTGGCCAATTTCTTCATGGAATACTTTGAGTCTACAGCCTACGACACTGCTCCACAAAAACCGGCTGTCTGGCTCCGCTATGTGGACGACACCTTCGTCATATGGCCCCACGAAAAACAAACCCTCCAGGACCTCTTACTACATCTTAATAGCATCAACCCCCGCATACAATTCACTATGGAAGAAGAGAAAGATGGACAGCTACCTTTTCTGGACGTCTTGGTCAGCAGGAAAGCAGATGGCACACTTGGGCATGCTATCTATCGTAAGCCCAATCATATGGACCGCTATTTGAATAAGGCCTCAAATTATCATCCCAGACAGAAACGAAGTATGATTAAGACACTCCTAAATCGTGCTTCTCGCATTTGCGAGCCACATTTGTTTCGACAAGAACTCTGCCACTTTGAACAAGCTAATGGGATAAATTATACATAAACAACTTCCTCTCATGACTGAAAAATCAAAATTAACGCCAATAAATGGCAGCTAATACATTGTGCAAAGCGGCATCACACTTTGGCAATGAACCTAACGGTCGGTATTGCACTGTCGTCAGGATGTTAAATACATAGGCGTCACCATGAACCGCATGATCCACTCACATAAAAAATACAGTCAACAAAGGCAGACAGTGGCTAAAGCTATGCGCCGCCATCTTCCGGAGCAAACAGTTGCAACTTAAATCGGTGGTCAAGTCGATGGGAAAGTATTCCATTGTCGTCAGTATGTTAAATACTTAGGCGCCATCATGGACCGCACGATGTGCTGGTCCACCCACATAAAAAATACAGTCAACAGAGGCAGACAGCGGCTAAAGCTATGCGCCGCCATCTTCCGCAGCAAATAGCTGCAACTTAAATCCAAGCCCATTCTACGTATATAGGTCATTTATTCTTTCGGTGGTCCTGTATGCATGTGTGACCTGGGCCAATACCTCCAAAACCGCCCTCAAACAAATTCAAACCCTCCAAAATCTCTCCATCAGCTCCACTCCGAATCAATAGCCAAACACTTCAGCTCGAAAACCAGATCCCAGCCATCCCAGAGGCAATAGCAAAAAGAGCCAAGGCAACATGGACGCGTATTGGAAACCACGAAAACTACATGATCACCAACATTGGCAAAGGCGAGCCGAAGCACCGCAAGCACGCAAGAATTAAAATGTTCTAGACGCGGCACGGCTCGCCGACTAATGCGCGCCCATGCAATCCAGGCCCCAGGCCGCATACACAATACGGCAAAGGCCCGCGCAGGAAAACAGTGGAAAACTGTAAATAGTGTAAAAAGTGAAGCGAAGCGGTAATAGTTCAGTGCGATAACTGGGACGCAAATTTTGGTGCACCTAGTGAAAGTGTGTGTGTGTGTGTGTGTGTGTGTGTGTGTGTGTGTGTGTGTGTGTGTGTGTGTGTGTGTGTGTGTGTGTGTGTGCGCGCGGGTGCGTATGCGTGTGATGGGACATACTGCTCTGGTATGCCCAGGAGTGAATGCGTGTGTACAAAAATATGTTTGCATATATAAAAAACAAACACTCAAAGACAGAAACAAAAGAAAAACCTGAAAGAAAAACACTGTTCTCGGTGACCTAAGGTTGGCCACCGTACGGATTTTTAACAAAACACGAGAAGTGTAAATATTGTAAATTTCCCTAATTACAAGTCCACAACAATTGTAATCTGTAAGCCGGGCCTAATGTACCGGCACCAAGCCAAAACGTATTATATAAAAAAAACTGAAACTGAAACCACACCTCAGACGCTAAGTTAACTTCTCCGAGAAGGCTACGACCGCGCCGCTGAAGATGCCCGCCGCAGCTATGGACGAAACGTCTGGGTACCCAAACTCCAGCAGACCACGGCATAGTAACCCGGAAATAACCCCTAGTTATAGTTGTGCAAGTGCTTTACTGTTGGTTTTTTTTTTTTTTTTTTTTTTTTTGGGGGGGGGGGGGTTCATTAATGTCCTCCAACGTAGTGTTATATCATACGGTGAATGGAATATATTGGTGATATGATGCTCAAATAAGCCAAGCCCAAGGTCCATAGAGCTTTAAGTTACGCGACATTCGCCTTCTCAGGATAAGGGAAAACCTCGGAAAAACCTTTTCCGAATAACACCCTAAGCGAGATTGTAACTTGCGACCTCTTAGACGACAGGCAGACACGCTACCACCACGCCATACAGGCGGGCATTTCTGTCTTTTTACTGTGTAGTGCGAGTTGTAGAGCCTTACTGTGTAATTCACTAAAATAAATATTACTTTTAGAGCTAATAGAAAGGAAAGAAGACAAAGGGACGAATAATTCAGACAGTAAATTGATAGATGACTCGCAACCAAAGCTCAGAAGAAATCCCGGTGTATAATGTGTCCCAGATCACGTGATAAGAAAGGGAAAACAAAGTGTGCAAAGCCCGTCTGCCTTGAACACACAAGTAAAGTGTGGAAAGTGTGCTTCAAATTTTGACGATACAAGAGGTTAAACACTCTAATGTGAATTACAACATTTTCGTGGATTTACATATTTTGGCCAGTGATATTAATTTTCCTCAGTAATATTAGTGTTGGTGTTTATGTGTTTACATCACACCTGAGGACAAAAGCCAAGACAATCATAAGTACACACCCACTTTGACACTATTATTGTTTATGCTTCAGTTATACGCCGTATTTACTACTTGGCTTCCTTAATTATACTTGGGAAGTTATATCGTTATGCCTTTATTTTAGTTTAGGAGTAAGATGTATGCAATGACTGGGAAAAATTATAAATTTTTCTTTGGGGTCCGCGCGGACCCCACATGCAGCAATAGCTGACAATAAACACATGTGCATTTTAAGTTTCAGTTTGAAGTTAAAAGAGACATTAAATTATGTAAAAGCACACTTATATATCGACAATACGATATTAAGTACATTACAGTGCTCAGGGGCAGGCAATTCACACTGCGTGGGTATTACATCAAGTACCGCTGAATAAACAAGACAGAAGAGCAGCGATTAACAGATTGTACAAGTACGGCCGTTCGTGCTTAAGAATGGGGAAGATGTGAGTAGGAGAGTAAAACGCTAGTTAATAATTCAAACCTAAACCCCCGGGTTTGGGGCTTATTCTACTCGCTCAGCTTTATTATCATTCGCAGCATTTTATACTATTATTTTATACTATTATTTTATATTATTATTTTATATTGTTATTGTTACAGTAATAGTTATAATTATAGGTATAGGTATAGGTGTTATTATTATTATTATTATTATTATTATTATTATTATTATTATTATTATTATTATTATTATTATTATTATTATTATTATTATTATTATTATTATTATTATTATTATTATTATTATTATTATTATTATTATTATGACCGCCTCCGTAGCGCAGTGGTAGCGTACCTGCCTGTGGCGCGGAGGGCCCGGGTTCGATCCCCGGTACCGGCATGGGATTTTTCCCCCGCTGGGAGGTCTGGTACGGGGTGCACTCAGCCTCGTTAAGTCCCTGGGGGGCCAATTGAGGAGCTATCCTGATAGAAAGGTAGCGTCCCTAAAAGGTCAAAGTAGTCGCCTTACGGTCGGGGGAGTCGGCGTGCTGACCCCCGCCACCCCCAACCTGCACTCCTCCGTGGCCTTGTCTGCGGCTGGAGGACGCAGCGGCCGGGCGATGAGGGTAACCTCTGAATAAGGGGAAGACGTCCTAGAGAAATTATTATTATTATTATTATTATTATTATTATTATTATTATTATTATTATTATTATTATTATTATTATTATTATTATTATTATTATTATTATTATTATTATTATTATTATTATTATTATTATTATTTATTGTCGTCCTCGTTATCGTTATTGCTATGGTAATCGTTATCATTGGTATCGATATCATTGTTATCGTTGTTATTATTATAGTTATGATTATCATTGTTGCCATTGATGTCATCATCAAGCCCATATGACGCCCACTACCACGTTGATGGATCAAATGTAGTGTATTCTTATCGTGGGGTCTGCTTGAAGAATGCCAGTTGAGAACAAAAGTATTACTTCTTGAAAAACTGAAAAAAGAATAGGCTACTCCTAAGAAGAGTAAACCTAAGGCAATAGGCATTCTTTTACAATGTTGTTGTTGTTGCTGGTGATGACTTTATAATCATGATGAGCATTATAATTTTCCCTGTTATTGGTACGGGAAGACCGTCCACGTAGCGCAGTAGTAGCGTGCCTGCCTCTGGCGAGGAGGATCTGGGTTCGAATCCCGGTACTGGCGTGGTCATGTTTTCCTCGCTGGATGGCCAAGTATTGGGTGCGCTCAGCCTCGTTAGGCCATTTTAGGAGCTACTTGAATAAAGTAGCGACCCCAAGTCGCGAAGGTCGGGTACCTGGTCGGGAGGGATCGGGGCGCTGACCATATCCCACATTCCAGTACTGCACTCCACTCATGGGGCCTGTAGTGGGCAGAGGTGGGGGACGCAGCGGCCCGGCGGTAAGCCTTGGCGTACCATGGGCTGTTGCGGTAGCGGTTGTTGGTGCGGGAGAACCATGAGAGAACACAGAAAGTGAGGCAACAATGACCGAGTAAGATTTCCTAACCTAGTGACACAATACAGTGCAGCGCGTTTAATTAGCACTCAAGCTAATGCACATGAGTAAGAATGTACCTAGCTGATGCGCGTTAGTTGTGGCCATGCCTCTGTTAGTCTACACATTAGTTACGGCACTATATTTTTAAGACTATATACTGTAAAGGTTAAGGGTAAGGGATGCAGACACAGAGGGGACACCTCGCTCACTTTGACCTACAAAGATGTATTGTGGCTACCACCCGCCAGGAGGTAGGGATGAAATGAGGGAATCGAAGGTGCCATACAGGTCGCACCTAGTCAGACCACAGAGACGCGCGGAAGTCCCTAACAAGCGCCAGGCTCTGCCAAGCAGCCATCACGCCGCGGTTCCGGTGTCACACTGAGCGTTCCTCCCCGACGGAGGACAGGGCCGGCCAAATGCCACCTAGCGCCGAGAACAGCAGTTGCCATGTGCAATCTACCGCGCCATCTGCCCGGTACTGCCAACAATACACGCCTGAAAGATGATAAGGAAACGGAATGAAGGGAAATGATGGAAAGGAAACCGTGGTATGAAATAATGCACCCCAGCATTTGCCTAAGTGACATGGGGAAACCACGGGGATGCGTGACCACAGACTGCAGAATGCCGGCCACAGACTCCAGAATGCCGGCCACTGACTCCAGAATGCGGGCCACAGACTCCAGAATGCCGGCCACAGACTCCAGAATGCGGGCCACAGACTCCAGAATGCCGGCCACAGACTCCAGAATGCGGGCCACAGACTCCAGAATGCCGGCCACAGACTCCAGAATGCCGGCCACAGACTCCAGAATGCCGGCCACAGACTCCAGAATGCGGGCCACAGACTCCAGAATGCGGGCCACAGACTCCAGAATGCCGGCCACAGACTCCAGAATGCGGGCCACAGACTCCAGAATGCCGGCCACAGACCATACAGCCTGAGTCATCCTGCTCGGTGACTAAATACAGTAAATCCTGATTTATCCGGCCCTTATTTATCCGGATCACGCTTGTAGATTTTTTTTTTTTTTTTTTTTTTTTTGCACAATTTAATGTTCACCTTACATACTTAATTTAACTATGATAACAAGAACGTAACTATAACTACGCCAAATATTCGCTTTTTAGTTTGATTCAATGTACGGTCCCAGCATAAATTGTACAACAAACTATGGTAATATGTACTGTCCTGTAAAGTGCTACCTGTTGCGTTTAAGAAAGATTTAGTAGCGTGTCACACGGTACTGACGCGGTATGTCACATTAGCTATAAATAGCGCCGGAAGAAGGCGTTCACCTTGATCCCTGACCGTCACTACACCTCCCTCCATCTCCTCAGTTTCCCTGCTGTTTTCAAGCGGCACGTGTCATTAAGATTGTTTCAACCGGATTGTTTCTATGCCTTATCAAAGTGTTGGGAGTGTGGCTCAATGAACGAGGTTTAAAGCGACATCAAAGCGAAAGAAGCTCCTACAGTTTCAATAGATAAAACGTTACATGTCATTAATCGAATTGATAAAGCAGAAACATTGAGCAAAATAGCTACTGAATTGGGAGTTGCTGCGCACCAGCTGTCAAACATATGGCGTACCAGAGCAACAGCCCGACACCACTCCTGTTGAAGTATTTATGATAAAGCATTTGGATGACCATACTTCGTTCAAACGCCACACGTGTTTGAAACAAAACACTGTGGGTCAGTTGACCTACATGTTGGCTGTGGCACTACATTTTTAGACCACATGTTGGCTGTGGCACTACATTTTTAGACCACATGTTGGCTGTGGCACTACATTTTTAGACCACATATTGGCTGTGGCACTACATTTTTGACCACATGTTGGCTGTGGCACTACATTTTAGACCACATGTTGACTGTGGCACTACATTTTTAGACTACATGTTGGCTGTGGCACTACATTTTTAGTCTACATGTTGACTGTGGCACTACATTTTAGACTACATGTTGGCTGTGGCACTACATTGTTAGAGCACATGTTGGCTGTGGCACTACATTTTAGACTACATGTTGGCTGTGGCACTACATTGTTAGAGCACATGTTGTCTGTGGCACTACATTTTTAGACCACATGTTGACTGTCGCACTACTTTTTAGACCACATATTGACTGTGGTACTACATTTTTAGACCACATATTGACCGTGGCACTACATTTTTAGACTACATGTTGACTGTGGCACTACATTTTTAGACCACATGTTGACTGTGGCACTACATTTTTAGACCACATATTGACTGTGGTACTACATTTTTAGACCTCATATTGACTGTGGCACTACATTTTTAGACTACATGTTGACTGTGGCACTACATTTTTAGACCACATGTTGACTGTAGCACTACTTTTTAGACCACATATTGGCTGTGGCTCTACATTTTTTAGACTACAAGTTGGCTGTGGCACTACATTTTTAGACCACATATTGGCTGTGGCAATACAATTTTTACACTACAAGTTGGCTGTGGCACTACATTTTTAGACCACATATTGGCTGTGGCTATACATTTTTTAGACTACAAGTTGGCTGTGGCACTACATTTTTAGACCACATATGGGCTGTTGCAATACATTTTTAGACACGTTGGCTGTGGCACTACATTTTTAGACCACATATTGGCTGTGGCAATACAATTTTTAGACTACAAGTTGGCTGTGGCACTACTTTTTAGACCACATATTGGCTGTGGCAATACATTTTTTAGACTACAAGTTGGCTGTGGTACTACATTTTTAGACCACATATGGGTTATGGCACTACATTTTTTAGACCACATGTTGGCTGTGGTACTACATTTTTACACCACATATGGGGTATGGCACTACATTTTTTAGACCACATGTGGGCTGTGGCACTACATTTTTAGACCACATATGGCGTATGGCACTACATTTTTTAGACCACATATTGACTGTGGCACTACATTTTTATACCACATGTCGACTGTGGCACTACATTTTTAGACCACATATTGACTGTGGTACTACATTTTTAGACCACATATTGACTGTGGCACTACATTTTTAGACTACATGTTGACTGTGGCACTACATTTTTAGACCACATGTTGACTGTGGCACTACTTTTTAGACCACATATTGGCTGTGGCTATACATTTTTTAGAGTACAAGTTGGCTGTGGCACTACATTTTTAGACCACATGTTGTCTGTGGCACTACATTTTTAGACTACATATTGGCTGTTGCAATACTTTTTAAGACTACCTGTTGGCTCTGGCACTACTTTTTAGACGTCATATTGGCTGTGGCAATACATTTTTTAGACTACAAGTTGGCTGTGGCACTACATTTTTAGACCACATGTTGGCTGTGGTACGACATTTTTTAGACTACATATTGGCTGTTGCAATACTTTTTAAGACTACCTGTTGGCTGTGGCACTACTTTTTAGACCACATATTGGCTGTGGCACTACATTTTTAGACCACATGTTGGCTGTGGTACTACATTTTGATACCACATATGGGTTATGGCACGACATTTTTTAGACCACATGTTGGCTGTGGTACTACATTTTTAGACCATATATGGGTTATGGCACTACACTTTTTAGACCACATGTGGGCTGTGGCACTACATTTTTAGACCACATATGGGCTGTGGCAATACATGTTTTAGACATGTTGGCTGTGGCACTACATTTTTAGACCATATATGGGTTATGGCACTACATTTTTTAGACCACATGTGGGCTGTGGCACTACATTTTTAGACCACATATGGGCTGTTGCAATACATTTTTAGACTACATGTTGGCTGTGGCACTACATTTTTAGACCATATATGGGCTGTGGCAATACATGTTTTAGACATGTTGGCTGTGGCACTACATTTTTAGACCACATATGGGTTATGGCACTACATTTTTTAGACCACATATGGGCTGTGGCACTACATTTTTAGACCACATATGGGCTGTTGCAATACATTTTTAGACTACATGTTGGCTGTGGCACTACATTTTTAGACCACATATGGGCTGTGGCAATACATGTTTTAGACATGTTGGCTGTGGCACTACATTTTTAGACCACATATGGGTTGTGGCACTACATTTTTAGACCACGTGTTGGATGTGGCACTACATTCTTTAGACCACATATGGGTTGTGGCACTACATTTTTTAGACATGTTGGCTGTGGGGCTACATTCTTTAGACTACATGTTGGCTGTTGCACTACATTGTTAGACCACATATGGGCTGTGGCAATACATTTTTTAGACTACATGTTGACTGTGGCACTGCATTTTTAGATTACATGTTGACTGTGGCACTACATTTTTAGACCACATATTGACTGTGGCTCTACATTTTTAGACCACATGTGGGCTGTGGCAATACATGTTTTAGATCACATGTTGGCTGTGACAATACACTTTTAGACCACATGTTAGCTGTGGCACTACATTCTTTAGACCACATGTTGGCTGTGGCACTACATTTTTGGACCACATTTTGGCTGTGGCACTACATTTTTTGACCACATATGGGTTGTGGCACTACATTTTTAGACTACATGTTGGCTGTGGCACTACATTTTTAGACCACATATGAGCTGTGGCAATACATTTTTTAGACATGTTGGCTGTGGCACTACATTTTTAGACCACATGTTGGCTGTGGTACTACATTTTTAGACCACGTTGGTTGTGGCACTACATTTTTAGACCACATGTTGGCTGTGGCACTACATTTTTAGACCACATGTTGGCTGTGGTACTACATTTTTAGACCACATGGTAGTGGCACTATATTCTTTAGACCACATGTTGGCTGTGGCACTACATTCTTTAGACTACATGTTGGCTGTGGCACTATATTCTTTAGACCATATGTTGGCTGTGGCACTACATTCTTTAGACCACATGTTGGCTGTGGCACTATATTCTTTAGACCACTGTTGGGTTGGCACTACATTCTTTAGACTACATGTTGGCTGTGGCACTACATATTTTGGTCTACATATTAGTTGCGGCTCTATACTTGATTTACATTACGTATAGTTGTGATACTGTTTGATCATTACATTATGTTGTTTACTTAACCTTATAGTGTTTCTATTGTTAGCAGCTATATGGCTCAGATGTCTACATTTCATAGCCTAGATGTTCCAATTAGGTCATTCTCCGATTCATGGATTACGATAGTTAATAAGTGTTGTGCCTGTTACTGTTGCATATTAGCCTACTCTAATTTTACCATACCACGAATTCTATCGTAATTTGCAAGTACTAAGTACAACATTGAACCAAACCCGGAATGCAGACACTATATGACCATGAACATCGAGTCTATAATTAATGAACTAGTAAGCAATTTGAAATTCTATCATGATAATTTCGGAGTTGCCTCACGTTTGTCGTCGTTGAAGGCAAATAGGTGGATCAATGCCTAATTATCTGGACGCAACTCAGGGTATTGTCACATTTCTCCAGTCATGTTCACGCACAGAAGGGAATTTGTGACATTGCAGCACATTTGGGTTATCTACCGGAGTTTTCTTCTTTTCTTTTTTGTTGTTTTTGCCCCTGGAATCTGGTCCCCAACATTTATAGTGCTAATGAAGTAGGGTGCGGGGAGGAGCAGGAATTTTTTGTTTGTTCGTTGTTAGTTGCTCTCTCTCTCTCTCTCTCTCTCTCTCTCTGTCTCTCTGTCTCTCTCAACAACACTATTTCCCTTACGCACAAAATTCTTATCCATATGTAACCTGCAATGCTATCTCCGCTATTGGAAGATATCTACATTTTTAACCATGCAGGAATTTGCGTATTTTGAAATTTAAAGATATTTAATGCTACATTTTGCCACGCGGCGCACTGCTGCCGACCGAATTGCACATTCACAAACCCTGAACTCCAGCGCATACATATACATGCACGCAATAACCACATACCTTATGGCAGACGGCATTGGAAATAATATCCTTAAGCAGCCACATATCTCCAACACCTTTTAAGAAAACTTCCAATAGCGCGCAATAATTCTTGAGAAATTGTATTAATTTCCCTTTCAAGCTATGCGCTTTGTTCCGATACACTTTATTTGTTAAGGGACACTGGGAGTGAAATTTTGGTCAAAATGGTCAAAAACTCGAAAATTATTTTTTTACCTTAAAATGTTCCTGGAACACCTGTGGTCATTACGGCCCTTTCAAATAGTACTCTTCCCTTAACGTACACGATGCTCCTATATAAAAGCCTGTTTTTCTCAAAACTACATTTCTGCACATTCCAACAGAAGGTCGCGCCTGAGTTTTGCTTCAAATTCAATGAAAATTTCCAAAAGTATTCATAAAAAGCAGGTAAACAAAACTATGCTTCAATATTGATGTTATCATTAACGTGAATTCCAAAAACATTTTTTTGTATGAAAAAAATAAAAAATTTTTAACATTAAATTTTCTTTGTTATTAAAAAAAATATGTACAGCATAATCAGCAAACGTATTTGAAATATCTTTTCATACAATTGTTATCCATGTTTTAGAGTATCAGTTCTACCAATATAAATGAATTTTGAAAAGTCAATAGACGCGAGCTCTATTTTGAAAATGTGCCTATTAAACTCATAAAATAATTTAT
>CM060962.1:25736091-25848591 GCA_030765045.1 Tenodera sinensis | reverse complement strand
TACTAAATCTTTCTTAAACTCAAAAGGTACGGTTTGACAATACAGTACAGTACACATTACCGTGATTTATTGTACAATTTATGCAGCAACCGTATATTGAATCAAACCAAAAAGCGAATATTTGGTGTACTTATAGTTACATACTTGCTATCATAGTTAGATTTATTATATAATGTGATCATTAAATTAAAAAAGATATATCTACAAATCTGATCCGGATAAATGAGGTGTTACTGTATACTTATTATACATAAAGGGGGAGCGAGCATATAATGCTTACAATAGGAACC
The DNA here is from genome assembly GCA_030765045.1 of Tenodera sinensis. NCBI lineage: Eukaryota > Metazoa > Arthropoda > Insecta > Mantodea > Mantidae > Tenodera > Tenodera sinensis. The sequence continues at coordinate 25,848,301 of CM060962.1, read as the reverse complement.
CATATTGTGAATCTCACCATCTCCGTACTATGTAGATGTATAATCCTTTTATATCCTGTGTTTTTATACTCGCGTTTCTGGCTGGCGCGAAAGTGATAGCACTATTTGGATTAATTTCATTGCTTACTCTATTGTGCCTGAAATAAACACACATGTACTAACTTCACTTTCTTTAACTGCAAGTTGCACACCGCCTGCGGTGCCGTATGTAGTAAAAGCGAGCTTTAAACAGTACACACACATGCAAGTTACACACGTAAGCCTGTGCTTACACATGACATGTGTGCCTCTTCTTGACTGTAACTGGTTTCTTCGTGGTTTCCCCGCGTCGGAAGGCGAATGCTGGGGTCATACGTCTTCTACTACGAATTTCCTATCCCCGTTATATCCTATCATCTGTTTCAGGCTCATCGGACCAGGCGACGCCTTCTGGAAGCATTCCTGGGTTTTAGGATGCCTGGGGCTTCCGAGTAGGGCTGGCCTGCGTCCGGATGTGTTCCATCTGGAACCATTAAGAACTCCATCCATACTTACGCAAGTATCTGGTTTCTTTTTGGATCTGCTCCTCATATCTCCCTCTCTGGGGTTACGTCACAAGCAAAAAGGCGAGGCTGACGTGAATCTCAGGCTATGGCCCGGGCCGATCAGCTGATAGCCGAGAACCGGGCATGCTAACAAACATGGCTAACAGTGTGGAATGTTATGGGGCAACACGTGTTAGTTTTGTTTAATTGAAAGTGAATTAGTGGCGGTATATGTTGTTTCAGTGATTGTGTTTATTTGTAAATATTGTAAATTAATCAGTATTAATTTTTCAGTAGTTTTCTTGTTGTAGTTCGAGAATTATAACAGAAGTTTTTCGCTGCACTTTTTAACGGTTTCTTTTGAGCAACTGAACAGTTTTTCGCCTGGTTTTCGTAAGTTCTACTTGTTATAGTTGAACTATTAAACTAAAATATTTATTTTCATTTATAGTGTGTAATTTTAAGTGATTTAAGAAATGGTTAATTCTTCAGTGAAGTTATTCAAGAATCCATAACCTATATTGTAACATGGTGATACCGGTACTGAAAGGAATGTAATTCTAATTTTGTTTTAGATGTAGAATTGAACAATATGGGTCGACGTTGTAGTGTGTATCGATGTAAAACTAGTTAGGACAGTTGAATATATATATATAAATGAAACACATTGAAAGGACAAATCTACACCCAAAAGCTGTTGAACTAAAGATGGTATGGGTTGGTTTTTGTTAAACCATTCTGGCAACAGTTAAATGCAATAAATGTTAACAAAACATTTACCAAGTTAATCAATAAATTTAGAAAACAGGCAGTAGCTAGGTCATTTACATTTTCCCCACCTTCATCAAAAAGGTAAAACTATTATACTTGTGTCAAATTTTGTCCCGTCTTTACTCACACATGATGGAATTATGTAGGCAACGACACCAGGGTTAATGTGTACCTATATGAACTGGATGACAGAGTCCTGTGTTATCAAAATTTAGCCTGTATTATCAGAGGCAGCATCCACACCTGCCATCAATAATAATATGCAACCCTAACCTAACTTTATAACATCATATCTCAACTCTTTCTCCACTTTTACAAATTAACACAGCTATCACAGCTTAGCCTATTGTTGATAATTGCTATTTATGTGCAAATTTACCAAACCAGCATGGTAAATGTTGATAGACTGGGTTTAATTAGTATTTTGCTTCATTTTCTGCGATGCCTATCTAAAGGACAAATCCACACCCAAAAACTTCTTGGTATGGTCACCGTATGGGTTTTGTTAAACCCAAAAACTAAAGTTTGTAAATATTTATAATTGTAAGTTAATGTTAATTGTAGCCTGTAAGCCTTTGTACCGGCACCAGGCCTAACTTTCTCTCAATAAACGAAACTGAAACTGAGAAAACTATATATGCCCCGCTGATAATAAGTTAACATTTTTAGATTCCATCATTAATAAATATTATGTAAGGTAAGTGGATACATTGGTAAATACTTTATACAAGTGATATTGAAAAATAAGTCTTCCAGCTTCTCCGGGGTAGGCAACATATCAATATTACCATTATTTTAATATGATTGACTAGTTATAATAATATATCGGTTAGTCACAATGGGCCATTGAAGATCAAAATATTGAGAAGGGAATATTTCCATTTACATGTATATATTCAGTTTCAGTGGAATTAAGTTTGGTAATAATCATGTGCCTCGTGTTTACAATTTGATGATAATAACAGCAGCTATTGAGATAGATAGTTAATCTTTATTATATTGATATGTGATTTATTATTTATGTAACGTATTATAATATTGTGCAGGTATTTTTGTTACGTGTTTTTATTTTCAATAATGAGTGACAATTCAATGGATATCACTTCCTTACGCTGTTCCTCCAAACGGGGAAGTCATATTCACGTTCGGCTTCGGTCGGTTCCCTTCAATCAGCTGTTCCAAAGATGACGCAATCGGGCCGTAGCCTGTATTTCGCGCTAGCCTCGCAAAAAGGGCCATATAGCCCACTGCGGTGCTTGACCCCGGTTTCGGAGGCCCCTGCATGGTCTGACTAATCTTCCTACTCCTACAGCCCTTCACATCGAATTTCTCAGCCTGATTCATTTTTCTAACCCAGTGGTACAACAGTGTTAATTGACTGGCTCAGTAATCTGACAGCACGCGATATTCGTGTCAGGATGCGCTCGTTTGTCAACAAGGTGTTATTATGTTCAGTATGCACATATGAATTAAAGAACAAAGACTTTTAGCAGTGAAGACATAGGGGTGGCAATCACCAGTCAACTTTGTCACGATATACTGGAAGATGTTATTCCTCAGTTTTGTGAACTGTATATCTGCATAGGCAATGTGCAGTTACAAAATCATGGCACAATCAGGAACAGTACGCATTGTGCAACCTCTGGATTAGCGGATATTCCCTGATCGATTCATTTTCTCTCGTTACAGAACCGGAGATTTCCTCTTATGAGGTGCCCAAAGCAAGAAGTTCTTCAGACAAGTGCTAGCAGTGCTACGGAAGTACAGCCATTATTTGAAAGGGATCAAACTTTGCTGTGTAAATTGCACTACTCTCTAGTGCATTTGGCACCTGAATCTATAAATAAATTGCCGTTATTCGTTCACGTTGTCAGTTTTGGAACATGCCGTGGAGCTGCAGCTCCGTAGACTTTACTATAAATGCTAATGTTTATAACCCATAAGCTTACCTTGCAGCACGAAAACTGCTTAGAGGCTTGGCTGAAACTTTTCTTTGGCCTTCTTTAAATGAAGTGTCCTCTATAAGTGGGTGTTTGTTGCACAAACATTAATTTTACCATTGAAGTAACTAAAGTTTCTCAGTATAAGCAGCATTTAGCATATATGTTCCTATTGATAAGAATGACTCGTGCCTGATAATTCTAATGTGTGCACTAGTTGAATATGGATACATACCTGAAATACAAAGGTCTCGTCAAAATAGGGGTTGCAAGTCTTCTTCTTCTGTTTGGATTGTTGATACCTCCGTTCATCAGGTAACAGATGTATTCTGCAATGAAACCAAAGCTTTTAAGCATAGGTACCCCAGAGGTTAGTAAAGTAACTTCATCACAGGATTGTTGCTACTGATATGATACAACTGTAAACAACAATATTACATAGTTAACTATTGCATTTACTCACAGGTGCATTAACCCTAGCATAACCAAGGAAGGGAGTTATGCCTACTTTCTGTAATTTTTACTTTCTCTATTACGTATAGCAAATAGAGGAAGTAATGTATTCCACCCAAAAATTCGATGTCGGGATTTCACCGGAAATATATGTTTTGAGGTCCCCTGAATAAAAAATCACTTTTAGCAAAGGGTACGCGCGTGCGTACGCGCGCTCGTGTGTGTGTGTCGGTCTGTCAGTCTGTGGACAGCATAACTCAAAAACGAAAAGTTGGTTAAAAACCAAAGTTGGTATTTAAGTCTTTCAAGGGCGCGACGCGAAGGTTTTGAAGAAAATTCCTCCACTCTAAACTACCCTTTACATGGACAATTTTTCGAAAGTTTTGATCTTCTTGAAAATGTCTAACGATTTTTATTAAAATGACATGTTTAAGATATTTTATAACAAATGCAATGTATATTTTGAATTTTCTGGCTATAGCCCATGTAGTCCCGTTTACTCTGGATGACGTTTGAATAACTCATAAACCGTAACAGATAGACCAAATCTCACTGTACAAAAATGTAGATCTTGCTAAAACACACAATCTATGTCCAAATGAATTTTTTTGTAGAGTGAACCATTTCGGAAGTATTCCTTTTTATCTGTATCAGTTTCAGAAAACAAACGTTCGTCAAATGCAACATCGTTGTTCATTTTTTTATGTTAGCCGTGCAAAGAGAACGAAATTTAGAAAGCTTTAAAAATTTGAGTATCGCTCAAAGCCTACTATATTCCCATATTCTCCTTGCACCTACAAGGAAATACGCAATTAGATAATTTCTGCAAATGTTTATCTCAACTAATACAAAGATATAGGAATACGGGTTTGGAAGAATAGTTCGTACAAGAGTAGAGAAAGTCATGTGAGTGCAACACATAAAATTTTTTTAATTCTGTCTTTTAATTCAGGCATCGGCAAATATGTACTCAATGAGACCTCGCAACTATGACGTGTCAGGGGCATCACTTACTCTGTCTCCCCCCCCCCCCCCCCCCTCCCTCGCAGCCTTAACTGGCACTGCATACACACCGATCACGGGCGGACTGTCCTGTCGTATTTACCTGCACTTCTAAACATGTCTGTCAAAGTGTAATTTAATACTAAGACTTAAAGATAAATTTCTGCGCTTTAGAGCGCATGTAATTATTCCTGGTCTATTAAATTTGATATCTAGAATAGCACTTTGATTATTTCTTCTCTCATCATGTAAGGAACGTAAGGTGTTTGTTGTGCTCTAAAGTTCAAAAAGGCACTCATCAATGGAACATCAAGCGGCATTATGATACATGTCATAAGATCACCATACAATTATAGACATGCATGTATTCATAAATTTATACCACGATTTAAAGTATGACGTAATGTCGTTTATTCATTTTTTTTTCAGATCTAGATCGGACGAACCAACTGCAACAGCTCAAAGAGCAATATTCAGATAATACACCAAATATTAATTCAAATAGTACAACTGATAAACAACTTCACGCCAGCTATGCTGTTGCTTTAGAGATTGCTCAGTCACTGAGGTGTTTTAGTGATGGAGATTTCATAAAAAATGTGAGAGTAAAGTTGCCAACATAATTTTCCCTGAACAATATGATATTTTGAGTAATATTGCATTATCACCACGAACCATATTGAGAAGGATACATAAAATAGCAGAAATAACCGAAAAAAGACTACAAACCAAGGTCCATGAATTTATAGCCGTTTCTCTCGCGTTGGATGAAAGCACTGACAACGTTGACACAGCACAATTGGTAATTTTCACTCGTGGAGTCACTAACAACCTCTCGATACAAGAATATATGCTTGAAGTCATTCCACTTAGGGAACATACAATAGGGACAGAATTATCTCAAGTATTTAAGAAATATGTAGAAGGAAAGAAACTGAATCCAAAAAAAAATCTTGTATCGCAATTAGCAGATGTTAATTTGCGTGGTATACTAAAAGTGGCTACTTGTGATATATCACTAGATTTTCATGGTACATTGCAAATAGAAGTGAATTGAAATATATTGCTCAAATATCTAGGCCTACCTAAAGTATCGCAGACCACTCGTAGCTGGATTCAAGTATATGTACTATTCCTTATTGTACTCTGTAGCGAGCGAGTCCAGCACTGACTCTGAACGAAGGTCAATGCCATCCCCTGTTCTACATTACGTCATGTGTATTGCGGGTTGCATGTTGCGACGTCATACTCACCCCTCATTGAGTACATGTTTGCCGATCCCTGTTTCAATTTCTTGATTAAAGGCATTCAGTTAATAGTTATTGTTAATCACTGTTTCTACTACTGAATTGTGTAATTGTTTAAGTTTTAATAAATGAATGAATCAATGAATAAATCAAATAATAAATAAATGAATAAATCAATGAATCAATAAATGAATGAATCAATGAACGAATGAATCAATGAACAGACAGACAAACAAACTAACAGGCAGGCAGGCAGACAGACAGACAAATAAATACATTTAATAAATAAATAAGTGAGTGAGTCAATAAATAAATAAATAAATGGACGGACGGACGGACGGACGGAGGGACGGACGGACGGACGAACGAACGAACAAACAAACAAACCAACAACCAAACAGCCAACCAAACAAACAAGTAAATAAATAAATAGATAAATAAAGAAACAAGTATTAGAGAAGTAGAATCGGAACTGAAAATCTGAATGCCACAGCGGGTATTTGAACCACAGACGTTCCGCTTCACGCGCAGCTGCTCTAGCCACGGACTACTCATAGAATTCTCCAACCGTTTCGTATTTTTCCCTGTAGACCACAAAGGGAATTCCACATCAGAGATAAATACCCAAAGAGCGACTTACAGCTGCACGTAAAGCGGAAGGTCTCTGGCTCAAATCCCAGCTGTAGCATTGAGTTTTTAGTTCCGATTCTACCTCTCAAACACTGCTCAAACACGGCTTGTGTGTTTAAAAACACCATCAGTAAGTCTGTTGGCATAAATAAATAATAAAACAAGTACTATCTGATTCGATCTTCCAAATGAAAGATGAATTCTGTTGGTGCTATGTACAAAGGCTAGGTGAAAAATACCCTCTTCAATAAAATTGGGCGCACGAGGCTGGAATGTTTAGTCATTTCTTAATCAAATTAGCTGCATAAACAATGCAGGTTCGTCTGCCATCTCGAGTCATAATTAGATGTTTTGTAAACAAAGGAACAAATTATATGAATACCTTTTAAAACCTGCTAACTGACTGAGTCTATTCACTCAAGACGCATTGTATTAATGCTTCTCGGTTCTGAAAAAGAAGGCTCTGAATTGTTCTCTCCTCTGACACCTATTGTGCACGCTTCTTTGGATGGGGGACTTATTAAACGGTTCTGTATTATTGCAAAAATAGCTTGGGCTTGTCTATCTAGAGGAGGAAATATTTGGTCAGCGGCTCACTCAGTCAGTGCAAGATGACTATGGCTTCCTAACTCGACTTCTGTTTGCAGAATAATGTATCTATGGCCACCTCTTCTCTTATCTCTCAACACTGCGTTTTACGTAAGCTGAAAGTTATGCAGTACTTCAGTATCAACACCACGTGCCTGCACAACTAGAACTCTACATCTCCCCTTCTTGAGAGTAAGATGCCAACTGTACAAAGGCTGAAAAGTTGAGCGTTTTACGTATTTCACGCTTATTACGTTAATTGCGCGTATTTACTGCTACGAGTAAAAGTTCAACCCTGAACTTAGTACTTGCTTTTATGAGGAAAGAAACATAAAGTAGGTCCCAAAAGAGAAAGGGAAGGAAAGAAGCTGGCAAACAAAGGAAGGGGGAAAGAATACATGAGTGAACAAATCATCCCGTTTCCTGCGTATTTAAAGAGCAGTCTAGTATAAAATCACACAAACTTCAAAATATAAGCCTGAAGTAAATGAATATAACGCTGCTTTTCCCACACAGACCCGAAAAGCGGATTCGTGTGGAACAATGCCACTTATGTGTTTACTAGGTCGGCACCCTCCTGTGGCTCTGTAAGTGACGATTGTTAACCCATGTTTCAAGCAGGGGCGTAGCGTCAATGGACGTGGGAGATGTATTACATACCCTGCAATTTTCCACAAACTGATTGCCAAATTGGTGTTCATTATAGTCGTGTGTACATAATTGTTTTAATGTCATTCCTAAACATTGTGGTTTGAATTCGCGCCGCTCTGCAGCAGTATATTCCGAAAGAAAGCTTGGGTCAACATCATCTGCCATCAGTTAGAGGAAGCTAGAGTTCTGCGCCTGACCCAAGGTATGTACAGGGCTAGATCACATCTCACGTTAAGAAGCGTGCTCACATTATTGCATTAAAGGTCGTGAATAGAGAGTTATTCGCGATTTGTTTTGCTTTTTGTATGTATGCTCTTCAATTGCGGACATTTGAGCATGATTTGGATGCTTGATTACTGACTAATAAAGCAAAATGTAGGCTAAGTTCTGCGCGGATTCCGGGCAAAGGTATGCAAGAGAGGCAGTTGCATCCATGAATCACAACACGAATCAGAGCTAGAGCGTAAACATAACTGCGTTTCTGTGCCGTTTTGGAAACGAAAATCAAAATAAATTGTTGTGCGATGCACAAACTCAACGTAAGAACCTCCAAAACATTACAACTTCTTTAAAAAGCAACATGTAATTAAAGCAGATCCTCCAAAGCCCGCTCTTAGTATTATGACGAACATTAAAATAGGTATGAGTTACTTCGACATCAAAGTTTATGAAAGTGAGTCTTGGTGTGTCGTAATACGAGTACTTTACACAAATGTTTCGTCGCCTTTTCTCAAAATAAAAGTGAGATTGAAACTCCAGCGGTTCTGAAGATTCAAATAGCATTTATAAGGCACCATAAAACACAACTACTTTTGCGATCACATAATATGTGAAAAATAACTAAAAATGTTCAGGATAACTCCAAGAATAGAATTTTTATTGAATAATCAGTATAAACTCCCAATTGAACAGCATAAAATTAAGTGGAAAAGAAGAGAGCTTTAGTTTCTCATTTTGCACGGGCTGTATGTTGTCCAGGAAAATAGGTATTTGCTTTTCATGGCCGCAATGAGGATGAAGGATCTTCAAACAGATGCAATTGTATTGAATATTTAAATGAATTAGCAATATATGAGGCCTGTCTGAAAGAGCACTTGAAAAGGTCGACTTTTTCGTGCAACTTCACCTGGTATTCAGAATGGCTTAATTTCAAATGTGAGTGCCGTCATAACATATGGAATTAAGAAAGAAGTTTCTGATGCCTTCTTTGTTTAATTAATATTGGATGAAACTCCAGGCATTAATAGTGATGATCAACTCTGTACCGTTCGTTACATAAATGTTGACGGAAATGTTGAAGAGAGATTTATTTGATTTACAGATTATGTTCTGTCAGAAAAGCAGACTCTGTTTTGAATCATGCTCATAGTATTATCCACTGTTTCTTTCAGACAATGATAAAATATGAAAACTCCAAAGGGTAATTCTGTTTAAGTTGGGTCATATTTTAACGAATTTTACAATATTCGTTGGGTTACATACCCGAGTCTGATAGGCTGCGCTATTGCTGTAAAGCTAATGCTCTAGTAAAAAAAACTTGCCTTGTACACTGAAAGGTAAACCGTCTAACTTACCCAGAGTTAGGCCTTACGCGCACTAAAGGTTCTCTACATGACTCTTCTATTGTAACCTGTACACAAATACCACTCAACTGTGTAACGTTCACTCTGACAGTTCTACTAACTCAGTCTTAAAAGCTGACTTCTTTGTCCGTGTCAACTCTCTTATATAGTCGAGGATTAGGTACCGGCAAGTTCTCTGGAAATCGACATTTCGCGAAGCTTCTCGTAACAGGCCTTGCACTCGAAGCTTCTAGAACTGCGTGGAAACACCTTTTGTTCTTAGTCGACACTGTCGCGCGTAGCATAGCAACGTAGTGGTGTGAGCTAGCTGACCTTGAGTCTACTTTGATGTGCGGCCACCACCACAGTATTTTATATCCAAGAAGCAGAGCCATCAGTAGGCTGTGCTTCTTGGATATAAGATATAACTCCTGGTTACTGCTTCATGTGATGTGATCTTGGTATGCTGTTTCACTTAACAGCTTACGTAGTAACCCCGTACAGTTATGAACAAGTAGGCATAGCTTAGGGGGTTAGATACCATGTCAGTAGATTAAAAAGCATAAGATTGGTGACTCCAACAGACATTTTCGGTCCGTTGTACAGTGTTCTTGAACATACGTTTACTACAAAACTTGGCCGGCAGGTGCACGGTCCGTATGACCTTCACTACATTTCCCTGCTAACGCATGCTAATCGTCACACGTGCGTCAGTCTTGCTTCTGTTAGGTAGCTGTTCTACTCCAGTTCACTCGTGAATGACATTAGGAGTGTTTGGAAGTGTTTAGTTTTGTTTGAAGTGTTTTCAAAATGAATCGATTGCGGAATACAGTACAACAAAGAGTGTTTATGTGCGATACGTATATGCTTACGTTATCTTGTATGGAAGTTGTAAGGCAATTTCAAACTAAACTTCCTGGCGTGCGTGTTCCGAGAAGAGAGACCATTCGTTTGCTTGTAAATAAATTCAGGGAGACGGGATCAGTTCTTGATAGGAAAAGAAAGGTAAAACAGCGTGCGCTTACGGAACAGAAATTAGACGAAATCGGAGAAAGGTTAGAACGGTCATCTCGAAGATCTCTTAGGCGCCTTGCACAACACATAATTAAAACAAGTATCAAGAGAGAAATTAACATTATAATGGAAGCTGAACTAACGCGGTGAAAGAAAATTTCCTTACAAAATGCTGTAGATGTATTGTTGCAGGTAGACTGCATTTCCGTCATCTGCTGTGATAAGGTATGTTTTGTGTTTATTCTGATAATTGTTCATGTGGTTTGAGATTTGATTTGAGGTGCATACATGTGTGATCGGGAGACGGGCCGTGCGACTATCAGCCAGTCGTGCAGTACGTGTCCGGGAGACGGGCCGTGTGCCTGCTGGCCAAGTTTTGTAGTAAACGTACTGTATATCATCACTATAGTGTAAGCCTGGGAATTGCCCCTCAATGACCACGATCTGCTTATCATGTTCCTGATAGGCAACAGAAGTAGTACGAAAGTCACTCACACTAATGCGGCAGTCACCACTCACCTGAATGTATTTTGAAATGAACTGGCCTTTCTGCAACTCCTTTAACCCACGAAGGGCTTACTTGTATACTTGGGCCAACTGGTACATTAGTGCAACTGAATGGTCCTCAGATGTATTTGCAACATGAGCTACTAAATAACTCACCTTACGAAAGGATCGCAGCTGTTTATTGTTCCCAGCGATCGACTTGGAAGATTTTTGGCTTTTGATAGTGACACCAGTAGTTTCTCTGTGGCAGATTCGTATCTCAGCGAGAACCAAAGCCGACCCAAATGTCCTTCAGGGAATTGCAGGTCCTCCTCAAAGTCCAGTGTGTCCCGATAGAGAGCTGGATCTATTGAGCCAAGACCATAGCAACCTACGAAAGAAACAGATAAACTAAGTGGTAGAGTTCACAGATACAAAGTAACGGTGTGTAGACAAAACTCTGATTGCAAAAGTACTCGTGTTAGTGCAAGTGTCTCAAAGAGAAATTGTGTGTCATCCTTTGAATGTATCGACAGTTGTACACATTCTGATAGAAGTAATCTAAGTTTTCGCGAGTTTTCAAGTTTCATGAAGATTAGAAAGATACTTTCAAACAGTTAGGTGTTTATTAAAGAGAACCGTTTTGGCTGTTTTACAAAATTTCGACTTTAAGTTCTTTTAACCATTCTTTGTAAAAACCGTCACATCAAACATCAAATTTGAAAACTCATAATATAGCTATTTCATTGACAGGCCTGTTTTAATGGTGTGAGGTTGCTTTACTTAGACATGTTTCAAAGACTATGAGAATTACAGAGTAAATCACATCCCGTTATATTGTTAACATATCTTTTCCCCACCTGTTTGTGGACAGATGGTCATGTATGGACACTTTTCAACATGGCTAACGATAAACGTCTAGCACATGAAATACTTATAAAATCAACTCACTGCAACTAAAAAGCGAACGATATAAATAAGAACATAGATATAAAAATAAATATTGTTTTCAATACGGTATTTTTAAACTGAAAATAGTAATGAGAAACAAAATAACTAAACGTTCACAACATCTGATGTTACAATCATGTGACTTTTTCTTCCCACTCTTCCACAAAAGGTTTTTGTTCTATCTTCAATCTATACTTCAGGATATCGAGATAAACGTTTCCAGATATGATTTCATTACGTATTTCTTAATATGCACGGGTAGATAAAGGGAACTGCGGGGGAAAAGTGGGTAGGTATGAGTTGGATTTGGAATTGCACACTCCTTGCCTAATATCACGAGAAACAAACAAATGGTGGCTTAGACTTAAAATGCTTTGTTTAAATTCACATAACTTTCTCTGTCCACTATCGTTCATTACTTTCTCTAGCATCTGCTTATACAGGTCCTTAATACATATGGTAACCCGTTCCGCGGGCTCTCTCCACTGCACGAGAGAATCGGGAGTTACCGGGGAAAGTTTGCCGTCAGATGCGCATTAAAACCATTACCTCATTAGTATAGATGCTTCTACTCTCCTACAGACAGCATATCTTGTAAAAACGTTGTCGCTCACTCGCCTAAACTCAGCTGCAGGAATCCTTGTTCTAACCCTCGTACACTACAACATCATGCTGAAAATCACAAGGATTCCTGCTGCTGAGCTTAGGCGAGTGAGTGACATCTTTACAGGATATGCTGCCTGTCTGAGAGCATAAGGTCAACATTTCCAGCATCTACTAAAAGGTAAGGATTTTAGTGCGCCTCTAACTGCAACATTAACCCGGCGACTCTCGTTCTCAAGGGGCAATGCAGAGAGACCACGGAATGAGTTACCATATATGATAAGGGCCCTATACTACGTAGAGGAAATATGGCATTGCACCAAAAGTATTAATATAGATCACGATAAAAATACATGTTTTGAGGTGCACTGAATCAAGGTTATTTTTAGATGCCCGTGTGTGTGTGTGTGTGTGTGTGTGTGTGTGTGTGTGTGTGTTTCCACGCGCACGTGTGTCCCCACATTGGCCTCTGAATAACATAATTCCAAAACGAAGATTTGGATAAATACCAAACTTCGCATATAAATTCAGCATCTTTTGTGCATACCACACGAAAATTTGGAAGAAAATAGCTACCTGGTACATTATTCTTTATGTTTTCTTCTCAAAAACTTCTCTAACCATTTCGAGTAAAATTACTTATATAGACATTTATTCGACTGCTAAAATTTGCGTGCGTCCTGAATTTCTGAGAATAGTCTGAAAGCCGTTTTCCTTCTGAATGAACTTGGTATATTTTTACAACTAGTAAACCATAAGGGATACATAAAAGTTGACTATAGAAAACTTTATTTCAAATAATTTTTGTTGTCAGCCATTTACAAGTTATTCGTTGATATTCAAGTTTGGTAGTTATGCGTTTCGGGTGTGCTGTTTTCATGAACATTACACTGACTTTTTCTAAATATTACCTTTTTCAGGGGCCCGGGAAAATATGTTTCGTCAAGTTCTTGATACGGAACGTCCAGGTGTAACACAATACTTCATCTCCCATCTAGGTAAGTAGTAGATAAAGTAAAAGTGAAAATATAAATACATAAGTAGGTCCGTCCCAAGTTACTCTATTGGCATATCCTCCCTGAGCTAAGGGACACCTCTAACAGAGATGGAATTTTCCATAATGGTAGAGTGGAGTGTAGTGGTCCTCCCACCAGAAATCCGGCTCAAGCCATCGCTGCTACAGTGATTTCACTCGGGCCAGTCCATTCAAGGTCACAAACGGCACTTTCCACTCTCGCGTTCTATGTATCTGTCTCTTTCTGTAGTTTCCCTCCGGTCTCTCCCTTTCTCTAGTTTGAGACCAGAGTTACAATATTACACTCTACAGCAATAATATTTGCTTTACAGCAATGTTTTTCGTAACATAAAGATAATGTAAGAAGCATTAGTGTATTATTAGTTAAGATGGACAAGATTTAGTAACTAGAACCGCAACTACTGTTTACCTAGGCAATTTCCACGTGTTCCATTAGACACTTCATATCGTTAACATTTTGGCAGAAACTTGATTCGGTTGGCAGGACCTACACATCTTAATTGAACTACGCAAGTACTAAGAGCTAATATGACTATTAAACACTTTCAAAATTACACAAAGTAGAAGACTATATAACTTGTGTGAAGAGGTTTATCTATAAGGCAGAGAAAAGCACGTGCGCAGTCACAGCTGCTAAAACGTACTGAACAAATATTTATGGACATTGCAACAACCTGGTAGCATATTAGTGACACGGCCACCGACCATGATTAAGGAGTAAGAAGACCCTACTAATCGTTTACAGACAGGTTTGCGGTCACTATGTAAAAATGTCCTTGCTTTGTTGGGACACGCTCACCGGACACGGAGAGACAGGACCATGGGAAGCAAGAAGAAAAACCATCGCGTCGCAACTACTCCGCCAGAATCGTCCTCAGCAGCCGCTGACAACACGGCGCCGTCCCAAACCGGCCGGCATCAGTGGCCGCAGCACCAGCAGCAGCAGCAGCCCCTGGCGCCTCTCCTTTTCCGACAGCCCAGCTGCCAACGCTGTCGCACCTTCCCTCGCCACTATTTCCTCACATTGTTAGGCGGCACGAGGCGACGACAGCGCGGAAGCTGCAAGCATGGTGTCAGCGCAAGTTGATGCGCCTCGAGTACCACTTCATGGAACCGGACATCGCTACCGATAACTACTGCGAGGACCGACTGACGCGCCTGAGTCACTGAGCTTCGAGAGCAGATCCAGAAGGACCAATCATTGTCCAGCAGCTTCAGAACTACCATCATCAGATACAGGGAGGCCACATGCGCATCCGTAACTACATTGAAGCATACGTACTCCCGCTTCCAGCCCCAACACAACACCAATAGCGAAAATAAAGATCACTGAACGTATTAATAAATAAAGTAAACGATAAACCCATCGCATACTTGCCCTGGCCCCGGGTAGCAGTCGGGAACTTGTGTTTTAGCTGCGCTTCCGGCATTCCTTTCACCACCCCCGGTTATGCACCAGCAGCTAGTATCAGCACTTACTAACGGAGGTGCTAACGCGGAACCCCATTTACCTTTACCCCTATCTCCTGTTCATTCCCACCCTTATCACAGTTCCAACTTCCTCATCCCACCAAAAAAATAAAAGAAAAGAAAAATATTTGTATCCGCTTGAGTATCGGAGCTGTGCGGTTTCTACACCTGAGTTTACGAAAGATAACACAGGTTATTCATGGCATGACAGAACTGTGCTTTCGACCACTCACAGCATCTCTTGACAATCTTGGTACTTTCAGTGAAGTCATCATGATTGCATTGCATATTACGTAGCTGAGAATAAAATCAGTGTGAAAAATTGAAATACAAAATTCAGGCTTAAAGGGTCCCTAACTAGTGCTGAAATAATACAGGACCTCGTTTGATACCATATTTGAAAGTATACACCTTGATCTGATGAAATAGGCTCTCCATGAACTGGTGTCAGCAATATACCAATAACTAATCCGCTGCCAAGTCCCACATTGTAAACAGGACTTTAAGAATTGACATATTTGCAGAGTCGACCGAAAACGTAAGTTTTCAAAATACATTCCAAAGTCAATTGAAGTCACGGAATATGTGTAAAATCTCTGGATATTATATTTGCCAGTATTGTTTAATTTGTATCCGCTAATCTTGTTATTTTTATTACTCTCTACCAGCAGAAGAAAATTATATACATTTTCATCAAATTGAAACTAAGAAACAAAATTAACTCTGTTTAATTCCAATTACAAAATTATTTTGATGTTTTTGACAGCTGCATAGAGACAACTACCAACGGCAACTATAAGCATTTATTTACTTATATATTTCAAATACATGGTTGTACAGTTCTGATTTTATTTTAGTGACAAAGAACCCGCGAAAATGGTGTGAATGATTTTCTCTGTATTGAAATATTTTCTGAAATGGAATAAAACAATCAGATTTAAGGAATCAAAACAGTTAACATTTATCTTAGTCATTTTAAATAATCAATAAAGTAAACACAGCTTCGAAGCCAAGCATGAACTGATGTATAGAACCTGAGACAGCCCAAGTGAGACTTACCTTTTCATTTAAAGTTGAAATCAGATTCTACGCAATTATCTGTGTGATTAGTGTTAGGTGAGATAAATCTAGTGTTAGTGGTGGTTTGCTTGACCTGGATTCACTGAATTCCGTGATCCAGCCAATTTATTTCATCGCGATGCTGGGAATTCAACAGTTTCATTCACTAAATAAGGAACATTCATTTTCCAGCTTTGGCAATCAAATCGGCACCATTTCAGTTACAGCATATGGGAACCAGCTATAAGCAAAACTCTATTAAATGTTACACTCTAATGCTGTTAGAAATGTTTCTTGATTCAAAAGTCTACAAACTTTGCAGTTACTTGTAAAATCGTGTTTTGTTTTAATCGTCAAATATTTGATCACTGTGAACGCCTGTTTGGGCAATATTGTCTTCATGTAAATATACGTGCATATGAAGAAAAACAGCAAAAAAGCAAGCATGCATGCTGAGAGATTTAAAAAAAAAAAGAAGAAGAAAAGAAAAGATAACTGTCAACGTTATCTAAATTCTTCTAGAACAAGTACATTAGTACTCAATGATTAACTGGGATTAAATTTGAAATTATCCATTCGGTTACTTTTTCTGATAAAGAATGCAATCATTAATGAACGTGTGGTGAATATCACAAGTGCTTATCTTCCATTAAATAGCCAGAAATGTATAGTAAACCTCACGATACTAAGGAGATGAATTTTCCGTATCGCATTATATCTGCATTGCAGACTTTGGTTCCCTATGTAAGCCAAGTTGGCCCTTCAACCATTCTGCAGATACTGACTTAGAACATACAGTCCCTGTAAATCTCATAGGTACAGCCATTGTGGCAGTATAACCCTGAGGTTCGAAGAGTAGGTAAATATAAGACCATTAGGGCATATCCACAAGTATGCGTTATGGTAGATATGGCAAAAAGGGCTCTTCAATTATATTTGGGCACGCTGCGCCGCTTTTCCATTAAGCTGAGGTTTGTCTGATTTCCCTTTTTGCCTTGCGCGCTGTTATAGTGCTTTCATTTTCAACAGTCCACTCAAGGCCATTTTCCCCGCTTTAAGCCGTCTTCCCAGTCCACTCGGTTGCCCCTTTTGCAGTAACACTAGTAGCGTCGCATAGTTATGGCGCTCATCGGCTTTGTAGTTTCATATAAGCGGGCGATTCTGCCCCTTTCTTTGGTGGAACTTCACTGCACATTTTATACTCTGCTTTTTATCTTAGAAACATGTGAACAATGGCGCTTTGAGTTCGGCAGCAGTGTCACGAATATGTGAAGTTACCCTCACAGGATCAAAGACGTCGAAGTGGGAACTCAACCAATTTCTAAACTGAACGTAGCTCAAAAAAAATGAGTCACAAGTGCCATAAATTTTGTCGAGCAACATGAAGGCCAGAATCAAAGAGGTCGAAGTGGAAACTTAAACAGCGACCCTCCTATAACTTAAGTGTGAAGCATGAGGTAGGGAGGGAATGGCAGTCCACAGCTACCAAGACAGTCTCGTATCTATTCTTCTGTAGATTTCCATGTTAGCCATTTTCACGTTTATATGTGAGAAAAATCAATGTCAAACCTCGCCAACGCCATGCACAATGATGAGGTATTGTGTATGCACGAGCCCCTAATACGACTCAGTGACTGTCATAGGTTACCTGACGCAAATACCGTATCGCTATCACTTGTTTTACACGACCTGCATTGAATACATCAATTCAATGAAAGGCGTTAATTTGCACGTCGCTCACCTTCATGTGTCTTCCAGAGAGCCGCAGGCGGGGAAAGATAAGCCCTTAAATATTCGACATGAATTCAGCAATTCTGATGGTAAAACTAATAACAATGATACTCACTGAAGGAGTTGGAGCGTTGACTGTGCGGCAAATTAGAGGGCATCGGAGAGTCAGTATCTTGTAGAGAAGCTATTTCAGCTTCAGCACTGGTGAGCAGGTCTCCCAAAGAAGCTGCCTGACGTAAAACTGGCAAGCTGAATCGTATCTCTTTCGTTCTGCAAGCAGTCAATAAGTACATAAAACAACCGTAAACTGTATTGCAAAAAATACAAAGTAGTTAATAAATATACTTCGGACTCCTTGCTTTATCTGAAGTGAGTATTATCCAACTTATCAAGAAACTCAATTATTTCTAAACTTATGAGAAAGTTTCAAAAAGCTTTAAAGAATTTCTTTATTACATTTCCATTTAAGGAGCAAATCGTTTCTGCTTTGCTATTAAGGCACCCTGGTCTTCTCCTAATACTGTTCACATTCCGTAATGTATTCTTAGAAGGTTCCTTACGGACAACTGTACAATGTTATTACCAGTATCATCTCTTAATGAAAGGATTAAAATTACTTAGGGTAAGAGAACATTGAGTTGAAAATAAATTTCATTTTTGAAATAAAAAAGAACTAAGGGGTGGCTATAAACATTTAAAAAATGAGAACTTTTGTTTCTATTACACTACAACGTGAATTCGACCTAAGATTATTGAAGGGAAACTTCTTATGCGACGGCTTTGAAAGTCTGATCCGCAACCTTTTTGTGTGACGAAAAGTGGTGGGGGTAAACACTGTGCCGTGTAGAGTGGGAGAAGTGTCTCGCTTGCCTTCAGATATCTCGTCTCGCTTTCTTTCATTCTCATTGTCCGTGATTGCTGGTACTGCGGCGTGGCGATCACTGAGTAGAGTCTGTTTACTCAATGCGTGTGCACTTCGGCTGCTACCCACAACAATGACTGTCATAAAGCCATCTCCGCGGCGCAGTTTCCTCCTAATAGAAGTTAAAATCAAAAGAACCAAGATATACATAGCCACAATATACGTCCCTCCCACCGAAACATTCCCACACGATCTGATGACATACCTCAACGACAACTATACAAATCTAATCATCGCTGCAGACCTCAACGCCAACAACCGAGAATTTTTAGATGAATGTACAAACCCACACGGCCGAGAACTCAAAAAAGTACTAAGTAACACGGACTTAAGAATAGTTCTAATACCTGGACCCACAAGACTAGGCAACCACAATCAAAACAACACATCCCCAGACAAAATCCTAGCTTCAAAACGAGCCTATGCCCTAGTGGAAAACATAGAGACAGACGCGCCGCCAGACACTGACCACGTACCGGTGATCGTCACGCTGCGTACAGGGCCATGGAACGCACAAACCCGGCGAACTATCACCACACTGGACCCGGAAAACGCCGACTGGGACCTCTACAGACAGATTGCAACAACGCTGACAAACAACCTAATACACATCACACCCAACACACAGCAAGAACTTGAAGAACAAGCAACACAAATAACACACATCATCACACAAGCAAAAACAGCAGCAATACCAACAAAAACCATCAACATAAACCCTTACAGTAAACCCCTACCAAAAGAAATCATCCATCTCATCAAACAAAAAAGGAAAGCTTTTAGAACATACTTAAAAACACATCACCCGGCAGATAAAACAATATTAAATAGACTGCAACAGGAAGTAAAAGATCGGATCTACGAACATAACAAAAAGCACTGGGAAAACAAATTAGAACAATTCACCAACACACACGGCAGAGATCCAGCGAAATTCTGGAAACTCGTAAAAAGCACAAGGAAGAAAACCACACCCACTTACCCACTCAAAAAGGATGGACGTGATATACACGACATCCAAGAAAAACTGCAAATCTTCAGCCAACACTACAATGATGTGTTTCAGACGCCACAAAGCCCTCACTTCCACAAAGGTCACTACAACACAGTAAACAAATACATCAAACAGAATGAACACCTCTACACCCCACAGTTCCCCATTGAAGACCTAAACCCAGAAGACAACACAGAAACACCAGTCACACCACAAGAAATCATCAAAATAGTATCCCACACCAAAAACACCGCGCCCGGACCCGATGGCATCACCTACCACATGCTGAAACACCTCCCATTATGCACCATCGAAGCAATAGCAAACGTATACAACCTCATGCTGAAACACGGATACCACCCCCGGCAATGGAAGACAGCGCACATCCATCTAATTGAAAAGCCTGGGAAACTCAAATCAGACCACAGAAACTATCGACCCATATCACTTACGTCTACCCTATCAAAAGTATTCGAGAGAATCATGATAGGGAGACTAAGTAGCATATGCGAACAAAACAACATACTACCCAACACACAAGCAGGGTACCGAGGTGACATTACCATACAAGATCAGCTTGTACGGGTAATGTCACAATTCCAAGATGGATACAACAGAGGTTATACCACCGCCGCAGCCTTCCTAGACGTTCAGTCAGCATTCGATAAATGCTGGCTGAACGGTCTCCTCTACAAACTTTCCACATATAAAGTTCACGCACGACTCATCAGGTGGATATCCAGTTTTCTCACGGACAGGACAGCACAGATCAGGATACAGGACAAACTGTCAGACCCAATACATCTAAGAGCCGGAACACCCCAAGGAAGTGCCATATCAGGCCTCTTATACATAATTTTCACCGCAGACACCCCACAGCCCATTCACCCAAAAATACAGCTTGCACAATACGCAGACGACACAGCCTACTGGTGCACCAGTCCGAGGATAACAATGGCAAAACACCAACTCGAGCGCCAACTGAAAAAATTCTCGGACTGGACACGAAAGTGGCGCATCAACATCAACGTACAGAAAACACAAGCCATCCTAATCAGGAAAAAAACAAAAAAATATGCCACCATAAAATTCGGAAAAACCGAAATCAACTGCCAAAAAACCATCAAGTATCTCGGCGTCCTCATTAACAACAAGCTCTCCGTACAACTACACTACACAAAACTACTCCAACGAACCAGACAAGTGCACTCCACGCTAAATTTCCTCGCCCGCCTCGACAACCAGGGGCTCAGCCCAAAAATCCTCAAAAAAGTCTATATAGCTCTAATAAGACCTCAACTAACATTCGCCGCAGTTGCCCTCATGCCCCTCATTAATCGCAAGACCATCCAACAAATACAGGCATTTGAACGACGTTGTCTAAGAACGGCCTTCAAACTAAAGAGAGACTACAAGTCAAATCTGGTACACAGCCACACAAATACTAAACCCATAGACAACCACATAGCCCAACTAATGCTACAATATATCCACAAAGCCCACACAAGAAAACACAGACGACAACTAATAAGAACAGCGCAAAATATGAGAACCCTCCCTCCCGGCCAAGAAGAAAAAAATCCACCACTGCTCACACTGATCAGGATATATGATAAATACCAACAAGACGAACTGGACAAAGTAGAACAACACATACAGACACTCAACCAACTACTGAACCGATAAACCAACACCCCGACAGGAAAACAACATCATAAGACAACAGTAATGCGAGGCGAGTCAATTGCAGCAGCACAAGGAAACAACATTAAGACAAGAAAAATCCAATTTTTTCTCAGTCGGCACTAAATGGTTGTGGGACCTGGCACCAAAAAACCCGCCTTCGAACGTCACTGATGTGCACTAATATTTAAAAAAAAATCTATATTATACTATAAAAAAAAATTACATATCTATATTATACTATAAAAAAAAAAAAAAAAAAAAAAAACACACATATTTTCTCATATCACTTAACCAAAACATGCACATCATACGCACATGACAATCTGCCCCACCGCCGAAGATCTCCAAGCACACGACACACACAAAACCAAGCTAGGCTGAAGAGGGGAAACCCTAAGCAGCCCGGGCATGGTGTATACCATGTCCAAATTCCTCACTTTATTATTTATTATTATCAGAAAAGCGAAACCCCTCCCCAACAGCAGCTGGCAGAGGCTCCACTGGAGTAAACATTTGTCTGCCAGTTCCTTAAAATCAGGTTTGCTATTGGTCTTAAAGGACAAGGGGGAGGGGTTTCCCTTTTCTGCGACGCGGAGATGGATCTATGACAGTCATTGTTGTGGGTAGCGCAAATTTCCTTTGTGATCCAACTGTACATGCGTTGACTAAACAGACTCTACAGCTGTTGGTTGTCAACAGAGCATCCGTTGAAACACTTGTGCATAACCAACGCATTTCGAGTATTGTTTAGCTTTCTCGTTATTTATAATCTATTTCATCATATCCTCATTAAGACATACAATTTTGCTGTGAAAATGCCGAAGTCAGGCACAGAAAGAACAAGATCGTGACGTGAGAGAAATCTTGCGAGTGAAGTGACTAAATTAAAAATAAAAAAAAAAAAAAAAAAAAATAGTTTAACGACGCTGTCAATTGCCAAGATCACATCAGCGTCGCCGGTGTGCCGGAATTTCGTCCCGCACGAGTTCTTTTACATGTCAGTAAATCTACTGACATAGAGCTGTCGTTTTTAAACACACTTAAAAACCATTGGTCTGGGCCGGATTTGAACCCCGAACTTGGGATTAGCAGGCCAGCGTCTAGCCAACTGAGCTAGATCTAGAATTGAACGATGGTAGAGAAAGGAGTAGAACACGTGCAAGTTTAGACGGTGAAAATAATGAACCCAATGAACCAGCAACTAGCACCTTGGCCCAGCCATCTTCTCTTGCACCTATCAGTGATAATTTACAGTGTTCTGATTTTAACAAATTCAAGACTGCACATAATATTTTCAATCGAGATTTTGTAAATAAGCCATTCGGTTTGAAGTGTTATATGTCATCACAGATTGAGGTTTAAAAGAACGAAGAAGATGATGCACAGTGATACATATGTATATAATTTTATGTAAATAAACGAATGATAAAGACAATCTATGCTATTCAAAAGTGATTAATGAATAATTAAAATGTTTCCCTGTAATACAAAAGTTTCACTTCTATCGTATGCCTTTCTTTTTGCCTGAACCAAATAAACTGGTGTAACATGAACATACTTTACTTCCAATGATCAGTTTCGTTTATTACTAGCATTAAAAGATTACTCACAGATTCAGATTAGCAATATGATCCAGTTTCATGTGATTATATGACAAAATTTCAACCTGATGTTATTCAATAACCCTAGGGCACCTCCATTATACAGAGGGTTGCACCCTTATTGCCCGGCCGGTACGTCTTCTAGCCGCAGCAGTGCAGTGGGTAGGGGCACTCTTTTCTCGCATTAACGATAAAAGCAACAAACATTATACTAAAACGATTTCTCATTATCTTTTCGAATAGTGTGATCTTAATCAATAAATCAATATTATTACTCTAGCGAAGTTTAGTGATGAGTGCAGATTGAAGTGAAATTGCCTTATTTTGCGAGGAAAAAAACATGTGAAATTCCAGCGATTTTGAATGTGAAAATTAGTTCTCACTTTCCTTTAAGTTCATTTCCGTGAATTTTTAAATTACAAAAAGTATCAAGTAAAACTTTCAATTACAAACATAGTGAAGTAATGGCTGATGATTAAGGGCACATATGACTGAATTTTCCAACTTCTATATCTATTAATCAATTTTGATGAAATTTTGTGTGCATAGTTATATTGTAACCATATTATGCTGTGCAAAGTTTCTACTCTGCATGTTGCTTGGTTCAAGAAATATTGCAAATTATTTAAATACATTAATAGTCGCATTTAAAAAGTCCCTTGCGACAAAGTTTTCATCCAATCATTCTAAAATGTTGTAGAGATGCACTTGAAGCAAGGATAAATTAGAATTGCATTGGGTTTTTATATCTGGTTATTTGTTGGCTTACAGAAAAATGTAAATATTTATATTTCATAATTTTTAAAAAAAATATGGAGTAACAGCCTGTTCTGAAGGATAAAAAACACACTAAAATCCATCTGGTATCAAAACCCAATACAATTTTGATTTACAGTACATATTACTACATACTGTGCAAGTTTCAGGCCATTCTGATAAATGCTCCGCAAGGAGCATTTTGTATACAGCAAAATGCTGAAAAATTGCAAACTGAGAAAAAGGCAAAAGAAAATAACGTGACCTCAGAATTGCCCTGGACCATATGTCTCCCCCTCAGACCTCTTCTTTCTTTCTTCAGATGATATGTTCAATTATTTTACAAATGGCAGTAGCCAATCATTAGCACGTTCAAAATAGGAGTGAAATGGCATAGTAACAGTAACAGTTATATCGTAAAAATGGGCATATATGGACATTTAAATACCATGCACATGAAGTTAAAGGATGGCTTCTGTTAGCTTTAAAAATGGCGGAACTGAAAAAATAATGGATGGATATGATAGAGGAAAGATTGTAATATTTTTTAACGCTAAAATAAAAAAATTCAATTTTTTACAAAAAATCGTCAAAACTCAGTCATATGTATCCTTAAGGACGGTTTAACATTCTTGGAAGTTGACCATTCTCTCAGAGCAGTGATGATCTGGGTAGTCAAGGATAGCTCAGCATTCTTGGCAATTGATCCTTATTTCATCCAAGTAATGCTGTGTAAATAAGTACCGAAGATGTTTTAACCGTTAGTGGAAAAGCGCAATAATATTCACACTTCAAACAACTTAAAGAATGCGATATTATTGCAGGGTATTTAGCTTTAAAAGATTTAATGGTAAAACATATCAATGAGAACTCTAACCAGTAAACTGATATAATGCATCCATTAAAGGCACTGAAATTAATGCTTTTAGATTTTGCAGATGCTGTATTAAAATCTGTTTGGGTTCCCTGTTCATCAGTCGATGCACAAATGTATTTCTTGAGCTACAATTTAATCGTTAACGATCGAAGGCGATTGATGAAAGAAAGCTTATCTTAACATGTGCTATGCTGTCTTTCGCAAAGTAAAAGTGTGTAATGATCCTATAATGCGTATGTTTCATGTATCAGAGTACTATAGTACCAATAAGAAATACCATTAAGCTAACATTACTGTTTTGTAATTATTGTACTTTCCACAGTACACAAATCTTCCAGTCTAAACTGTAATACGTGAAAATGTATATTAAATACATTTAATAAAAAATCTGATGTTACACACTCACATGCCTTTCTCTACTCTTGTACTAACCATTCTTACAAACTCTTATTCCTATATCTTCTTCGTGTTAGTTGAGATAAACATTTGTACAAATTATGTTATTGCTTATTTCCTTGTAGGTACAATGGGAATATGGGAGTACAGTAGGCTTTGAGCAATAGTCAAATCTCTTAAACCTTTCAAATTCCGTTCTCTTTCCACGGCTAACATAAAAATGAGCAACGATTTGACGAACGTTTAAGTTTTCCGAAACTGACACAAATAACAAGGAATATCTCCGAAATGGTTCACCCTACAAAAAATTTATTTGGACACACGCTGTGCATTTTAACGAGATATAAATTTTTGTATAGTAAGATTTGGACTATCTCTTACGGTTTAGGAGTTATTCAAAAGTCATCCAGAGTAAACAGGACTACATAGGCTATAGCCAGAAAATTCAAAATATTCATCTCATTTGTCATAAAAACGTCTTAAACATGTCATTTTATACAAAATCATTAGTGCCATTTTCAAGAAAATCAACATTTTCGAAAAAATTTCCATGTAAAGGGTAGTTTAGAGTGGGTCTGTTTTCTTCAAAATCTTCCTGTCGCATCCCTGAGAGACATTAAACTTAAATACCAACCTTTTAACCGACTTTTACTTTTTGAGCTATGCTGTCTACAGACTGACAGACCGACAGATACAGACAAACACACATACGTACCTTTTTATAAAAATGTTTTTTTTTTATTTATTTATTTTTTTTTATTCAGGGGGCCTCGAAATATATATTTACGGTGAAATCTCAACATCAAATTTTGGGGTGGAATACAGTATCTACTTCCCCTACTTATGTAGTAGAGAAAGTAAAAATATACAACTGCCAAAAAATAAACATAGCGATATAGGTCTATATAAAATGTAAGCCGTATAGGGCGAGAAAACGAAAACAAACCTATTTCACAAAATCAGAAAAACAAAATGAATGCGGGAAAACATTCCTACCAATTTACTATGAATTAAAAAAATATCGCGAAATTAAAGCGATAATACAAGCCATATAGAGCGAAAAACACGATCATTAGAACACGTTTCGCGAAATTCGAAAAAAAAAAAAAAAAAAAAAAAAAAAAAAAAAAACTAATGCGCAAAAAAGAGTGCCTCGAGGTATGGGGTAGGGGGGATCAGCGCGCCGACTCCCCCGTCCGTAAGGCGACTACTTCAACTTCAAGGGACGCTACCTTTACTGTTATTCAAAACAAATTTAAAGTAGTATATTGAATAATATACAGCAAATATCGTTTAAAGGGTATGATATCCACGAAGCTCACAAAGCATCAAATATAATTTTGAATAATGTGTTGTTTTTATTTCCCAATTTATCGTGCTTAATCCATTGACATATTTAATTATTGTGCTATGACATCATTAATATTTCAGAACCACAATAACTATATATTTTACATTATATTTTTACAGATACATTGTTGTAATACTCAGTTATTCTTTGTGGAAGCTATTCTACTTCTATTTCATATAGAAAGGAAACAAAAGGAAGTTTAAATATGTTTAATTGAAGATCAAATGTTTATCCTTGTATTTAGCTAGTCAGGTATTGAAGTGTGAACGCAAATTGGATAATAAAGCAGGTAATAATTTGGATTTTTAATAGTATATTATGTAACGAGACTATAATGCTAGTAAAGACGCGAGTGTGTATTAGGAAACGAGCGAAGCGAGTAATTTTCATACGAGCGTCTTAATTACCATTATAGTTAAGTTTCATACGATAACTCATGCTCGACCACATACGTAATTTTATATTAGAATATTGTAAAATGTTATACACTCACCAGGAACAATGACCTACATATTGCATCAGCTGATATTTGAAGTTCTGCAGGCGCTAAACGATCGATTCGTTTCCAGCACGTCACAGCTATATTATGAAAATGATAACCTTTGAATGCTACGTCACATAGAAAAATAGAAGATAAATTGAATATATTGGTTTTCAGACGAAACTTTATTTCATGTATAAGTTATTTATTGTACAATTAGTGGAATTAATTTGCGTGATTGTGCTTAGTGCAATATTCTTGGAAGTTGATGCTGTATTGAGGTTAATTTGTGTGTTTTGTGTAAGTTGCATCTTACTTAGGCGGAGTAAGTTGCATCTCACTGTCAGTAGTGTCCGACATTTTAGCGTTCTCTAAACTCGCGCTACTTGCGTTTCGAGAATTAATCGATATTGTGCTTTGGCATTGCTGCATGGGAATTCTCTGATTGGTAGAACACCTGTCTTTTAATGAAAATTGAACTCTCCGATTGGATGAAGACCAGTCCTTTAATGAAAGTTTGAACCTAAGGAGGTCCATTAAAGGATCGCTATCAGACTTATAATTAATAAATTTGGGCATGGTCTGGCATAAAATGTAATATGAATAGAGGAAGCTATGTTCTGACATTGAAACACATGTTACAAACATTCCACATGCTGTGCGTTCCGAATTAACATCCAACATGTGTTCTAGTAAGGTAGCATACAAGCCTTTGGGAACAGAATACAGGATGAGTTTATGCTAAAGCATGTAAATCTGAGGTTCAGTACATACGAAGTACATCAACAATGAGAGCGAACAAGGGATCTGGTCTGTTGAACTGCACTTGTGAATGCGCTTTGACGTATAAAAAGAGATGACATGTGAAAGTGTACTTTTCCTCTCTCGTTCTTCCCATTCTGAACAGGTAGCCATGATCGATATTGTCAAACGCTGCTGAAAATCCAAAGATACAATAGCACCAGTCCCGCGGGGATTACCATCAAAGTATTAAATCGTACCATCAACTTTCTATTCCGACATATGCAGGATTTGCCCCCGCAGTGTTGCTCTTTTCAGAAAATCTCACGTGGCGATGGGCGAATTTTAGCTAGCGCCAGTGATTCCAGGACCCACCAGAAATAATATATCGCCTAGAACTGATACATTAAAATAACAATATTACAGTCTGGCAGCGAATGATTCGCTAACGCAAATACATTTCTCATATTAGATCTAATACATATGCCCAGATCATTATTTTCCCCAACTTAGATAAAAACCAGGCGCTAGCAGAGCTATACCCACCCACAGCTATACATAGAAACAGTATCCAATGTCCAGTAGCATTCCTGAAATTGAAATTTAGTTTTTATTTATGGACGCTCTTTAACTGCTATGACTCTCAGCGTCCCATTCTACACTGGGCTTGAAAGACCGCTTAATTTTGCTCAGAGGCCTCTTTATCACAGTTGAGGTTCTTTTACGTGCAGTAAATCTACGACACGGTACCACGGGCTTTGTTTCCTTTGAAGGAAGCTGAGCTAAGGATATTTGCGCTCGAAAACATCAATCACCCTCCGCGAGATTTGAACCCGCGACCTCGGAACCAGAGGCTAGCATAGGCATGGAGAAGAGGGGTGACAGCAATGCAATCAAGTATTTACCCTCTCCACTTACTGACACAATTTGAAAGATTGACCGGTTCTCTGAGGTAGACAGACAATAGCGGGAGGCGCGGCCTGGTAGCTAACCGCTCTGGGGCAGTGGAAGGGGATAAAACTACAATGCAGGGGAAGTGACACAATGTGTTGGTTCTCCCCAATTATCAACGCAAAATCCCCAGCTGAATTTAAAGATAACTATAGTGAAATTTCGAAATCTTGTGTTTTTCCCCATGTTGTACGAAGGTGTGGCCATTCCTGTGGCTGGTTTAGGCCACAATGCAAGGACACGTTTCCTAAAGCAACCAATGAAATGGCCATGACTTCGTACAATGATAAATAATGTGACATAGACCGGAGGTGCAGAGAGATTTTCTTTGGCGGTCTTTGTACCAATTTATCAGGTGTTACACTCGATGCAAAATTTGCAATTCTGATAAAAAATACTACCATATTATTTAAATATTAGCACACAAAACTCACATTTAAAACCTCTTTGCTCCTTAGGTTGTTTCAGGAAAAAAAAAAAAAAAAAAAAAAAAATTAAATATAATTTTCGTAACCGTCTCTCCTCAATGGTAGAATTTACTATATCATATCTTAAGAAATTTAAACCTTTAGCAAAAACCATATCCCAATTGTATAAACTCGTTCTATCTAAGTGTTTGTTGAAAATTTGAGTAAGACTGGTTATAAACTACATCACATGGCAGATGCTTAATGAGCAGAAGTGTAAGAAAGATCAAAAGTCAAGTAAAAGGTATATATGTAGAGCATTTGGCTGTGTGCTATTGGGAATTTAAATTACCACATGTTGATGTTTTTAAAAAGCTCTGAGAGCAAAGGTTGCAGAACGCAATTAAAGCTGAAGTTCCAAAGTGTTTTTGGAAATAAAACTCATTTTTGAGAAACGTTTTAACACATTTTAACCAAATTTCAGCTTTAAGAACCCCCAATTTCATACAGTTAATATAATCGAGTGTAGAAGTCATTGATTAAGATACAAATATTTTAATACTACGTTAAACTCATTTTCTAAGAGAAATAATATCCCATCTCAATGTAAAACATTACGCTACAATAAATAATATTGCCAACTCCCAAAGCATTCATGGGCTATAGATCCAATATCCACACCCACCGCAGAGCGCATGCATTAATGGGAAAATACACCGTCTAGTGAATAATTGGATCACCAACAAAAGCCGTATTTCCGCTCCAGATTAAAACCAGAACCTGGTAGAAAAAAGATCTCATCCATAAATATCTGTTAATATAAAAACACCGTCCGATATGACACTACATTGGAGGACGTCAACAATAAACAAGTCATAAAAATTAATACAAAAACAGTAGCGAAATTCACATAGTGCTTAGAATTCATACACCAAGCGAAATTATATCGACATTTCAACTAAGAATCATAAGAGAGGTAGAACTGGAACTTAAAAATTCAATGCCACAGCTGGGATTTGAACCACAGATCTTCCGCTTTTTAGGCGGGTGCTCTAACCATTAAGCCACTGTAACAACCTGCCAGAGTGATACTGAATTTTCAAACCACTTCGTATTTTTCCCGGTAAACCACAAAGGTAGTCTCACGTCAGAGACAACCTTATGTCCCAGGATTAAATAACCTTCAGATGGTAATTATTATTTATTTATGCCAACAAACTTACTGTTGGTGTTTTTAAACACACAAGCCGTGTGTGGGCAAAGTTTGAGAGGTAGAACAGGCCCACACAAGGCTTGTGTGTTTAAAAACACCACCAGTAAGTTTGTTGGCATAAATAAATAATAATTAAGAATCATAAATTAACTCAAACAGTGCCCCGTCCTAAGTTAAAATCACACACAAACGCAGATGTTATCTCCATCACACGTAAAAATTATTCCCTGACACAAATAAAGTGCCCATCACATATTATTGCAACTAGGCTTTTCTCCAGCTGGTCCGGGTGCACTCAGCCTTGTTAGGTCCCTGAGGGGCCAATTGAAAAGCTACTTGATTGAGAAGTAGCAGCTCTTGGTCACGAAGACTGTACACAATGACACGAACGGGACAAGGCGCTGACCGCGTTCCACCCTCCAATACTGCAATTCACTCATGACGCCTGTGGTGGACAGAGGTGGGAGACACAGCGGCCGGGCGGTAGACCTTGGCCCGGAAGGACTGTTGCGTCGCGGGGAGGGGGTGTTTATATGTAAACCGTAAGGGCAATGCTGTTGCAACTGGTGGCGTATTTTGTGTTTCAATCCAATTTATTGGACCAATATTTTTACGTTCTCTACTGCGTACCTAGAAGCTGTACTCCATCCAAAAGTCCAATACCAAGATTTCACCGGAAATATATTGTGACAAAGCGGCAAAACCATACCAATTACTTTTTCTTACTTGATTTTCTTCCAAACTGTTTGCACAAATATACCGTTCTCTTTTACTGACGTTAACACAGTCTACAGTCTCTCGTGATATTACTACTCACAACTGTTTTCTTCTCGTAACCTTGACTCTGCACTTTCACTGTCTTTCTTCACTTCTTCTGTCTCAAATACTAACCCTGACCATACAATTACTCCATACTCATAGTGCTTCGCTATCTTCCTTCACGACACGACACACATAACTGACGCGCACACACTCAATCTAACAACTGACTGACTCCCCAATGACTCATGTCCCTAACTTACACCTCTATTCGTTGCTTCGCCTCCTGATATAGCAGGGTCCTTTCTGGAATTTCTACAAATAGGCCCACTGCCGGACACTTCTCGAATACTCTGGAAAACCCTTTGTGTTACCGCTCGATTGTTATTAGTCACGTTTTTGCTCGCGTGTGTGGTGTGACGAAGCATAAATTGAGCGCCTCTGTTTCGCGCCGCACAAGTGGGGTGGGGCAGCCTGGCCCCGCCTATATTTTGTTGTTTTGCTGCTGCTGGCGTCACAATGTTTCGAGGCCACCTGAACCCCATAAAGCAGCACTTTAGTAAAAATGTCCGCGCGTGTGTGAATATGTCTGAACAGCATAACTCAAAAACGAAACGATGGTTAAATACCAAACTTGGATTCAAGTTCAACATCTTCCGAGAACGTGAAACGAAGTTTTCGAAGAATATCCACCCATTCCAAACTACCCAACTACTTTTCATAAAAATGTTCTAACGATTTTGATTAAAATGCTATGTTTCTAAGATATTTTAATATCAAACGTAATGTATTTCATACATTTTCTGGCAATAGCGTTTAAAGTCCTCTACTTTCAGAATGGCTTTTGCATAACTGAGCCATGTGCAGTCACACGTAATACAGGTTAGTTTGGTACTGAGAATGAATGACGTTAAACGATACCGCGCAGCCCTCGTATATACACGCGCATCATCAGATGCCAGCAGCTGTGTACCTAAGAGAGATCAACAGTATAACCCAAGTGTGGTCTTTCGCACACCTATCCACCTTCTATTGACAAGAGATATAAAAAGTCCTACTACACAAAAAATGTAGATCTCATTAAGTCGCAAAATGTAGGTCAATTTTTCTCTTTTCCTCCATTTCTTTGTCTTTCCTTTTTTATCGTGGCGTTAGCCGTTTAAAAGATATCCCTGGTTATTGGTTTGCATATTCATATATACTTTTCTCTAGAGTAAAGTCGCTATTCTTTTTTTCCTTAGCCATGAAAAGAGAAAAGAGAATTTCAGAGCCCTCACAGAGTGGCCCGCTATTAAAAGATTTCATTGTCGTTTAAAATATACTGCATTCTCTATTCCTCTGGCATCTATGAGAACGTATACAATAATGCAATAAAATAATTTCTGCACATGTTTATATCGATTAAGCTTTCGTAAGAGTAGTTTGTTGAAGAATGGTTAGGGAAGTCGACGTGATTGATTGATTACATACCCAAGGAGATTCCGCACTTATCACGCTAATTGGGAGTATGTACGTCAGACCCCGAGTGGAAGGCATGAGGTGATCATACCCAACAAGCGACTGGAGATTCACAAGGAGACGCCCACCGAGGGCGCGTACCTATAGGTTTACAGATAGATCTTGATCTCGACGAGAGGTTCGTGCACGGACCCTGCCATTCAGATTTCCCTAGGATAGACGACCACAACGCCACCTCGGCACCGAGAACCGCATTTACAGAGCGCATACACCACACACAGCCGGATGGAAATGGCATGAAATGAAATAACAGGAAAATCGCGGGATGTGTGATTAACTGTCCTCCCCAGCATCCACTTAGTGACCCGGAAAAACCCTCGAAAAATCATATGGGGTCAGGAAGGAGGCCGCGGGAATGGAACTCACGACCTCCATGTTACCGTGGAGCCGTCTAGTTCGCTAAGCCGATGTGAGTGTAATATATATTTTTACTTTCTCTACCTCGAATTGTAAGTAGAGGGAGTACCTACTGTATTCGACACAAAAACTCCATGTGGAGATATCACCGGAAATATATGTTTTGAGGCCCCTAAATAAAAAGAGCATTTTTAGAAAAAGGTCTCTCTGTATGTCCGTCTGTTTGTCTGTCTGTCTGCGTGTCTCTGAACAGCATAACTCACAAACGAAAAGTGGTTTAAAAACCAAAGTTAACTATCTTTCAAGGATGCCACACTAAGATTTTAAAGAAAATTCCCCCTCCCGAAACTGCCCTTTACATGGAAATATTTCCGTAAATTTTTATTTTCTCAAACATGGCTCAAAAGATTTTGATTAAGATATTTTTGAGGCAAATGAAATGTATATCTTGAATTTTCTGGCTATAGTCCATGTAGTCCTGTTTACTCTGAATTACTTTTATACTAATGAAAAACAACAAGAGAGGACCAAATCTTACCATACAAAAATGTATATCTCGTTAAAACATACAGTTTATGTCAAATTATCTTTTTTGTGAAGTGAACCTTTTCGGAAGTATTCCTTGTTATTTGTCAGAATTTTGCAATACTTATAGACCGTTCTCGAATGGGACGTAGTAATTTATTTTGTTATTTCTTGGTCTTGCAAAGAGAATGGAATTTCATAGTAATCATATAGCGACCAGTCTTAAAACATTTGACTATCGCTTACAGCCTACTGAATTCTCCATCCCTTACAAGAAAGTTAGCAATGAAATAATTCTGAAAGCTTCTCTCGGTTAACAGGAAGTAGATAGAGAAATAAGTGTTTGTAAGAACAGTTTGTGCAAGAGTAGAGAAAGTCAGGTGAGTGCAACACATCAGATCTTTACTATTAGCATTGCCACTTTATGGAATGCAATCATTTTGTTTAGCGGATCTGGGGTATTCAGGAATAAAAGCAAATATTATTTCCACTCTTACTAAAGAACTTATAACTTGCTCTGCGATATGCACATTAGTTTCCTTTGAAATCTTTCTAATAACATAATTCGAAAGTGTGAAACTGTCATTCCATTATTTAACTATTATTATTGCTATTATTATTGTGACAAAATGACTAGTCCAGTTACTTTTTCTGTCACTTTATTTGTTTTCTACAACTAAAGCACAAAACAATCTTTTTTAATCGTCAACGCAGCCTAAAATTCGTCGTGACCTTATAACTCACAGCTGTTCTGTCCGATCGTAACCTTGGCACGTACTTCACTGTCTTTCTTTGCCTCATAAACTGTTTCCGACTATCACACTCACTAAAACTGCTTCGCACAACGAACAACACGCGACGATTAAGTGTTCCAAAACGTCTCTTATGACACACGCTCACAGTTCTCTCAAACACGACTGTACACACACACACACTGATAACAGCTATCTGCTTCAATACTCACGGCTCTATTAAAAAGAAAAAAACTCGCTTTTCTCGCTGTCCCTCTCGCTGATTTAAAGGGGAATGGCGTACCACGGATTTGTCTAGACATTCAGCTTTTCTCGAAACTGTCGCAAACAAGCTGGCAGCCAAAGCTTCGCGAACGTACTGGAAGAGTTTTGTTCTGCCACAATTATTGTCGTCGGCCACGTATTTTCAAGCCGCACAGTGGTGTGAGGTAGCTTGAACTTAAGTTTTTGCGGCGTGCGCCCGTCCCCGGTGCTTAATAATAATAATAATAATAATAATAATAATAATAATAATAATAATAATAATAATAATAATAATAATAATAATAATAATAATAATAATAATAATTATTATTATTATTATTATTATTATTATTATTATTATTATTATTATTATTATTATTATTATTATTATTATTATTACTGTTACTGTTGTTGTTATTGTTGTTCTTCATCTTATTATTATTATTATTATTATTATTATTATTATTATTATTATTATTATTATTATTATTATTATTATTATTATTATTATTATTATTATTATTATTATTATTATTATTATTATTACTATCACTATCATCATCATCATCATCATCATTATTATTAAAGCTGAAACCATGCACTAAGGGATTAAAGACCTGTTTCCTAACCAGAAGAACCAGAAAATAGTACGTAGTCTATTGCTGATTTATTGATGCGTAGAGATACTTCTTCCTCACATAAAGAAGACACAACTTAACAACTTAAAACACAGATTTTAGGCATAACTTTATGTTTAAAAGAATAAATTATTGCTGGCGTTGAGATTCTGGATTTATAAATCACTGCGTGATGCTCGTTTCAATTTGTTTCAGTAAGAATATTTTGCAATAGTGATAATGTATTTATGCTGCCATGCGTATGAAGACATAATAAAGTGAAAATCGACATGAGTAAAAACAATTGAGGTTAGTGTATAAAGGTGCTAGTTCTCAATGACGTTGTCCTATACGTAGCGTGATTTACTTGCCCCTCAGGTAATCTAATAATATTTTTATGAAGCGAAGCAGAGAAAACCATGTTGTATTTGTATTATTGGCCATTTTAGTTTTGAAGTATAACTCGGAAACTAGTGGAACGTATAAGGCTTCCCCTCCATTCACAGTAACTCCGTAGTTTCGAAAACTTTTTACATATATTGCTACGAAGCATTTGAAAAGCAATGCTATTTTAACATAGAGGTGCACAAGGTAAACAAACTGCGTGGGGTTTCAAAGGTTTGTATAATAGAAAAGAAGGAAAGAAAGAAAAAAAGTGTTCTTTCATCTCGTAAAGCACACACGCGCGCTAGTTTATTGTGGCAACACTGCTGTACTTTTCGTGTTACTGATAGAGTGCGAGAAATGGCCTTCCGAATTATTTTACTTCTTTTCTATTTGACTGGTATTTAATGCGTAATCTTACTGCATACAGCGTCACAAGCGGTGGAAATTGATGACACATGAAATGAAATTTAGGAAGAAGACGTTCTAGGCCTCAATTCAAAGTACGTCTCTGGTAACCAAGCAGGACGGCTCACACGGTAGGTCGTGGGTTCGATTCCCACGGTCGATCTTCTTGGTCTTGGCTTTTTAGGGGACTTTCCCGGGTAGTTCAGGCGAATGCTGAGAAGGATATTTACCTTAAATGCCCCGAAGCAGTCCATTTCATTCATTTCATCTCTCTCTCTATCCAATTTTTCCAGGTTGTGTCAGCGTAGTAGCCAGTAGGATGTGCTGCGGTGGAGCTTGCGCTCTGAAAATACGGTGTTCGGCTGAAGGGGGGCGCTGTAGTCGGCTAGCCACCCGCCAGGGGGACAGATTGTAATGCGTTCTGGCTGCCTGTAGGGTACTTTCATATCATCCTTCCTCCCGGGGACTGACGCCCAGTAAATCATCGGCTCACGTCCGAATTCGCCGCCGTGACAGACATAACAAGACCTCCCTGATATTTGCCACTTATGATGACAGAAAAGCCTCAGCCAGGAAAAGCACTCTCAGCGGGAGAAGCCCTTTGGCCTTATGCCAATACAGTAGCTTTTGGGCACCTTCGTATTAAGCAGGGCCCGGATGTTTGACATGTCATAGTTTTTGTTTGTGGGTTTTTCCCATGGAAAATATAAGCGAAGCACGACTTCATCAATGGTGATTGGCTTTAAGCAATTTTCATGGGTCATATGACGTCATATTTTTACTTTTTGACGTGCTTTGTCATATTCTTGCATTTTCATATTACACTAACTTTCGCTGTTCTGTCATACTACTTTCTCTACTGGGTATAGTAAGTAGAGAAAGTATTGTATTCCACCCAAAAATTTGGTGTCGAGATTTCACCGGATATGTATGTTTTGATGCCCCCTGAATCCAAAAAAGCATTTTTAGAAAAAGGTCCGTCTGCGTATGTCTGTCTGTCTGTCTGTCTGACTCTCTGTCTTTCTGTCTGTCTGTCTGTCTGTCTGACTCTCGAATACCAAAGTTGGTATTTAAGTTTAATGTCTTTCAAGGATGCGACACGAAGATTTTGAAGAAAATTGCTCCACTCTAAACTATCCTTTGGATGAAAAAGTTTTCTACAATTCTGATTTCCTTGAAAATGACTCTCACGATTTTGATTAAAATGACACATGTTTAAAATATTTTTATGACAAATGAAATGCATATTTTGTATTTTCTGGCTATAGCCTATGTGGTCCTGTTTACTCTGGATGACTTTTGAATAACTCGTAAATCGTAAGATATAGACCAAGTCTTACTCTAAAAAATGTAGATCTTGCTAAAACACACAATTTATGTCCAAATATATATTGTAGTGTGAATCATTTCGAAGATATTTCTTGTTACCTATTTGTGTGAAGTTTGGAAAACTTAAACTTTCGTCTAATAGAACATCGTTATTCCTTTTTTATATTTTAGCCGTGCAAATAGAACGGAATTTGAAAGCTTTAAAACAGTTTATTATTGCTCAAAGCCTACGCTATTCCAATATTCCCCTTGTACCTGCAAGGAAATAAGCAATAAGATTATTTCTGCAAACGTTTATCTCAATTAACATGAAGAAGGTAGAGGAATAAGAGATTGTAAGAATGGTTAGTACAAGAGTAGAGAACGTCATGTGAGTGCAGCACACCATATTTGTTTTTCTTTTAACATTTCTATTCCAGTTTCGCATACGTGCTTGCAGTCGTGCCAAAGACGATTTTTCACATACCCTAATTCTTCTCTGTTATATTAGGTCTTCTTTCTACTATAATTAATTAAATTCAAATTGCAACAATAAAATTAGTATTATTCATTTATTATTGAGTGTGCTAGACTTTAAAGGTAGATTTTCAATAAAATGTTAATTTAATCAGCATTATACCTTTAAGGTTTCGAAAATGCACCGAAAAGGCCATACTTGTCATATTTTCTTAATTTTTTCGACCATAAGTGTTGCGTATTTCTAAAATGTTTATGTCATAAACAATCTGGCCCTGGTAATAACAGTGTGTGTATATCGTTAAATTGAAGGTGCACTTTGGGACAGAAACAATGAAGTAGGTTGTAATTTTGTTAGTACGGTTTTGAGAAAATAATTCTAATGATCATAAAGCTTTACGACGCTTTCCATAATGATATTGTGTTGATTAAAATAAGACTGGAATTCAATCAAGAAATGTTCTTACTGTGCAAAGGGCCACGGTTTTGATACCCGGCTGTGGAGTGGAAGCTTTTCTCTAGTCAATAATATTGCCTATCCCTCCCAGAGTCTGGAAGTAGAATGAGTGTGTATATCTGTACGAGAGAGAGAGAGAGAGAGAGAGAGAGAGAGAGAGAGAGAGAGAGAGAGAGAGAGAGAGAGAGATCTGATATACAGCCATGGAAAAAATAATTGAGGGCATTATGAGAGCAGAATATTTCTAAATCCCGCGTCGTATTGCAGCGCGGCTTACACAAGTCAATATTTCCAAATGTAAATGAGTTTATTGATAGTCTCTGTGTAATATGTTATCGTCTGTCGGACATACATATTCTACTCAATCCTTTTTCCATGACTGTACAGAAACCCAACACCCAGAACCCACTGTATACGTTTTTTCTTTTTTTTTTTCTTTCTTTTTTTAAATTAACGTCCTCCAACGTAATGAATGAAACGGGTGAAATGATGCTCAAATGAGCTTTAAGTTCTTCTCAGGATAAGGAAAAACCTGAGAAAAAAAACCTTACCCGGATAACTTACCCTAAGCGAGATTCGAACTCTTGAACGTGAGGCAGACACGCTAACCATCACGCTACCGAGGCGGGCCACTGTATACGACTTAACGCCATTGCTTATAGGCATATGTTCCAAAGGAAAGACCATTGATGTTAAAGATTGACTGACTGAGTTCCTGTGGTTCCTTTTGTGGAACATGGGGCAACGCCCGGCCACTGGATCCCCCACATCTGCCCACTCAGGCGTCAGGAGCGGGGTGCAGTGGTGAAGAGCGGGACGTGGTCAGCGCTCCGAGCCCTCCCAGCCAATATATGCGGCCTTTAGAACCAGAGTTAAGCACTCGGTTGGTTAGATGCTAGCTTACTTATCGCAAGGTCCAGGCCGATGGTTTTTAAGTGTGCTTAAAAAGGAGTGCTCCATGGCAGTAGATTTACTGGCATGTAAAGGAACTCCTGCGGGACGAAATTCCGGCATACCGGTGACGCTGATGTGATCCTGGCAATGACAGCGTCGTTAAACAACAAAAATAATTTAATAATCAGAGTTGACCAGACAGAGAGACAGAGGAACCATGGCGGGTGATCAGTCCGAAGCCTGGTGTCAGAGCGAGGAACTGGATGATATGAAATGATGGCGGAAGATGATGGAGCAAATGATGAAATGATGGCGGGGGAAACCGGAGAACCAGGAGAAAACCCGCCCCTGCGCCGGTGTGTATACCACTCATCCCACATGCGGACACTTGGGATCGAACCCGGGTCACTTTGGTGAGAGTCAAGGGGTCTAACCGCTCGACCACAGCGCGGCCTCTATTGCTGTAAAATGCGGGATATAAAGGAAACAATAAAAAAAAAAAAAACGAAAAAGTTACCGTTGCAGACTACATAAAGGTTCCATACCCTTGATTTTGTACCTCTTTTAGAAAGAAATTCTCAATTAACTTTATTCAACCCATACGTGCATATTTGTGTAGCTTCTCGTGAGATGGTTCGACCTCGCGGACTGACAGACCAACACTAATGGGCGCTCTGCAATAGCGAATCATAAACCTCTCCAGAGCTAAATCCTAGCCGCGCTGCACCATTTAATTTTACTCCATTAGAGAAACTGAAGGCAATATTAGTTCAGCAGGTACCAATACTTTAACTGTCAGATTCTCTCAAATTCATAACAATATATGAATCAGATCAACTAGCCCGATTATCATTGGAAAATGTATAACTTGGAAATGGAGCATACTGTAAATAATAGAATCAATAGTGCAACAAGTGTGGGCGCTAGTGCACTCTGAGCTTTAAGCCAGATCCGCACTACATGAACATGTTGAATTTAATCTGGTAATATGAACATGCTGAGTCCATTAGGAAAGCAACAAACTATTGACTTAACGTGTTGTAGCTTCAATGTTGAGAACACATATACGTTTGGACAAAAAATCCACAGATTTGGTGAAACACAATAATTTTTTTGCCACGTTGATCTTTGAGTCAAATATATTTTATGGTACTCAAAATTTAAATTTGGATTTTACATCATTATAAAATGTATTTTTTGTGTAAAAAAAGCAAATTTCTTGTAAACCTCATAGCAAACACAATTTTTAACCAATCACCCAGATTCTTTTATCGAAATGTTTCTAATTACATGCAAAATGTTGTGAAGCACAATTGCTAACTTCCATTAACTTATAAAATATTTGTGATTTTTATTGCAAAATTGCCATTACTTTTAATTATACTTCTTTTTACAACTGAACATAATTTTTTTCTCAGTACATTTAGCTCAACCATTCTGCTTCATAACATTCCTTGTTTTATTCTGATTAATTTGGTATATAAAGTTAGTGGTTCTCTTAATTTTTAGTATGTCATTTTTGATTCTGAATGTCACAAAATGTACATTGAGAAAACGAGGAAGTAAAGTTTATGGTATAACTGCAGTTCTGTACTCACAATTTAAACAGCTAGAACATAAGTAGGACCCTCTTCCTCAATATTTCTATCTTCCTTGAGCTTCCTTCGGCCTCTAAGTTATTTTCTACGCTGCTTTTTTTCTGGGGTGCTGCTCTTTACACTGTGACATGCCGTGACTCATCTGATTTCAGAACTCCTGACATTGTGTATTTTCCTGGCACAATTTTCATCCTGTGCAGGATCTCTGCTTTCACGGTGTTACCACAGTTAAAATGCGATATAGCATCCATTATCCCCAGTTTTAGGGTTTCTAGACCTACATAGGTTTCTTTCCTACATCTTCACCAAATCATCCCATTAAATGACTCATTGGCATTCTTTGTTAATCCATGTATGCATTTGGATAGCATATTTGGATCACAAAGTCTTCCATACACAGGCTTGCACGGCTGAAGTATTTTCAGTGGTATTCCTGGTTTATGCTTATATGAATCAAGTGGTCAGATTTGACAAGAGATTTATAACTTTTGGAATATTAGCCAAAATACAAGAAGAAACCTAAAAAAAGCACTCGATGCCACGCCCCCTTTTAGTTTAACAGCATCACATGGTTTCCTTTAAATCCTTCTAAATACAAAACTACGCATCAGATTCAAATAAATGATATATCATTTGAAAGCAGAAGAACAGAGGTAATAAATAATGCAAAAAAACAAAAACGAAAATTTTGGTCCAAAAGTGGCATTTCAAACGTATATGTGTAGCTTAAACCAGGTCCGCACTACATGAACATGTTGAATTTAATCTGGTAATATTAACATGCTGAGTCCATTAGGAAAGCAACAAACTATTGACTTAACGTGTTGTAGCTTCAATGTTGAGACCGAAAATATTTTCTGGGCCTCCTGGAAAATTTAAGTTGAATGATACTTGTTGATACCCGTAGCAGTTCGAAAATGTCCCTATGTTCAACTGTTTCTTATCGTTATTCCTCTTCACTGGCTTGCTGGTTGCTATTTCGGTAAATTTCCGGCTGTGCTATGGCTTGTATGGTTAATTATGTTTTTACGACTATGGAAACGCAGACATGTCAAGAGTGCTGGAATTGCTGCTCTCAAATGTGATCCTTTGTGGATTATGGGTTCTACCTTGTCCGAAACAAAGGCTCAACATTTTTTCGAAACTTATCCTCAATGTTAAGCTCATTCAAAATGTTTTCATTGGTGTGCCGAGCAATGAATTGTTCTCAATAAATACCCAGCAGACACACAAACAGAAATAGTTAAATCCTAATCACAGAAGTCCATTTTGCTTTTAATTAAGAGGTACCAGTAAGTCTGTAAGTGAGGATGGAATATTAAAATTTAAGCATATGCATCTGTGAAAAAAGGCTTAACATTTCAAAAAATTCCAAAAATGGATTTTTGTTTTATCAAATAGTATAAATCTTCTGCTTTATTTTGATATGCTTTTTATAGCCTTACGGCCATTTTAACTGTGTCACGTGGCCCTCTGATTGCCTGTAAGTGGTCATGTCCATTTAAATCAATACATTTCCATTATCCTTGCTATGACTTCAAACTTAGTTTTTCCATGCTTTTATTTTTAGCACTGTTTGCTCTTTAAAATGCTCCACATGATGCAGTTTTCAGTACTTATGCATAAAATTTGGTGTACCTGCTTAGAAATAATATTA
Organism: Tenodera sinensis; assembly: GCA_030765045.1. NCBI lineage: Eukaryota > Metazoa > Arthropoda > Insecta > Mantodea > Mantidae > Tenodera > Tenodera sinensis. The sequence continues at coordinate 25,806,253 of CM060962.1, read as the reverse complement.
AAAAGAAATTATGAGATAATTTCTTCATAACGTGAATAACTGCTTAGTAATTAAATTAAATATTAAAATTTACATTTCGAAATTTAAATGAAAAAAATAATGATTTTAAACTTTAAAATTTATTTTTATCCAAACTAATAACAAGATAAAGAAATTATCTCATCAATTTTTTAACATTCTATTACAGAACATAACTGAAAATTATTAAGTTTTTCAAATCAAAATTGCATCATGGGGGAACCATTTATACAAATACTAAAAAAATGTAATAAAATATTAATATGTTAGCAACTAATCTGACTAAATGTATGAAATTTAGCACAGTTACTCCTCACTATACAGTGATTGTTGTGTTCAAATTTCAAATCAATCCAATGAAAACTGTAGATTTTCAAAATTTCACAGATGGGTATCCTTAACAGATGCATGTTCAAGGGACCTTTTGCTAATTGTGGAATGCTAACTGTTGAATGTTCTTCTTCACCTGATTACCCTCCCCTTATGTAGGACTTACAAGCCAGTGCCTAGGGTCAGATGCCTGTCGGGGAGCACAGGAACCAATGGACCGGACAGGGTAAAGACCTGGAAGCGACTGGTCAGCCGAGTACCAGGTATGATATTGAGGAACAGGATGATATGAAATGGAGGCGAAATCGATGACTGGAATAAGTTAAATCTTGAATAGTGTGGACCAGCATTTAGATTAACACTTTTCCTTCAAAACATCAAACAAATAGTGTATATGGAGTAAGAGCTAAGCTGTGTTCATCCCTGCCCGGCAGAAGCTTCCAAATACAAGCGGCTTGTTGTTAATGTTGCAAGGCTACCTCCGACAGCAATCAAGGAAATCTCTGGATAGCCATTATCCCTTACAAATCGTTATCTATTCATGCCCCTTTCATTGCTTTGTATAGTTGCTGAACCTTTTATCAGTGTTTCCTTCTCAGCAGCGCCGCCGGACTCTGGCATTGGGCATCCGCTACCACAACATACAAATTCTGCTATTAGGGAGGTTATTTTCCTAAAAGTTTTAAACTTAAGGGGACAGGGTAGTAATTTGGGCTCAAAAAGTCAATTTTTTGTTTTTCATCTTTAAAAAAGTACAAACCTTCCTCTTCAAAATTATATATATTGTAAGGGGTACCGACACATTTAAGGCTTTAAATTACCCCATTCAAATATGGCGGAGTGCTGGGCTACGCTGGGTGAAGAGGGCTTTAGAGATGACACACTTTTCTTTAAATGTAGTTTTCTGTAACTTGACGTTTTTCAAACTCAGGTAAATTTTTTTTTCAAAACCACTGAACCTATTTGAATGAAAATTTTACAGTAGTTCCAGAAGCATGTGCTCTACAAACTTAACCCATTTTTATTGGAAAAATCCAAAACAGAAAATTTTAAAAAAAAATTGTGCAAAAAAATTTACTTTTTTTTTTTTAACAAAAGTTAAATATTTTTTCTTTTGAATATAGCCAGAGATATTTAAGTAAATTTAGGTTAACAGTTATGAATACACATTGCCTAGTGCACTACAAAAGTTTCAACACATATGCTTGAATGTTGTAGGAGGAATTTGTACCGTTAGTACTATATATATTATATTTTTTCAAAAACATGTTATCAGGTTTTGCCTTATTACATGCCCATTTGAAATAATTGTTTAGATGTTCTCTATATCAATGTAATCACAGTGAATCACTAAATATTCATCCCAAATTAAATTTTGATCTGAGCAGTAGAAGCTTAGATATCCTCAACTAAAGTTATGTTTTGAAATACTGAAATCGTGTACGAATCACTACCTTGTTCCCTTAACGACTTGCAATGCAATCCAATATACATTATTGTGGTTTGAATCGTGGACAGTCAAACTCCCTACCAAATAAGCATTAAAATAAAACAAATTTGATGTGTTGAACTCACATGACTTTCTCTACTCTTGTACTAAGCATTCTTACAATCTCTTATTCCTCTGTCTTCTTCGTGTTGGTTGAGATAAAAAATTTCAGAAATTATCTTATGGCTTATTTTCTTGTAGGTACAAGGGGAATATGGGAATACAGTAGGCTTTGAGCAATAGCCAACCAAAAAGCCGGTAACGGCTAAGGCACTGAAAATGACTAAAGACAAACCATCAACACCCACGCCCACATCATCATCATCATCATCATCATCCACAAACACACAACCATGCACGCGATCACAGCGTAGCAGAACTCCTGAGTTGGACATCATGAACATGCCCACACAAGACACAACACCAACACTCAACCCCACACTTCCACTCATACCTACACCAACTCAGGCAACAACTCACAATCAACCCCCTCTCACCGACGCCAACACACCCAATCGAACACTTACACGGACACGCATACCCACACCCACTCATACACAGGCGTCAACCACACAAGCGCAAACACACTCACACAAACAACCTACACTCACTCAGACACACCCTACACACACACACACAAACACAGCCTACACTCACGCCAACACAGACCACACCCATACACACACAAACACAGCCTACACCCACTCACACACAAACACAGCCTACTTACACACAAACACAGTCTACACGCTCACGCACACAAACAAAGCCTACACGCGCACAAACACAAACTACACCTTCACACACACAAACACAAACTACACCCATGCACACACCAACACTACCTACACACACATGTACACAAGCACAGACAACACACACACGCACACATACACAACCATCTCCACACACACCACCTCAAGACCTCATCGACCTTTCAGACATGAGACCATCCCCCACCCCTAAAGCACACTCTCCGACCCCTGAGACCTACGCCCAAGCTGCACAGGCACAGGCACATGCTAGCGCAAGTTCCACCCACACCAACACATACACGGAGTTCAGGTCCGATTTGGCACCAATCTTCGTGCACAAGCGCCAGACAACACCAATACACACGATTACCCATAGTTTCGACACCACACACAAATATTTATACAAATACACAGTTAGATTCGCGCCGCGCTCCGGAGACTATGAAGTCAAGCTGTTCTCGAGGAGGGACTACAATGCTTTTGTAGAACACCTCAAAGCCAGGCATATACATTTCCACCTAATGTCCGAGCCCACAGAAAAGACCCTTAGATTTGTAATAAAAGGCGTATATGCCGAAGTCTCCGGAGAACACATAAAATTAGAACTGGCCACCCACAACCTTGAGGTCATCAGGGCTGTCCAAATGCACAAGCGTGACAGGACACGTGCCCTCCTCCCCATGTACTTAATAGAACTAGCAGACACCCCAGCTAACAGAAAGATTAGAGACCTCAAGTACCTTGCGCATTTTAGGGTTAAAGTCGAGGACTATAGGACGACTCCAGCACCAAAACAATGCAGAAAGTGCCAGCAACTATTCCATACCCACTTAGAGTGTCAGGCCCCAATTAACGTATGCGCCAAATGCAAAGGCCCTCACCCCTCTTATCAATGTAGAGTTCCTCCTCAGGAACGACTGTGCGCACTGTGCAACCACACAGGCCACGGGGCAACATGGCGCGGTTGCCCAGTCTACCAGCTGGCACTTAACTCAAGGCCAAGGGAACAGCCAAATAGGGCCCCCCGTCCCCAACCTCAGAGACAGCAAAACACTACTCAGGCTGTTCCCACTAATAACGAAGGGTGGTTCATCCAGGACCGTCGCGGCCGCAACAGGCCAGCCCCCGAAACCCGCCCTTCCACTGCCAGGGATGACCGAGTCACTGCCGGGCAGACCCTGGCCACACCAGAGCGCACCCCAATCACTAGGGACCGCAACAACACAAAACAACCAACACACACGCAAACTCACACACAAGCACCCCCAACACCGCTGGAGGATTCAATTTTCTCTCCAGTAGCGCTCACCACTCGCGAAGCTTTTATAAATGGAATGGCCTTGAGGGAGCTTCTGGCTTCACTAGGAGTCTCCAGGGAAGTAAGCTACGAAAACTTCCTTAAACACACAAAATGGCTGCTGGAGTTAATCACACACCAAGACGCAGACCCACTTTACCTCTTTAACTATCTTGCCAGATATCTCCTTGTACTTTCATCCCACAACCAGTAATGGATAGTACATCTACACTAAACGTATTATACTGGAACTGCAACAATATCAGACGAAAACGTCAGGAATTAACGGACTTCCTGATAAGAAACTCGATCCAAATTGCGCTTCTAAACGAAACACATTTAGGACCATTGGACCGCTTCTCCATTCCGGGTTACAGTATATACCGCAATGACCGAAATAGAAGAGGCGGAGGCACGGCAGTAATAATACTGAACACTATCAAGCACCACCAGAAACAAGTGCCAGAATTAAACCGGTTGGAGGCCACAGCGGTAAATGTGCAATTGCACCGCGCCGCGGTAACGGTAGTAGCCGTATACAACGCTCCACTGAATATTGATATTGAGGATGTTGACAAAATAATGCGAATGGACACCAAGGTAATTGCGGCTGGCGACTTCAATGCCAAGCATTACCTTTGGAACTGTCGAACAGCGAATCCGCAGGGTACCCAACTACTAAATTTTATCAACCGGGAAAACATCCTCCTAACGGGCCCAGAAGAGCCAACCTTTATCCCGCGAGCGGCCAATCAAATGCCCGACATCCTCGATATTGCCCTACTAAAGGGAATACCATATGACACCGAAACTACGGTACTAAACGACCTCACATCAGACCATTTACCGGTAATAATGGAGGTTGCGGCGCCCGTAATGTTCAAACCAGAACAGCCTAGGCGCAACTACAAACACGCCAACTGGCCCGAGTTCGAAGCGTTAGTTCAAACGCAACTCGAACAAAACAACCCTGTCATTAGCTCACAAGATACTCAAGAGCAAGCCCTAGAAATAATTACCAGAACTATTCACCATGCGACCGAAAAACATGTTCCCTTAACTAGGCCAACGAATAGGGCAACCACGCAGTTCCCTCGGGCTGTAAGACAGGCAATGCAGGACCGAAATAGGGCTAGGCGCAAATGGCAGCGAACGCGAAACCAAATACATCGCAACGAATATGACAACCTCAAAGTCGAGGCCGATATACTAATGGCCGAACACATAAGGGAGCAATGGAACGCCACACTGGAGGACGTTGATCCTCATAACAGAACAGTGTGGCGATTAGCGAAGTGCCTGACACGTACTCGCACAAACATTCCGCCCCTACATATTGACGGGCAAATAGCCGAAACACCGGCAGAAAAAGCAGAAGCTTTCGCGACCACACTAGAGCAGGTATTCCAACCGAATGCTGAACCATGCGACAGACAGTTCGCAACGGCAACGGAAGACCAAATTGCTGAAATAGGGAATATTCCAACGCACAACAAACTTCGAAAGACCAGTGCAAGCGAAATTAAATGGCTAATAGCACACTTGCCTACTCGCAAGGCTCCAGGACCAGACAACATTCGCAATATAGTTCTGAAACATCTACCGCCCAAAGCCTTAAAAGTGCTGGCGGATATATTCAACTACGCGCTGGAACACGGAAAATTCCCAAAGCGCTGGAAGGAAGCACGAATCCTTATGTTTCCTAAGCAACATAAAGATAGGTCCATTCCTACTAATCACAGGCCAATTAGCCTCTTAAGCACACTAAGTAAACTGCTAGAGAAAATAATACTTAAACGCCTCAACTCATTCCTAATCAAAAACAACGTGATAACTGACGACCAGTACGGCTTCAGGGCCAATCACTCTACAACCCTACAGATACTTAGGCTTACCGAAAGTATCACCAGGGGATTTAACACTAAACGATCGACAGGCGTGGTCCTATTGGACATAGAACGCGCTTTCGATAAAGTGTGGCATGCAGGATTACTCCACAAACTCATTCACATAGGGGTACAAGATTCAATGGTCGCCCTAATAAAAGATTACCTCAGTGGAAGGAGTTTCAGAATCTCAATTGAGAATACCGAATCCTCATTGCACCCCATAAACGCGGGAGTCCCACAAGGAAGTTTACTCGGGCCTACACTATTTAATATATATATATATCAATGATCTACCACCACTAGTACGAGTAGATAAATACATATACGCGGACGACACGGCACTGGCCACGCAATCTACTCAGCCACGCATCATACACCTGCGGCTCCAGAATGCTCTAAACACATTGGAGCCCTGGTTCACGAAATGGCGGTTAAAACTAAATGCAAGAAAAAGCCAAGCAATCATTTTTACCAGGCGAAAATTGCACAGGCAAAGGAGGCGAGCCCTCCCACCCCTCACCCTAAATCAGGAACCTATTGGGTGGGAGACATCCGTCACGTACCTAGGGGTTAAGATGGACGAATATCTCACATGGAGAGAGCATATTAACTCAGCCAGAGCAAAGGCCAATGGCCAACTCAACAGACTGTACCCGCTCATAAATCTTAACAGCAGCCTTAAGCTACGCATGGGACTTACGCTCTATAAGACGCTGATCCGACCCATCTTAACTTACGCCGCCCCGGTATGGGGATATGCGGCAAAAATGCACATAAAACGCCTCCAAACGATGCAAAATAGAATTCTGCGAATTATTGCTAAACTACCGCCAGAGGCTCCGACGTACCAGTTACATGAAGAGCTAAAAATGCTCACAATCGAGCAGTTTATTAAACACCTGGCATGCAACCTATACGCCAAAAAGAATAAGAACCACAACGAGCAAATACGAATGCTCGGGGAGTATGATATGACTCGCGACAAACACCTCCGCCCTCTATCATTGTTCGATCGCACTATAAGCATAGGCGAACCTGAACTCAACATACAGGAATACCTGAATAATTTAGTACCTTGAAATTACTTGTTAGGGGATGAAGGGAAGCACACAACAAACACACAACACTATAAAAACATACACTTACACTCAAGCCCCCACAAGTCCTTGTGCTACCTAGCCAAGGCGGACCCCGGGAGACGAGGGCCTCCCCGGTAGTGGCACAGGCTCGCTCCTGCACTTCAGGCAGACAGCCCGCCATGTGTGCACTTATACGACCAGGCAAGATCAGGTACACGATTAATGACGAAGCCTCCGGCTTAATCACACCCTAGTAACTAAGATTAAATGACACAGTAGAAGTTATCTCTACAAGTTGTAAATTTTATAAATATCACCATAACTGCACCTAGTTATATAAGCATTTCTTAAAATACTACTAGCATAGATTATAGGACGCAATATAAATTAAAAAAAAAATAAAATAATAAAAAAAAAAAAATTACGCTAAGGACAAGAAACGAAACCTTCGGGTGGAGTTTTAAAACAAAACATGCTCATTCACTCATCCCTCACATCCATCTACACCTAACGATGCCAAATGGCTGAAACACAAAAAGAACACCATCAACTATCATACACATCACCATTATTTACTACCAGGGGGCACTCAGGGCTTATGTCATGTTTGCCCTCCGGCACATCAGTAATACTCGCTGTTACTGCCACTGGCAGGCAGCTTCCATCTCTCACCACAGAATGCGCAGGTGCTTTATGCGGTACTGCAGCATAGAGGCCTTGACCTCAAGACTTCCGGTGGGGTTTTTTAGTGAGTAGGCTGCCCGGGTTCGAAGCCAGGGTAGGAGTCTTACACTCGCATGCATGCCTGCGGTTAGGGCGTAAGTAGCCTTTTTCCCCACCACAAAAAAAAAAAAAAAAAAAAAAAAAACAACAACAATAGCCAAATCTTTTAAACCTTCCAAGTTCCGTTCTCTATGCACGGCTAACATATAAAACATCAGTAACGGTGTTTCATTTGGCAAACGTTTGTTTTCCAAAACTCACACAAATAACAAGGAATATCTCCGAAATGGTTCACTCTACAAAAAGATTCATTTGAACATAAATTGTGTATTTTAGCAAAATCTAGTTTTTTGCATAGTAAGATTTGGCCTATCTCTTACGATTTACCAGTTATCCATAAGTCATGCAGAGTAAATAGGACTACGTAGGCTATAGCCAGAAAATTCAAAATATACGCTTCGTTTGCCATAAAAATATCTAAAACATATGCCATTTTAATCAAAATCGTTAGAGCCATTTTCGAAAAAATCAAAATTTTCGAAAAATTTTCGAAAAATTTTTCCACGTAAAGGGTAGTTTAGGGTGGATTTTCTTCAAAACCCTCGTGTCGCATCCTTAAAAGGCATTGTACTCAAATACTAACTTTTGTTTTTAAGAGTTTAGTTATGCTGTCCATAGACTGACAGACTCACGGATATTTTTTTCTAAAAATGCTTTTTTTATTATTATTATTATTATTATTATTATTATTATTATTATTATTATTATTATTATTATTATTATTATTATTATTATTATTATTATTATTATTATTATTATTATTATTATTATTATTATTATTATTATTATTATTATTATTCAGGGGAGGGGGCTTCAAAACATACATTTCCGGTAAAATCTGTACATCGATTTTTTGGGAGGAATACAATACTTCCTCTGTTTCCTTATACGTAGTAGAGAAAGTAAAAATGCAAATGCGCCAGAGTTTCGTTTCTTTGGAAGTTGACAAATACGTTTTGTATATATATTATAGAGTGGGATAGTTGTGTATCTCATGAGGTCAGTGCGTGGTGTGTGCACTTGGGTATGCACTTTGAACTCGTGTTAAGGTTATGCATAGGTGAAATTTCTAAATCCTACAATTATTAGCGGATTTTGTTCAAAATCATATCAGACATAATACACATAAGGAATAATGAGCATTCAAATTTTCATTGTAACATCTTCAACATCTTTACATGTATTGTCTTTTCTAGTTGTTGTTTTGGCAGCGTACCTGAAATGTTCCACACGATGGTTTCAAAATGTTCATTATTTTAAATATTATTCTGTTATAGATAAGTACCCTCAAAAGAATGCTGTGTACAGAAGATTTTATAATGCTTGGTTTACTAAATAAAAATTATTAACTTTGAAAGAATAATTTTTTCATAATTTTTATAGTATTTATAGAACTTTATAACTCAACAACTGGTTAATATTAAAGTTACAGAACAACCATTCCCACTATATCTTTCCACATTCTCAGTTTGTTGATTACGAGCACTCGAATTCTATATTCGGAGCGGTGGGTTTCCAGGAAATGCTGTTTTCCCTCTACAACACATGTCTTCTTCGTAATGGACCACATGGAAGCACATGAGGAGTATGCATTCCCTGCTCTCGGTTTTCTGGCGTATTTTCCTCTTACATGTTCACACACATTACAGTTCATTATGCTGCTTGTTGAGCTCTGATACGTACAGAAGAAATTAAAAATATGAAAGTAACCTTCACTGCCAAATAAAATATTGAACAACTTAGCTTAAAACCTCATTAACATTAACAAGCGAGATGCACTTTTCTGCGTTGCATCTACTGCGCGCGCACATCGTTTGATTTGACTGGCGTGAGGCAAGCACAACCACCAGCCGCTGTTACCATGCCTGGCGTGATACGCCAAAAATACTTATTCACGGCAAATTGTTGTTCGAAACATACTCCTCAGCAAGAATTACGCCAGTTGGATTAGTATATAAATAACAGAAAAAATGAACTAAGGAAAACTGGCAGGGTATGCAACACATCACCCACATACCCATTGAAGCTAAGCCCCCGCATGCGGTCATTCTCCCTCCGGTGGACTACACGAGTGCTGTAAATTACATTTTGCCGGTCTAGCAGTCGCTGAACGGGTTATGCCTTCTTTGAATTCAATGGTTCCGTTCTTGTGCACTACAATGCCTCAACCGTTTTCAACCTAGCGGGTCGAGTTATACATGAATAGAATGACAACAAATGAACTAGCAACAGATTTTATAAGCTGTACTTAGACGGCCTGATTAAAGTTGCGCTCTACCAAAACTACAGTTCGGTAGTTTGGGTAAAATGCATAAATGTCGTACTAAATGGTAGGACTACCGGTAGTATTAGTAGGGAAAGAAGCATAATACGGCTTGCAGCAAATCAAGAAATTTGATGATAAATTCAAACATAATCACGAAAAACTGCGATAATGACAACGGTCACTTATCAAAACAAAATTTGTATTTTTCGGTTCAAAATAACATTACTCGTGACCACTATCGTATCTTCGATATGAATTGTAGTATATTTAGAGCAGTGATATTCAACCTGGGGTACACGTACCCTCAGGAGTACGCGAAGACTTCTTAAGGGTACGCAAAGTTTAATTTAGATTTGATTTAATTTGCGTAGTACTACTGCTTTGCGTAGTATTAAATAAGTACTAAATATTATAATCTATTTTAGACATGGTTATGTATAATTTGAATTAAGGCAAACTCTAGAGCTAGGCCTAAGGCTACAGGCTGAAATGGAAAATTGTCTTTGGGAATACGCGAAGAAAAAAAGGTTGAATTCCACTGCCTTAGAGGAGCTTCCAAATGTTTTTGAAGATACTAATGTTCCGTGGGTTAAGCGGCCTTTATATACCCTCATTTTCGAGAAGGTTCAAAGTTTGACACTTGCGGTTGGTGGGGGAATCTAGGAAAACATGATGAAAAAACGTAAATAATGCGATCGATATTAGGTAACGCCTGATAGGTATGCAACACATCTAACGTACAGGTAATGCGGGTAGGTTCTTAAATGGTGAATATGTATGCCAGGTGAGTCGGCTACCTCTTATTCCAAGTTGTATGCAATCCGCATGTTATACTCTAACATGAAAACACCAGCCCCTATGCTAGATTCTATTCAAGTATTTACCATATACATGTTAAACGCAATATTTGTTTCTGGAATTCTAGGTAGCTCAGTTGGATTGAGCACACGATTCCTAAGTTATCCGTGCGGTTCGAATCCCCTGATGTACTAATATTTTTACCGTGTATAATATTCACTAATAATATCGGTTGAAGAATTATTGCGTTTAAAGCTGCTATTATTTTAATTCGTAATTGTTTTAGTTCCATTTTATGGTATTGTGGTTGTATATGAGGATATCTCCCCTGGTGTAGATACTGAGCTGCTTGTACTTGGCTCTTGCTTTTCCGTGTATCTAAAGCATATCAATATACTCCTCTGTCGAATACATCGTGAACGACTGTCACAAAATATCGTGTGTAGCATACACTTGGAGAATGTAGGGAGTTGGCTTTCATAATAACACACTGCATCACGCCAGTCCAATGAGGCTGAAGTCATTATACCTATTCTATTACAAAATGCACACAGCCAAAAACTATTTAAATTATGTCCTAAACCGTCAGAGAGTTGAAAATTAAATTATTGTGAATTCGGTTTCCAAGTTTTGATGAGGAAAAAAATTGTACAACGTCGAGATGCGAACCCATGATCCTAATTTCTTGCAACCAACGCAGGCCCTAGGTACAACAATCCCCCAATTTCTTTTTGTTGATGTTGTTAGTGTACTCATATGATAGGTCCATTGTATCAGAGGCGTTTACTGAATTGCGTTGCTATGTATACTCTAATAAAAGCTTGTAAAATCGGCTGGAAACCCGGAATTTGCTCTTACTTGAGTCGCATGTTTTCGAGGTGTACTTTAAGGAGTACGCTCTGTCCCTTAAACCGCTGTTCCTCTAAATTTTGAGCATTCGTCCCTCTACGAACGTCAAGTAATGCGTTTTAGTAAGTGCAAAACTGGACTAAAGTGCACATGACGTTTGATGGGTGGCCTACCTTAAAAAAATAAGGGGTATATGTATATTACACACTTGTGGTAAAGAAATAGACTGTTGAATCGATAAACAGTTCAAGCCCTCCCTCTCGCACCTCAAACCCAATCATCTTCATCTGATCGTCAGGCTGTACCGTATTCTATGCACTGGCCCAAGATGGGTCTGATATTTTGGCCGTATAGATGACGTCACATGACGTCATCCCCTTCCCCTCCTTCCGCGCTATAGAATCGATGGCTGCTCCGCTGGGTGTGTAGTCGCAAGAACCACCAAGCAGCTTTACTTCAAATCGATGACGTCAAGTGTTGGTAAACAATCCTTGCATTCAGCTCCTTATTCAAAGGCATGGCCAATAAGAGGCTAAAGAATGGAGTAGCACATAGACACTGACAGATTATAATGTAGCTCGGCCCGAGCGGCTATTAAAGCTGCTATGTGTGCATTAACAAGTTTAGCTTCACAACGTTCTTTTAATTGCTCTACTACGTGTAGTAAAGTACAGGAACTATTGTATTCCACACAAAAATTCCATGTCGAAATTTCACCGGAAATATATGTTTTGAGGCCTCCTGAATCCAAAAAGAAAAACACTTTAGAAAAAGGTCCGTGTCTGTGTCTGTGTGTGTGTGTGTGTGTGTGTGTGTGTGTGTGTGTGTGTGTGTCTGTGTGTGTGTGTGTGTCTGTCAGTCTGTGGACATCATAACTCAAAAACGAAAAGTCGGTTAAAAACCAAAGCTGGTATTTAAGTTTAATGTCTTAAGGATGCGACACGAAGATTATGAAGAAAATTTCTCCACCCCAAACTACCTTTAGATGAAAATTTTTTCTAAAATTTTGATTTTTTGAAAATGGCTTAAAGATTTTGATTAAAATTCGATTATTTTGAGATAGTTTTATGACAAATGAAATGCATGAATTTCCTGGCTATAGCCTATGTAGTCCCGTTTACTCTGGATGACTTTTGAATAACTCGTAAACCGTAAGAGATAGACAAAATCTTACTGCACAAAAATGTAGATCTTGCAAAACCACACAATTTATCTTCAAATAAACTTTTTGTAGAGTGAACCATTTCTGAGATATTCCTTGTTATTTGTATAAGTTTTGGATAACATACTTCTGTCAAATGGAACATCGTTATTCATTTTTATATGTTAACCGTGCAAAGAGAACGGAATTTGAAAGCTTTAAAAGATCTATCACCCAAAGTCTACTGTATTACCACATTCCCCTTGAACTTACAAGGAAATAAGCAATAAGATAATTTCTGCTAATGTTTATCTCAACTAACACGAAGAAGATATAGCAATAAGAGTTTTTAAGAATAGCTAGTGCAAGAGTAGAGAAAGTCATGCGAGTGCAACACATCAGATTTTTTCACAAATGTTGCGAGTTTTCCAAGTACGGAAATAATTTATGGATTGCATAAATGTGGGAAAATAGAAGTGGGTGATTCGCTTGATGATAGTGTTTGAGTCAGTAACTCAACGTGTATTTTAGCAGAAAATAAGGAACTTTAGCTGCTGAGTGAAAAATATGTAGAACGTGAAACCTTCACCGATTTCTATGTGTAGCATTTTAACTTGTTCGCAGACAACAAAATTCTTAAAACTCCCTTCTAAATGTGGTAAAGTCGCAGAAGGCCCAAACGTAATAGCGGAAAGTAAATAATTCACCAAGTGGCAACAAGAGTCAATGCCGTCTAATTAATGAATCTATAGCGCTTATTGTACAGAGGTAGTTTTTAGACGTGTTGCGCAGTGATTTATGGTCGGGTAGACTTACGTGTTTATATGGCCATAGGGTGTCAGATTAGTATCTTTCCGACCTTCGTGTAGCAAGCATCGCGGAACAGTGCGTGAGGGTCTTAAGGTAACCCATCTGTGAAAAATGGGCAAAAATGACAAAATTTTTCATTTTTGGCTTTTTATACCATAAATAAGTTTAAACCTTTGGCTTTCATTTTCATGCTTTTGTTTACTCATCTGCGCCCTTTAAATGACTTCACCGAGGGATTTAAGCATGTAAAGTATGAGGTTCAGGGTAGAAATTTCAATGAAATTGGAGAGAAATTAAGTAAAATTAGGGATAAGTGTCGTCTGAAGGATAGTGCTAGGCATTCAGAAAGGGGCTACAGAACTCCTATCCCCAAAATTTGAGAAGAATTGGACGAAAAATGGCAATTTTTCAAATTTCACAGATGCCTTAAATTGAAACATTACCTTTTTTCTACTACCTGACGGGCCTAAGAGATGGGGTGCGCTAATGACGGTCAGAGTGCCGAAAAACCCTGTCACAGACAACCTTCGTTGCTTGGTTTCTCAGCGCCCGCCGCTGTAGCGTGGTGGTAGCGTGTCTGCCTCATGTCCAAGAAGTCGCGAATTCGAATTTCGTTTACGGTGAGTTATCTGGATAAGGTTTCTTCTTAGGTTTTCCCTTATCCTGAGAAGACGATTGTCTGCTAACTTAAAGCTCTATGACCTCGGGCTCATTTCAGCATCATTTCACCCATTTCGTTCAGTCACCGTCCGATGACACTACGTTGGAGGATGTTAACAAAAAACTGCTCTCTCAGTATCAGTTGTACAACATACAATATTGTCGTGACCAGTTGCACTTTTGTCAGTGAAACATGGAAAATAACCTGCTTGTGTCGCTGGCTTTCGTATTGTTACAAGCGGATGTTGGGAAACGAGGAAAACCTAAGTTTTAAATAGTACGTTTCAATAGTACAGATTTTTGAGATTAGACAGTTAAGGGTTACCAACTGGCGCGTGGGGTATACTGCTATCCCTCTCTACTTTCCAAGTTTCAACTTAAAGCAAATGCACTATATGTGCAGCACCCGCTCGTATTATTAGCAGTGTCTTATTGATTTCATTTAGGAAACAGGTGTTAATCCCTCCATCAATTTGCATGGCGTCTCTCGCGCATATCCTAGCAAGGTCATTCGCCACGTCCAAAGATACATCTATATTGCTTGGCCTGAACAATCATTTGGCTCATATGCTGCTAAATGCATACTATCCTGTCATACTACTCTTTCTTTCCTTCTTTCTTTTCTCGCCTTTTTTCTTTCTTTCTTTCTTTCTTTCTTTCTTTCTTTCTTTCTTTCTTTCTTTCTTTCTTTCTTTCTTTCTGTCTTTCTTTCTTTTTTTCTCTCTCTCTCTTTCTTTCTTTCTTTCTTTCTTTCTTTCTTTCTTTCTTTCTTTCTGTCTTTCTTTCTTTTTCTCTCTCTCTCTTTCTTTCTTTCTTTCTTTCTTTCTTTCTTTCTTTCTTTCTTTCTTTCTTTCTTTCTTTCTCTCTCTCTCTTTCCTTCTTTCTTTCTCTCTCTTTCCTTCTTTCTTTCTTTCTTTCTTTCTTTCTTTCTTCCTTTCCTTCTTTCTTTTCTCGCCTTTTTTCTTCCTTTCTGTCTTTCTTTCTTTCTTTCTTTCTTTCTTTCTTTCTTTCTTTCTTTCTTTCTCTCTCTCTCTTTCCTTCCTTCTTTCTTTCTTTCTCTCTTTCTCTCTCTCTCTCCTTCTCTCTCTTTCTTTCTTTCTTTCTTTCTTTCTTTCTTTCTTTCTTTCTTTTACATATTCGATGGTTCATTCTTTGTATTTTGTTCTTCATTTTCTTTTTCCTTTTCTCAAAGTTGTTATATCGCTTTTAACAAATCAGGTGTCGAGTCAGATGCAAATGAATTCATGGACTATTGAGCTGCCAAGTAATAGCTGAAATTAGACGGTACTTAGAATAATGCACTTTATCCAGTCAATAAACCCAAGACAAATTTGAACTTGGTCCCTCTAAAATGGAGGACATGTGCCTACTTTATACCAATAACGTAGTTAACTTTCACCATTCGCCCACAAATGTATTTTGCAGTAAAGATCCAACTTTTATTGGAAAAAAATTACATTGTTAAAATAAATATTATACCCTAAGGTACAAGTGTTATTTATTGATATAAACTGATGACAGGAACATTTATGCATCAAAGCTGTTAAATCATGTCATGCAATTTGTGCTAGAGGGAACGCCAAAGCGTTAATGGATCAGCTCTGAAATATTTTAGTTCGTGTATTTAAATAATTCATAATTTCAGGTTTCCAGTCCAATAATTTTTGCAAGTGCGAAAAAGATAACACATGACATAGTAACCAACGTCAATAGAATGTATTTCTGATACAACTAACTTGGCTATACAAAACAGATTGCAATAAAATACGTACAACGGGGCTCATTCTCATATTCCGAGATTAGCAAACACCTGATACACCTAAATACTGTAACCATATTTTAGAAATGGTTTGTGATGGGCTTAGCAATCAAGAGATTGGAGGTTCGTCTGTAGGTTGTAGACGTTTGAATGTGGAATTATCTGGTTTCCAGAATCTATCTTTAGCACTCGCAGGGTTTGGCGTCTGAGTGGAAGACGTATAATCGAATTCGAGTTTTTACGAGCAGGCATTAAACGAAGAGAGGTACCGCAGCAGCACATAGTTCGAATTTTTAATCAGCTGATGGAAGAAGAGAAATCATATGATTGGTCTCAACAAAATCAACCACTACTAATACAGCAACGGAGTTCATTGTGTTGGTCTGTATGGCCTAGTTGGTTGGGCGCTGGCCTATTGATTCCAAGATCCCGGGTTCAAATCCTGCGTCGGTCTGGGTGGCTCAGTTGGTTAGACGCTGGCCTACTGACCCCAAGGTCGCGGGTTCAAATCCGGCCCAGACCGATGGTTTTTTAAGTGTGCTTAAAAACGACAGCTCCATGTCAGTAGATTTACTGGCATGTTAAAGAACTCCTGCGGGACAAAATTCCGGCACACTGGCGACGCTGATGTGATCCTGGCAATTGACAGCGTCGTTAAACAACAAAATAATTTAATTTTAATTTAATTTCAAATCCTGCCCTGGCCGATGGTTTTTAAGTGTGCCTAAACGCGACAGTCCTACGTCAGTAGATTTACTAATCTGTAAAGAACTCCTGTGGGACCTTATTCCGGCACACCGGCGGCACCGATATGATTCTGGCAATTCAGAATATCGTTAACAAACGAAATTTTTATTTGAAGTCCATTGGTAAAGTTAGAGATGTGCTTGAAGCCTAGTGCTGGTCTTGTGACGCTCTTCCACCCCATGATTAACAGTCTCTACTTTTGGATTTGTGGAATGGCCATAAGAATAAATTAGAACTCAAGGAAAACATTAGAAATTAAATCAGAAACGTCACAGTGGCTTGATATCCGAATACATGTGCTTATTGGAACAATGTTTAGTTCAAGAAGGTTGGCACCTCCAGCATTTGCTGTAAGGTAAGGTTTCATACACAGGTTTAAGAAACGA
Source organism: Tenodera sinensis (assembly GCA_030765045.1). Classification (NCBI taxonomy): domain Eukaryota; kingdom Metazoa; phylum Arthropoda; class Insecta; order Mantodea; family Mantidae; genus Tenodera; species Tenodera sinensis. The sequence continues at coordinate 25,789,197 of CM060962.1, read as the reverse complement.
AGTTAAGTTTGGGAGACAGGTCTAATACACCGCACGACCGGAAAGAACGTATTTTGAAATGCGCTAAGCTCTAAAATAAAGTAGTACTCTTGGAGCAGTTCCCTTTTTGACTGGATACATTTATTTATGTATTGCAATATTTAAAAGGTTCAGTGGCATGTTTTGTGTTGAATTTGCATGTAAACCAAGCACTTCTCTAGATTCTCATAAATTACAATGGGAGGGATTGCAGGTGTACCTAATATCTACCCAAATTAGACCATACCTAACTTAGACCTGATCTAACTTAACCTAAACTAACCTAACCTAACCAAAACAAACCAAACCAACCCAAAACGTCTAATTTAATGTAACTAAAGGCTGATTTCAGAGAGCATGGCATCAGATTCAATACTCAAATATTATTTCACGTGCTTTGAAAATGTGCTTAAAGTTTATCTGGAATAGTGTTTCCATTGTTCTTCTCTTCTTTAGCTGTTTACCCTCGCCTTATGTAGGATTTACAAGCCAGTGCCTAGAGTCAGAGGCCTGTCAGGGAGCAGAGGAACCTATGGACCGGACAGAGTGAACACCTGGAAGCAGGTGGTCAACCAAGCACCAGGTATGATAGTGAGGAAGCGAATGATATGAAATGCACGTGAAATCGATGGCTGGAAAGTGATGACGGAGCAATTGGTGGAATGAGTGCTGCGGGAATCCGGAGAACACGGAGAAATCCACCCAGGCGCCGCTTCGTCCACCACGAATACCACATGCGGTTTGCTGGAATCGAAACCCGGGCCTCCTAGGTGGTAGACGAACGGTCTAACCGCTCGGCCACGGCGCCGCCTGTGTTAGTATTCATGCGATATAATGAGACGCTCACAAGGATTTTATTAAAGAAGGTACAAGAACAGAAGTAAGCAATATTCTGGTTTTCATTTGGCGTTTTTCATTGTGATTCTAACTTAATTTCTTCCATTTAATCTGAAGTTAATGGACAGTCTGCAAACATGGGCCTCAATTTCCATTCAAGACTGCAGAGTGGTACTCTTGGCTGACTCTCTACACGGCTGCAGTGTTTGTTAAAATGCTTTTAAGCTCGACGTTAGAAAATAAACGATGATGACTGCAATAAGAAATATTTTAGTTAATGAGCGCTATTAAAGGATATGTAAGAGACAGGATAAAATGCGTCGATGCAAGTGAGCATCTTCGCTTTAGGGATACGCATCTGTGGAAAAAAAAAAGGCTTAAAATTTCAAAAATTTCCAAAATTGGATTTTTGTTTTATCAAATAGTATAAATCTTCTGCTTTATTTTGATATGCTTTTTATAGCCTTACGATGATTTTAACTATGTCACGTGGCCGTCTAACTGATTGCCTGTAAGTGGTCATGTCCATTTAAATCCATACAGTTCCATTATCCTTGCTATGACTTCAAACTTAGTTTTTCCATGCTTTTATTTTTAGCACTGTTTGCTGTTTAAAATGCTCCACACGATGCAATTTTCAGTACTTATGCATGAAATTTGGTGTACCTGCTTAGAAATAACATTAAAAAGAAATGATGAGATAATTTTCTCATAACGTGAATAACTGCTGAGTAATTAAATATTAAAGTTTACATTTCGAAATGTAAATAATAAAAAAATAATGATTTTAAACTTTAAAATTTATTTTTATCCAAGCTAATAACAAGATTAAGAAATTATCTCATCAATTTCTTAACATTCTGTTACAGAATATAACTGAAAATTATTAAGTTTTTGAAATCAAAATTGCATCATGGGGGAACCATTTACACAAATACTAAAAAAATGCAATAAAATATTAATATGTTAGCAACTGATCTGACTAAATGTATGAAATTTAGCACAGTTACTCCTCACTATACAGTGATTGTTGTGTTAAAATTTCAAATCAATCCAATCAAAACTGTAGATTTTCAAAATTTCACAGATGGGTATCCTTAAACATAAATCCATTTCCAAGGTGAAAAAGCAAAATGGAGGCGTTTGTTCATACGTATCATTTTCCCTTATTTTTCCTTTACTAGTTATTTTCTACTCTTTAATTTGTGCTCGGCGTTCTACAATGACAGCCATTTTGATATCCTACAGCAGTCAAAGCTGATGTAACCACACACATGGTGTACAGATAGTTCACTAGCCTCTGGTTTACGAGTCACGGGTTCCAACCCGGATGAGGGCGATGTATCTTTTTCTTCTTCTACTTCACAGATTAGGCACAAGTGACCATCTCATTCTCGGGTGTCGCGGACCTTTTTCTAGAAATGCTTTTTTTTTATTCAGGGGGCCTCAGAACACGTATTTCCAGTGCAATCTCGACATCGAATTCTTAGGTGGAATACAATTCTTCCTCTACTTAATATACGTAGTAGAGAAAGTAAAAATATATGCATGCAAATGTTAGACACGTTAAGTTGAGACAGGCTGTAATTACTAGAAAAACAGTTCTTGAGAATTGCTTTGTTAGTGCACCTACAGATAGTTGGCCAAGGACAAGTTTTACCCTTCATTTGTTTGCGAAGAAACGAGCGGGGCGTTAGACATTGACCTTCACTCACTAGTAGTTTCAATACTTCTACCTACCTTCTTCTGACTAGTAAAACAAGATCTTTTGTTACAACAGCAGAACTTTGTTGAAAGTGAGTTTCACTTACATCTGCCTGTCTTAGTGGTAACATGAATTCACGAAAAAGTGTAACTGAAAGCAATTGTGTACGAGCAGTGGGTCGAGAGTATTTTGTAAAACCAAACATGATTCGTTCGTTACTGGCCGCGAAAAAGAAAATCCACAAATAAAAAGCATAAATGAATGTTCGCCCTTTCAATATGTTGCTGGGGGATGGAGGCTTTGTGTAGTTATTTTCAGAAGAAAGAGAACTCTATGACATGTTTACTAATGTAACATGCTCCATGAATCAAAAATGAGGAAACCGCTATCTAGGAGTGGAATCAATTTGCTGTGCATATTTCATTCAGCTTTAGAGAGCTGAGGGGAATGACGTAATGCAAACATTCTCCAATTCTGCACTTAACGCATTCGTATGTAGCTTTTTCATATTTTAAGCTTCAGAACATTCTCCTGTAGTGGATCTCGTTGAAAAACCTGTATCATCCATTGTGGCATACAGACATTCATTACTGCCCTATGACTTGCATTAACAACAGCAGCAACAACAACAATAATAACAGTAATAATAATAATAATAATAATAATAATAATAATAATAATAATAATAATAATAATAATAATAATAATAATAATAATAATAATAATAATAATAATAATAATAATGATGATAATGATAATGATAATGATAATGATAATGATAATGATGATGATAATGATGATGATAATGATAATGATGATGATAATAATGATGATGATGATAATAATAATAATAATAATAATAATAATAATAATAATAATAATAATAATAATAATAATAATAATAATAATAATAATAATAATAATAATAATAATAATAATAATAATAATAATAATAATAATAATAATAATAATAATAATAATAATAATAATAATAATAATAATAATAATAATAATAATAATAATAATAATAATAATAATAATAATGCAATTGTTACTCCGTGTGGTCCCTTTACATTTATTATTTTGCAAGTGCAGTGCTGCAGCTGCAACTAACTGGTGGTGATACTGGAGCCCTTCAGTTAACGGCTACGCCGCAGACAATTAACATATACTCAACTACAATTGGAGTTTTACCCTTATATTATACTTGGGTATATCCAAGGTTTGGCTTTTACGCGTATGAAAGGATTATATACGTTACACTAGAATACGTGAACTTAAAGTTGCAAATGTAAATTACGTAAACACGTACATAGCCCAGGTGCTAGCGCTTGGGTCTTGTATTTCCTTTCCGCGACTCCTCTCCATCGTTTGAATCCTGTCTTTCCCGGTAGGAAGCGGCGGCGAAGAAGCTGCTGTTCTCGGCGTAGCGGCGGCGCTGTGATCGCCTGTCCCTACAGGGCGGACGGTTTCGGAACTCGTGAGGCTGGCTGCTACACGAAGAAACCTGGCACAGAGATGAATCTTCACCACACGTTAGGAACCCCATGCCAGGTCGCTGTTTCCGGCACATCCGCTGGGCAGGCCTATCTCCTCCCTCTCTCACTGCCGAAGTCTCACATACAATAGTCTGACTATAGGCTCAGTGTGGAATCCCCTTCATTTGCATTCCAGCTCTGCCTCTACGTAAAATCCTCCAAGTTGTCCAGATATATCTTTAGACGTGGCGAATGGCCGATAGACGCGCAGTGGTTTATGGTCGAGTTCGCTTTTGTATTTATAGGACCATAGGGGTGTCAGGCTAGTATCTTTACGGCTTCCGTGCAGTAAACGTCGGAAACAGTACGTCATAAAGTATAGTGCCCGCTCGCATTATCAGTAGTGATTGTTCATTTCAAGGAAGGAAACAGAGACATTATCCCCATCAATTTGCATGACGTCACTCACACAGATCCTAGCAAGGTCATTCGCCACGTTTAAACAATCTCAGCACGTGTACACTGTACAGTTCATATATTACGTTCAAGAACCGGAGATCAGAATTCTACACTACACACTTACTGCCTGTATGTGGTGACCTTGAATTACTGTATCCTTACGTAATGATGAGAGAACTATGAACAGTGATGCAAGAAAGTCTAATGAGAGGAAGCCATTGATGCATCAAGCTGTAAACTGAAATAGAGTCACTAAGTCTTAGTATAGTGCATTCACTGAAATACTGATCTAAGCATTGTCCGCTCTTCAGGAATAAGAAAGAGAACCCCAAGCTATTTTTGAAATATCCCAGAACCTTCTTAATAAGGTTTGTTCTTCTTAGGAACTTGGACAATTAAAAGTCAGAGAACATCCAGAAACTTCTTTCTGAGTACTGAGCGGTACAGGTACAAGGTGCCTTAACCGAATAGACTAAGTGACTCAGCAGATCTTAACAAACATTAATGTGATTTTTCTTTGTTGAGAATATTTCTAATCGTGGATTAAGGATTACGTCTAATTTTGCCGCCTGCACAATTGGATTCTGAATCTTCCAGCTTTTGTTTTTGTGTGTGCACAGAAAAGCCTTTCATTTGAAAAATCGAAGAAGCTAGTGATTCTCTATTGAATGAATGAATGAATGAATGAATGAATGAATGAATGAAAATAGCCTACGTTGTCCCATTGAGGGCAAAGGCTTCTACAAATAGGGGTAGCTGCTTTTAAAGACGCACGCTGTGAGCTAGTCCGCGTAAGAGGGTATCGCACTTAATGCGTACTCAGGGTTGCCAACCCGTACGATAATTATGGGGGCATACGATAATTTGAATGTTTGTACACATGGTAAGCAACCCGTACGATAATTATGGGGGTGTACGATAATTTGAATGTTGATAGTTCGATACCGGCGAAATATCATTTTCACCGGTTTGTCCCATCAGCGAAATAAAATTAATTACAAATAGCGACATCACTTTTGTCCCCATGGCCATCTCCACCCCTCTAAGACGAAGATTCCATATCCTACTAATCCTTCTACCCTTTATCCTCTTATGGCCAGTGTGCTCAGATCTGGTAATCTCAATGAAGAAGGCACTGTTCAGAAAATTGATGATAAATGGAGAAAGCTAGGAATAAGTGATATTCCGTGTGAAATAAAGAACATGCCTGAACCTGACAGTTTCTGGAATGCTGTTAAACACATTATTACCTAGGTGGAAATGCTGATTTCAAAGAACTGACGGAGTTTGCATTATCAGTGATTTCGTTGCCCCACAGAAACGGTTCTTGTGGAAGACTTTTTTCTAAACTGGGCTTAATGAAAGCCAAAATTAGAAACAGATTGGTGCTAGATACGGTAAATGGACTTATGTTGTCTCAGCTTATGAAAGAATGTGGTGGGTTCGAAAATCTGCAAGTTACCGAGAAGATGTTAAAGTTTATCTCAGCAACAAATTTGTATAATGCTGCAACAGTTGAGGAGATGATGAACTTTCAGATGAACAGTGCGAGAAACGTAAGTGCTATAGTAGTAATACAGGTTGAGGTCATCAATCTTGTAAGTGGATATCATAAAAATCAATAGTATTACATTTTCATAAGTGTTGTGCTGATATTCTCATTGTTGTAGTATTTGGTTTATGATGTACGATAATTTTGAATCCAAAACTATAATTTTGAGTGGCTGGTACGATAATTTTATTTTTAAAAGTTGGCAACCCTGTGTACACTACACATTGAATTACACATGATCACTTAGTTGTACTTCTAGTTCTTTCCCCTCCTTTCTGTTTCTGGCTATGCTGGTCCACGGTCTTCCTACTTGTTTTCTGAACAAGTCCGACCATTTGCGTCTTGGTCTCCCTGGGAGTCTCTTGCCGATGTAGGGTCCCATGTGGTAGCTCGTCTTGCATCCTCATCACGTGGCCGCCCCATTTCCACTTGGTCTTCGTAGCGTTGTGCTATGTCAATTGTTGCTGACATCTTGTGTATCGAGGTGTTCGATATTCTGTCTTTCAGAGAGATGCCAAGGATCTTCCTCCTGCGTTTTCCTGTAGTGTTTCTCTCTTTGGCTTTGAGAGCCCATGTCTGACATCCATATGGATGCCTCCATTTTGAGGCTCCTATTCAGGGTTTGTCTAGCAATATGAACTTCAAGGCCCAAAAAGCTTTCCAAGTTAAAGGACACTGGGAGTGAAATTTTGGTCAAAATTGTCAAAAAGTCGAAAATTGTTTTTTTAGCTTAAAGTGCTCCTGGAACACCTGTGCATTTGGATCAGCTAACATTTTACATATCCCACACTCCATGTGGCCATTACGGCCCTTTCAAATAGTGCTCTTCCCTTAACGTGCACAGGATGCTCCTATATAAAAGCCTGTTTTTCTCAAAACTACATTTCTGCACATTCCAAAAGAAGGTCGCGCCTGAGTTTTGCTTCAAATTCAATGAAAATTTCCAAAAGTATTCATAAATAGCAGCTAAACAAAACTATGATTCAATTTTGATGTAATAATTAACATGAATTCCAAAAACATTTTTTTTTGTATGAAAAAAATCAATAATTATTAAGATTAAATTTTCTTTGTTATTAAAAAAATATGTACAGCACAATCAGCAAACATATTTGAAATATCTCTTCATACAATTGTTACCCATGTTTTAGAGTATCAGCTCCGCCAATATAAATGAATTTTGAAAAGTCAATAGACGCGAGCTACCATTTGAAAGTATGCCTATTAAATTCCTAAAATAATTTATATATCATAAACGAATTATCCAATTTTAATGAAATTTGGTGTACGTCCTATTCTCATATAATTACAAACACAGTAAATATTTCAGAAAAATCTATCAAGAAATGTGGGACTTTAAAATTTCACTCCCAGTGTCCCTTAAGGAAACTCTTCGTTTTATTTCTTTTTACATTTTGTTGTTAAAGGAAACTATTTGGCCTAGGTATATGTATTGTGCTGCATACAGTAGTTCCGTTCCTTCAAGATGTACTGAAGTTTCTAATCCATTTGTCATTACTTGCGTTTTAGATCTGTTCGTTGTGAGTCCTGCCATCTTACTTTGTGGGTTAAGCTACTGGAGCATTTATTCTTTATTACTCATATAACATGAAAGATTCGGTTTGTTGAGATTGTTGACAAGATAACGTGAATTTGAATGCACCTACTCTTAATTTATTGTTGTTATTCCTTTTTTTTTATTTACAAGTAGCTTCCATTCAAGTACTCTGCGAATGGTTTGTGTCAAGAGGAATATTCTTGATTATTAAAAGGAAATCACAAAAAAGAGCAGTAATTTGCTACAAAGCATAAAACGAATACGTGATTTTATTTCAAACCAATACGAGATAACGGTTTTAACATTATACGTGTTTAAAATAAATATGATTTTGCATTATTAGGAATAACTCATTTGATGTGAAAATGTTCAAAATGCTATTTGGTAAACGACTAGTATTGAAAGATTTGAGAAACATGGCTGAATACAGTTTTTGTATGCCAGAGCATTAATAAACTTAAAAGGGATTCAGTAATCAATGTTTAGATTGCATGTTAGTTTTTACGTACTGTACCTACATCACGTATTTTACACGAGAAGTACGCGTAGAATACGTAGAGGTAATTTACTCGTCCATTACTGGGCATATCCAACATACATATGTGATTAATTCAGTGCCACAATTATCACTGGCATTCCAAAAATCAATCAAATGCTATACTATGTGCTGTTCTAGGTATCCTATTTCTTATTTGTGTAATTGTAATTGGAGATTTGGTCTATTTGGCTGAAACATTCTCTGATAGTGAAATGCAGCAGCTTGGTCAGCATCAATACCTTTTCCTAAATCCTGTATTTACCGCACCGTGTCACCTCGTAGTATTTATGACACCACACCCAATTCCTCTCAGTTGCCCCTCCCCTCCCCTTCCCCGGGGCGAGGATCTCTTTAAAGAATACTTATGGCTGCAGCGTTAAAAAGTTGGGGGTCAAAATTACAGTTATCGTCTTTATTTTGTTTTAAAATGTTCAATTGTTGCCTTATGAGAAAATAGTATTACTTACAGTGTTCTGCCATTTTTAAAACCCAGTGGGAGATTTTTAAGACACACTGGGAGTGAAATTTGAAAGTTCCACATTTTTTGATAGATTTTTCTGAAATTTTTACTGTGTTTGTATTTATATGAGAACAGGAGGTACACCAAATTTCATTAAAATTGGGTAATTCGTTTAGGATATATAAATTATTTTATGAATTTAATAGGCACATTTTCAAAATAGAGCTCGCGTCTATTGACTTTTCAAAATTCATTTATATTGGCAGAACTGATACTCTAAAACATGGGTAACAATTGTATGAAGAGATATTTCAAATACGTTTGCTGATTATGCTGTACATATTTTTTTAATAACAAAGAAAATTTAATCTTAATAATTATTGATTTTTTTCATACAAAAAAAATGTTTTTGGAATTCATGTTAATTATTACATCAAAATTGAATCATAGTTTTGTTTAGCTGCTATTTATGAATACTTTTGGAAATTTTCATTGAATTTGAAGCAAAACTCAGGCGCGACCTTCTTTTGGAATGTGCAGAAATGTAGTTTTGAGAAAAACAGGCTGTTATATAGGAACATGCTGTGTACGTTAAGGGAAGAGCGCTATTTGAAAGGGTCGTAATGACCACATGGAGTGGGGGATATGAAAAATGTTAGCTAATCCAAATGCACCGGTGTTCCAGGAACATTTTAAGGTAAAAAAAACAATGTTCGACTTTTTGACAATTTTGACCAAAATTTCACTCCCAGTGTCCCTTAAGACACACCCTAAGACACTGTATGCTGACTGACAGCAACCCACGTGGTGAAACATGTTGATGTTTCTTCAATAGACAGCTGAAGGAAACCCCATAGCATAATGGACTGTAAATTGAGTTCAACACTGGTTATCGCTTTGGTTGTTTTCTCTCATCAACATATTAACGTCACTATTCGATGCCGAAAGTGTAAGTTTCCGTACCATGAAATCATAAGCAAAATGTTCATTCAAGTAGGTTTAACTACTGTTGGCAACTCTCACGCAGTGATTTTATTCTGACTGCGCAACTTGCATAGCGGCAGAAAACTGCAAGTCGAACTGCTCTCTGCCTATATGTCACGGCGAGAAATATGCTGTTAATGGAGTGTGACTAAAACCACTGGGTGCTCTATCTCGCCTGTGATTTAGGATGGGGTGGGTGCAGGTTAAGTAATCGGTGGTACGGCATGGTGGGTGGAAGTACTCAGTAGAAGACCCTGTTTTGTAAATTTTCTGAACATATTACTACACATACTTTTTAATTACTATTGCATTATAAATACTAACAAATTGTGTATCTAAAGAATTTTAACCGTGGGGTTATAAAGAAGCTGCAGTAAAGCATCAGTGGTGATAAAATAGAAGATCCAGCAAGGGAACTTCAACACAACGATCTTTGAGTCGAATTATGCAAAGTAAGAAGGGACATTTTCGGGAAGATCAACAACCAAAGAAATGGACACACAAGGCTAACAACGGAACAGAGGAAAAATATATCTAAAGGCTCAGCCTACCAAGGAACGTATAACGGGGAAAAAAAATTAGAAATTAAAAATATCAGAGACCAAACTGGATCAGACGAACAAAAAACTAGGGCAATGTAAAACAGTGTTTGTGGGTTGAAATGTCCGGCCAATATTGTAATTTCTTTTTTCCCAAGGGACTTTTCAAGTGACTAACAAAATAACAAATAAGCTTCATAATAACTTTTAAAGTATTACAGAAAAGTGAATTAAATTTGGACTGAAGATCTCTGACAGACATTTCAGAAAGCTTACATTATTAGTTTAGGATATCAAGTTTGTAGTCATAGGTATCCTTACAGAGAACTTTCATCTATAGCATGGCATTTATACAGTTTTCCAAGATCAAATGACCAGACCTATGTAGGGGACATTATATTAACTTAGCCGCTTCTCAGCCTAAAGCTCTGTATATTGATGGGAATGGGCATAAAATTGTATTACTTTCATTCTGTAAGTTAGCATTAGCCGTTGTACTCTATTCCTTTAGTATTAGTAGTAGTATTAGTGTAATTAGTATTACTGTTGTTATTATTATTGTTATTATTGCATTTATTATTATTATTATTATTATTATTATTATTATTATTATTATTATTATTATTATTATTATTATTATTATTATTATTATTATTATTATTATTATTATTATTATTATTATTATTATTATTATTATTATTATTATTATTATTATTATTATTATTATTATTATTGTTATTATTATTATTATTATTATTATTATTATTATTATTATTATTATTATTATTATTATTATTATTATTATTATTATTATTATTATTATTATTATTATTATTATTATTATTATGACCGCCTCCGTAGCGCAGTGGTAGCGCGCCTGCCTGTGGCGCGGAGGACCCGGGTTCGATCCCCGGTACCGGCATGGGATTTTTCCCCCGCTGGGAGGTCTGGTACGGGGTGCACTCAGCCTCGTTAGGTCCCTGGGGGGCCAATTGAGGAGCTATCCTGATAGAAAGGTAGCGTCCCTAAAAAGGTCAAAGTAGTCGCCTTACGGTCGGGGGAGTCGGCGTGCTGACCCCCGCCACCCCCAACCTGCACACCTCCGTGGCCTTGGCTGCGGCTGGAGAACGCAGCGGCCGGGCGAAGAGGGTAACCTCTGAATAAGGGGAAGACGCTCTATGGAAATTATTATTATTATTATTATTATTATTATTATTATTATTATTATTATTATTATTATTATTATTATTATTATTATTATTATTATTATTATTATTATTATTATTATTATTATTATTATTATTATTATTATTATTATTATTATTATTATTATTATTATTATTATTATTATTATTATTATTATTATTATTATTATTATTATTATTATTATTATTATTATTATTATTATTATTATTATTATTATTATTATTATTATTATTATTATTATTACTTCATAGCCTGTTGTACGGCATTAACTCATTTATTTACTATAAAGCTTTTAAATTCACCTTGATTTTAAAAGCGTTCGTATATTGTACGTTCTTCATGATTATAGCGGGCCCAGATGACCTATTCGTCGACGGGCCCTTAAACCCCACTAATTCACGCACTCACCCAATGTCATATAATTATTTTCATGTTTCATATGTCTTTCTTAATTTAATAGGCATATTATTGTATTGCATCGATTATTTAAATTCCGATTTAATATTATCTGTAATATGTTGCGCTTGAATGAGGAATATATAATTGTCGGCAGCAATGCTTTATGATTATTTAACCTATAGGCTCCAAAACTAGCATTCCTTTTTTGCCTCTGCTGGTTTTCCAACACGTGTTTTATATGTACACTTTGGCCCCTGTTCGGCTTTACCCATTGTTTTCCCTTTGCTTCAAATACCGAGCTCCCATATATTCCTCCCTTCTTGCTTCGCGTGTTTTTATAAGCTGTTCTCTTTTATTGATGTTCCCCTATTAGCACGGATTAGTATCATGCAGCCTTATTTGTTTTTCACACTCTCGCCGTGCCTGTGGTGGATAGGGTAAGCTTTACCGGTGTCGCTCACGCACGTTGGAGCGTGGCTTATGAGGATGGCCCACAACATCGGCCTAAAGCAGCGGCCACCAAGTGGATGGATTTTGTGCTAGAGCAAATAACGTAGCACTGTGCACTGCCACGAGTGCCGTGCGATGTCAGTTTGAGGCATGACATGGAAGTGGACTGCAGTGTTGTCTCGTCTCTTGCGGTTTGTTTTCGTAAACATCCCAACTTGCAATATTTATAAGGGGTGTAGATTCAGAGCTTCAGATTAAACAAGAACTGTTAGATCTTGTTGCATTGAAGGATACTCAACAGTTCAGCAGTTTGTTCAGGTCATAGACTTGCAAGAATATGTTCAAATATTAAGAGATTTGAACCAGGAATTTCAGAAAAGGTAACGTGGTGCAATTGGAGCAAATTTTCCAAATATTTGCTGAGCTCTACTCTACAGTTGATAACGTTCCATCTGAATTGCAACTTGAACTTATCGATTTGCAATGCAATCGTCAACTGAAAAATAAATCCCAAAATAGAATTAGTTTGAGTGATATCTATTCACATTTTCCAAGAAATACATTTCCTCTTTCTACTAGAAATGCCGCTCGTGTTCTATGTATGTTCGATGCACATATATATGTGAACAATTTTTTTCGCTACTGACATTAAACAAAAACCGCTGCAGAAATCAACTGTCGGATCAGAACTTAAAATGTCAACTTAGACTAGCTGCTGTACAAACATTGATACCTAATTTTGAAAAGCTAGTGTGTCAAAAGAGACAACAAAGGTCTAGAAAACTAGGTTCCACTTCTGAGTAATATGTTGTGTTTATTGCTTTTCTTCAAACTATTATTTAATACCGCTGTATTGTAAGTAGATTGAAGATTATTTTCATTTTGTTTAAACTATCAATTAATTGTTCATTTGTTTTTTCATTAAAAGAAAAGTTGAATGATAATGAAAGAAACGTTATATTAAAACAATTTATATAACAATTATGTCCTTCATATTACAATTCGATTATTATTGTAGCACAGTCAATTGTGCATTTAAATTGCAAGATCGGCATTCCGCCACTGCTCTGAAGGCTACGGAGTGCACGGTAGAGCGGTAGACTATTCCGGCGTGCAACGGGTAAACTTGCACGACCTGCTGTGCACACTGTGCATTGAGATGGTGGCCGCTGGCCTAAAGCATCGGTAGCACAAGCTGAACGGAGCAGAATGCAATCACGTGATCCCCCTTTCCTCTCTACCTTCCTTCCACATGCTCATAGTACAGATGAGATGGCTTACTGATTAAGGTGGATCACATTGCAAAAGTGATTCTCTAAGGAGACTCCTCAAGCAAAAAAGAAAAAGCTATTTAACTTCCATACGAAATGGAAGGTTGAATTTGTTTGCTGCCAAGAAGGGGATAGGGTTAGATGTTTGCTGTGCCATAAAGAATTACTTACATAGAAGAAGGGCAACGTTAACCGCCATTGTGACAGTTGTCATAATGAATACGGAGAAATTAAAGGTATATTCATATGTCTAATAATTACTGTTGATAACATTTACACATTTGGATGCAAAACTTTTAAAACTTCATAAAATTAGTAATTAATATTGCATATACTAAACCTTTTCCTTTCTCTTTTTTTAGGTTTTGATTGTCTCGCACATTTAATGGAACTTGACTCAATGACAACTCCCGGAGGAGGATTTAGAATCTCGACCGAAGGTCGATCTTTTGTGCCTATGCCCCTGATGGGGCGCCCCACAGGAGAATGGAGGTGAATGGATCCAAAAGGGGGCCGGAACGTTGCCAAGACAGAGCAGAGGGCAGAGTTCCTACATTTTCCCTGTTAGAAGCACCCCGACGGAGGCTGACTCCCAAGAAGGGCGCGAAACTCGGAAACCGGCTCCCCTCCCCTCTCGGGCTTGCACCATCCCATGGGGGACCCGAAAAACAGTAGGCTCGCCATTCAATCCGGGGGGCGAGATTTCCGGATCGCATTGGTCCCCCTGCCGTGCTGCTGCCACGACGCTCGCCGACGCTTCTAATCCTGACAGAAGCCTAACGTGAAGGGTGGATTGAAATTATTTTTTGTGGTGGGCAAAAGGCTACTTAGGCCCTAACCCCAGGCAAACCTGGGAGTGTGGAGTCGAACCACTGCGGCATTACTCACTAAAGAACAACACCGGAAGTAGGAAGTCTATACCTCACTTACGCAGTACCCCATTAAGCACCTGCACATTTCTGTATGCTGCCTGCCAGTGGCAGTAACAGCGAGTGAGTGCGAGTGCCCCCTGGGAGCCGTGTATGTTTGTCCAGTAATACGAGGATGTTCAATAAAGACTGGCACTGATTTTTTTTTTTTTTTTTTTTCCCTTTCATTAAGTGTCTGGTTGCGACATCTGTCCATGTGTCATTGAACTACGAATTCTAGTCTCTAATCACTGAAAATCACACAGCGATAGCTCTGTCAGTTGATTGTTGACAGCCTGTGAGAGTGAACGTGTTTGATAATCGCCTCTAAACATCGTCACGAGTACAGAAGTCACCCAATAGGGGCATAGTCATTACGGTTTTTGATTACCAGAGGATAGTCTGCATTCTCACAGTTCCAAGACACTCTACAGACACTGCAGATTACTATAACACTATCCTGAAGCAATTGGTAAAGGATCACATCCCCAAAAAGCTAAAGAATCTCATTCAGCAGTGTAAGCTTCATCATGACAATGCCAAGCCACATGTTGCTGATGCGGTTATCAAATTCCTGGCACAAAATCATATGTCCACGGTACCTCTTCCACTTTATAATCTTGAGCTAGCTCCATGTGACTTTTTTCTTAACCCAAGAGCCAAAAAGGAACTTAAGGGATGTCGGTTTGACAATGAGACCAAAGCAGTTAAAGCTTTAGAGGCAACCCTGAACAGGCTCTCAAAGAATGGCTTCCTGCACGTTTTCCAGGAATGGCAAAGGAGGTGGGACAAGTACGTTGTATTGAGGGAATAGTATTCTGACGGGGGCAACAGTCTGTATGAGTGATTTTTTGCAATACATTGTTGTATGAATATTAGTGCCAGTCTTTATTGAACACCCCTCGTAGTTGGGCTAGATGGCCTCGTGAGGGTTACTGTTCTAGATGAGTGACTGGAATGAATAGGCTGATTCACCCTTGGCCTTCTTTCCTGCTGTCGTAACTTTCCAGTATGCTGATCCACCCGAAGGTTTCGTCTATGAAATGATTAATGAAACGAAATGGAGAGGAAATTCGGACGTTATGGAAATCCTTCTCCGCGACCCGAAGAATCCGACAAAAAACCCATGGGTCAGGAAGGTCGGCCACGGGAATCGAACCCGCGACCTCCCGAATGCGGTCCACAGACTTTATTGCCTGAGCCATCCCGCTCGGTTAATGGAACTTTAAGTCATGCAGCTAGAATGAAGTTAATTACGAAAACAAGGGAAAGCAGTACACCCGCATCAAGCTGCAGAAACATTACCAACAATCTTATCCTCCAGGAAGTTATCAAATTGCTTGGAAGATTGCTCAAGCCAAGAAACCTTATCTAGAAGGAGAATTTATAAAAACTTGTCTCACTGAAGCAGTTGGAGTCATTTGTCCAGGTGAGAAAAATAAATAGATAAAAATTAAATTTTCACACCGAACAGTAGCTAGACGTATTTAGAAGATTTCTTATGACGTTCAAGAAGAACTTAAATGTAAAATGAGGCATTATGGCGTATTCAATTGCCTTAGATGAGAGCACGGGCAACACAGACACACCACAGTTGGTTTCATTGATCCGACGGGTGAATGCAAATTTCATTATTAATGAATACCTGTTGGACTTAATTCCACTGATGGGTACTACAACAGGTGAGAAACTTGGACTGGACAAATTTAGTATCTGTCACAACTGACGGGCCACAATGCATGGCCACAATGATGAGAGGAAAGGATTCGTTTGTGGATTAAAATCTTTACTCGTGGAAAGAGGGAGATCTGGTACCCTTTATAATTTCCACTGCACAATTCACCAGTAGGTTTTAAGCGCAAGAATAGCAAACTTAAATCCTGTTATGAGCATTGCAGTACAAAGTATTACGAAAGGAAAATAAACTTCACTCAAGCATAAACAGTTCAGACACATATTAACACGGCGTACCACACAGAAGTGCGCAGGCGCAGTCGAGCCAGAATATTGATGACGTCATTTAATTTGAGGAAACTTGTATGGGGTTTCTTTAAAATCAGCTAGAGTATAAAACTTCTAAATCTAAATCTTAGAGAATATTACTAATAATAATTGATAACAAATGACACACTTAATTTTTTAGGCATGTTGTATGCTTCATAATGTTCTTTTAAAGTTTACTGCTGTTTCCAATGCTGAGTAAGCATATAGATTTTTATCTGGGAGTTAATAATTCTCTGCGTTGCATTAGTACTTAAGAAAAGTGGCTTTCCTAAGTAGTGCAAGTATGCCGGGTTTACAGTCTTGTGTAGTAGTAGTAGTAGTGGGGCTTTAGGGCGCTCAACTGCTAAGGTCATTAGCGCCCAAGCAAAACTAATAACTTAAAATGTTTACAGTCTTGTGTGCAACTAATTGGAAACATTTAGTAGTCGTACCTGTTCCTTTATTAGAATAGCCGTCAGGAACGATGGCGGTAAATGACATACAACGTGCAGGCAGGGGTAGTAGGGGAAGTGCTGTGTTGCAACTTTTGCAACCATCTTTCTCAGGAAGTATTTGTACACATTATATGCCATTTATCTGGCTTGATTGTGAATAACGGAACGTTTGTTTGTTCTTTTTTTTTTTTCTTTTTTTTTCCTTTTGCCTTCGTCGGAATTCTTCATGAAGTTACTATCTCACAATGGAGTGGACTTATTGCTCAGAATTATCTAATTTCACTGCTAAACTGTAGGCACGTACTCTCACACGCACTCTGAAACAGACTAAGCCTGATTGGCTAGAAAACACGTGACTGGTGAATTCACTGAATATTTCTTCAGCGTATCCGCCTTCATTCCTAACAGGACTATAGTTAGAATAAATTTCCTTCAAACCTTGAATAACATCAGTTTGCTTTGGATCGGTGAAAGAATAAGTGATTTATTATGTCCTGAAGACTGTACCATGAGGTCCTGATTCCTGTTAGTAACAGCTAAGTCATGACCAGGGTAAGGCATTTGAGTGCCTGGTTCTTCAAGTTCAGTACACACAGACGTAACCCACGAAACACCGGGCAGTGACAACGTAAACAAATATATCTCTTATGCGCACTCAAATGACAGAGTCGCGTACAAAGTAAACATATACCGGTAAACGAGCTGCTAATTTGAAATTGTATGTAGGGTTACAGGAAGATCCAGGGTAGCCATTAAATCGCACACTGAGGTATGTAACAGGGACAACACAATGAAAATTTGAATTATAAGTGACAGATTGAGTTATTTATATCAATCATACATTTAGACATAAACATTATTTTGTAAGCCGTTGCACTGTATTGCCATATGCATTTTGTGTCTCGGAAGAAAAGCTTGTATTACACACCCTTCATGTAATGTTTTCTCCATCTGTAGAGAAATGTGTTGAATCTAACTCTTCTATGTGTGTATACATGAATTTGTAAACATGTTCGTGCACTTGAGTCGTGCTTGAAGATTTGTTTCAATTGCAAATTAATCCAGAGTGAGGCTCCCTACTAGCAACTACTGCACTGTAGTGTACTATGCATCCTGGAGCGGCTGTGCGTAAGACAGCCAGTGCCTGACCTTGCCCTAATGCCATGTGATCGTAACCTGCAGTGCTCTTGGGGGACCGGGAAGGCACTGAAATATCTCGCCCTGGGCATAGCCTCCTGACTATGCTTGTCAACTCTGATCTTTACCATCATTGGCTGCTGTAAATTTAAAATTATGGTGTAACCCACCATACGTGGTGAGGATGGCTTTGGACTCTAAGGACTGAATGCAGTATTTAAGGAAAACATAAGTCCGAAATTGCACGGCCGCTTTTCTTCTTTTCCTCTCTCTGCTACTTGTAGCTGACAAGTTAGGCGTAAACAATAGGAGTATTGTTGTGCAGATGTCTACACAACTTAGAGCAGGCATGTCAAACGTCACTCCCAGGGTGTGAAGAGAGGAGTCCACCCCTCCTTAACTGCAGTAGCACGCGCTGGTAGAACCGGTTTTCGCTTTGTTTTTCCCGTTTTCCGATTTGATCATCACGGAGGGAGGGAAAATAGGGGAAAATTTTTCACGCCTGGTGAGTGCTGTTTGACACCCCTGACTTAGAGCCTCAATTTTCAGCCCAGGTCCTCAAGCACGCCTAATACATCCAACATTGTCTGCTACAGCTACCTAAAGGTAGGATGATATTAATTCAGTCTTATAGGTTCCT
The DNA here is from genome assembly GCA_030765045.1 of Tenodera sinensis. NCBI lineage: Eukaryota > Metazoa > Arthropoda > Insecta > Mantodea > Mantidae > Tenodera > Tenodera sinensis. The sequence continues at coordinate 25,770,620 of CM060962.1, read as the reverse complement.
CACATCTTTGTACTCATGTCAGAAAATAAACAGTTTGTGAAATGTAGCTCTACCCTTTATGTTATGTTCGCCTTCCTTGCCCTATGTGCGCGGCAATATAATGTGGCGTTGCCGGGCAGCAGCAGCACATCAAAGAGAGCCAAGGTCAAGCTGCCTCACACCACCGCTTGTAAATACGCGGCCCGACAAAGACGGCTAAGAGTGCGGTAGAACAAACGGTTTCCAGATTGTGTCAGAAACTGTCGACTGCCGGCTTGTTTGTGAGAGATTGAAGAAATTGTGGATTTTGAGAAAAATCCTTGCTACGCCATTCCCATCTATTTAAGCGAATGCGGCACCGAGAACAATAAGTCATTTTTGTGATGAAGTCGTGAGTGTTGAACGATACAGCTCTTAGCAGTGTGTATGTGTTTGTACAGCCGTTGAGAGAAATATGAGTGTGGCTCGTCAGAGACAGATTTGGGACATTTAATCGACGCATCTGAGTTGCTGTGTGAAGCAGTTTTAATGAGTGTGACGGTCGAAGCCAGCAGTTTGTAAGAGAGAGAGCGAGAGAGAACTGAAAGGCTGTTAAGTATATGTCAAGGTTATGATAAGACAGAACAGTTATGAGTTGCAAGTCACGACGAGTTGTAAATTGACGATAAAAGAAAACTGTGTGTGCTTCCGTTTTAGAAGAGAAAATAAAGTTAAAAAAAAAAACCGAGGTTACTGAACGTTGTCATTTGTCCCCTGGTGTCAGATGTGGGATTTGTCACATTGTCATTTCGTTACAATACTACCCACTTCATAAAAACATACTGGAAGCCTTGGCTCGTGTGTTGAAGACTTTCATAGTATGCAGTTTAAGTGGATGATTTCTTTTAAGGCATGATGTTCTTATGCGGTGGATGTTTTTGAACCCCAGAACAAATGACTGCTAGAGAAGTTCTGGGCTATTGTGTTGATTGCAATGCCTTGTTATTATTACTCGGAAAGCTCATTTGGCATGATCCTTAATATTATGAAAGTGTGGAGCTATAGGTACTTACAAAAACTGTGGACCAGTTCCTTGCTGTGAGGGGTACACCACAATGCTTGGCCCGCTGGTCCCAGATTCCTTCAATTTTCGCCTGCGGCTAATGATATGCACAACCACGCACATAATCAGCAGGAGCAGGACTGCGGCTAGCGTAACAGGAAGCAGTATAGCTAGAACAAACCAAATATACTATATAAAATTGCAACAACGTAAGCAAACCCATGCACACTCATATATAACTTAGACATACAGGTTCTTCATTTAAAACCTAACGGAGCACACGGCGTTTAGCCTCTCCCGCGAACTTGCTTAATTTCCGCACTACCGGTGCCGTTGTGTGCGCGGCTAGTCCGTACTGGGCATCTGAAAATCCAAATCGCCTTCAAGAAATCCCTCATTATGATCGGAGAGTTGGAGGTTGGTGTGCTGTTAGAGCTAGACGCACAATCGGTCCAATATTCTAGCCCACCTCGGGAGCGTGGTGGTTAGCGTGTGTGCCTCAAGTTCAAGAGGTCGCGAGTTCAAATCTCGCTTAGGGTAAGTTACCCGCATAAGGCTTTTTCCGAGGTTTTCCCTTCTAAGAAGACGAATGTCGGGTAACTTCAAGCACTATGGACCTCGGGCTCATTTGAGCATCATTTCACCCGTTTCATTCATTATTCCCCGTCCGATATGAAATTACGTTGGAGGACGTCCAATATTCTACGAGCAGACTTTAAATGCAGAGAGGTACCGAAATGACATTTTGACGCCATTTTATCATGAACTGGCAGAAGAAGAGAAATCATGGATAGTTTCAACCAAGATACAACAGAGGAGTCAATGAATGAAACTAGGGAAGTGTTTGAAGATAGAGTGATTAGTGTTGGTGTATGGCACTTTCGCTCCCCAGATCTAGCAATGTCATTTTTTCCCGTGGGGTAGCCTGAAAGACAAAGTTAACGAGACAAATCCTCATACATTGGAGGAACTAAAAAATATTAGAAATGAAATCGGAAATATTATCGTGTGAATCAAAAAGTGTTCTCCCTATATAATGCTTGTTTAGCCGAGGGTGGACATTTCCAGGATCTTCTATAACATAAGAGTGTTAAAGCACGCAGAGTTTATGTAGGAGCAAAGCCGGCTGTGGCAAACCCAATCGCGCACAGGCGAAATGCCGTGCGCCCGTTAGGTTTTAAATGAAGAATCCTGTATTTGTATAGTGCTCTCTTTTGATGTATAATTATATTCATCATTTTCAGACTAGCGTGTATAACAATGTATACAAAGGTATTAATGAGCTACGTCGAAAGAACTTGAAAAAAACCTAGATGTTACTGATATAATTAATTTGATATAGACAATGTATGGTCCGCGTCCAGATGCTGATGAATCGGTGTTCAATGCACGAAAATTGGTCAGCTCTCCAAGGAAATAAGCTTACCGCAGTGAAAGAAATTCCGATAAAATGGATAACATTCTCTAGCGTATCTCCTCGTTAAGAGATGCGTTTGGCTCCAGTAAGCACTGGCCACTACAATTTTACCTTTTTAAGGGGTTATCCGCTGTGCGACAAGCTTTTGTCCGTCCGTCACGTGCTGCTCGAGTGTGTTTCCTTAGCACACCTTCGAGACTCTCTGCAACTGCCTGTCTTACTTGCAGAGGTCCTGGCGGATGATAAAGAAGTGTCTAAAGAGCTTTAACATAGGTAAACATGAAATTTAGGATTTAGAATTTTAGATCTCGAAATTTCATACATTTCGACATTTTAATAAAGTTGTTTTATTTCTATCTTTTTGCCGCATTTGTTTCGTACATTTGCCTATATTTGCTGTTTTACTAGTATTTTTACTTTCTCTACTACGTAGAGTAAGTGGAGGAAGTATTGCATTCCACCCAACAATTTGATGTCGAGATTTCACAGGAGAGATATGTTTTGAGGTCCCCCAAATACCCCCCCCCTCAAAAAAAAGCATTCTTTGAATAGCTCCGTGTCTATGTGTGTGTCTGTCAGTCTGTGGGCAGCATAACTCAAAACGTAAAGTCGGTTAAAAACCAAGTTGGCATTTAAGTTTAATGTCTTTTAAAGATGCTACACGAAGATTTTGAAGAAAATTCCTCCACCCTAAACTACCCTTCACATGGAAAATTTTTCGAAAATGGCTCTAACGATTTTGTTTAAAATTCCATGTTTAGGATATTTACCTCAAAAATAAAATGTATATTTTGAATGTTCTGACTATAGCCCATGTAGTCCTGTTTACTCTCGATGACTTTTTCATAACTGCTAAATCGTAAGAGATAGACCAAATCTTACGCAATAAAAAAGTAGGTCCTGCTAAAACATACAATTTAGGTGCAAATAAATTTTGCTGTAGAGTGAACCATTCCGGAGGTATTCTTTGTTATTGGTGTGAGTTTTGGAAAACTTAAACTTTTCTCTAATGGAAGTACGTGTTTCATTTTTTTACATCTTAGCCGTGCAAAGAGAACGGAATCTCAAAGCTTTAAAAGTTTTGACTATCGCTCAAAGCCTACTGTATTCCCACCAGGGTTGCCAATCTTTAAAAGTAAAATTATCGTACCAGCCAATCTAAACTATAGATATGGCTTCAAAATTATCGTACATCATAAATCAAATGCCACAACAGTAAAAATATGATGTGTTGCACTCACATACTTCCTCTACTCTTGTACTAACCATTCTTACAAACTCTTATTCGTATATCATCTTCGTGTTAGTTGAGATAAACAATTGCAGAAATTACCTTACTGTATATCTTCTTGTAGGTACACGGGGAATATGCGAAATATCCATAAAAACATCTCAAATATATAGCATTGTAATCAAAATCGTTAGACCCATTTTCAAGGAAATCAAATTTTCGAGAAATTTTCTATATAAAGTGTAGTTAAGGGTGGAGGGATTTTCTTCAAAATCTTCGTGTCGCACCCTTGAAAGACCTTCAATACCAACTTTGGGTTTTAACTGACTTTTCGTTTTTGAGTTATGCTGTCCACACACTGGCACACAGACACACACACAGACACACACACACGCGCGCGCGCGCGCGCGCGGACCTTTTTCTAAAAATGCTTTTTTTGATTCAGGGGTCTCAAAATATATATTTCTGGTAAAATCTCGACATCGAATTTTTGGGTGGAACACAATAGAACTTCCTCTACTTTACTTCATGTAGTAGAGAAAGTAAAAATATCAGCATAACACGAAAATGTAATACTATTGATGTTTTTGGTACCCACTTACAAGATTGATGACCACAACGAGTATTGCAACTTTAGCACTTATGTTTCTCGCACTATTGATCTGAAAGTTCATCTTCCTCAACCCTTGCAGCATTATATAAATTTGTTGTTGAGATAAACTTTAACGTCTTCTCGGTGACTTGCAAATTTTCGGACCCACCACATTCTTTCGTAAGCTGAGACGACAGAATAAGTACGTACATTTACCGTATCTAGCGCCAATCTCTTTCTAATTTTGGTTTGTATTAAACCCAGTTTAGAAAAAGCGCTTTCACAAGAAGCGCTTCTGTGGAACAACGGAATCACTGATATGCAACCTCCCCCAGTTCTTTGAAATCAGCATTTCCACTAAGGTGACACATGTGTTTAACAGCACTGCAGAAACTGCCAGGTTCAGACATGTTCTTAATTTCACACGGAATATCACTTATTCCGAGTTTTCTCCATTGATCATCAATTTTCTGAACATCGATTTTCTTCATTGAAATTACCAGATCTGGGCACACTGGCAATAAGAGGATAAAGGTTAGAAGGATTAATAGCATATGAACTGGTTGTCTTAGAGGGGCGGAGACAGGCCATGAGGGCAAAAGTGGTATCGTGAGTGAGAGAGTGAGTGAGTGAGTGAGTGAGTGAGTGAGTGAGTGAGTTGGGTTTAAGGGCCCGTCGACAGCTAGGTCATTTGGGCCCAAGTGGTATCGTTATTTGTAATTAATTTCATTTCGCTGGTGTGACAAGCCAGCGAAAATTATATTTCGCCGGTATCGAAGCATCACACATTCAAATTATCGTATGCCCCCATAATTATCGTACGGGTTGCCAACCCTAATTCCCACATTCCCTTGTACCTACACGAAAATAAACAATAAGATAATGTGTGCAAATGTTTATCTCAACTATCACGAAGAAGATAAAGAAATAAGAGTTTGTAAGAATGGCTAGCACAAGAGTAGAGAAAGTCATGTGAGTGCAACGCATCAGATTTTTTCTATATTGAAATGTACCCCTGGCTTTTGCCATGATCCATTTTATAAGGGCGCTGATGACCAAGTAGTTGATCGCCCCTAATACTAGATTATCATCATCGTCGTCGTAGTCGTCCTCGTCATTGTCGGCGTTAAATGAAAGCTGGTTGAAGAATGTCTCCAGAACGTGTTTAAAACTGCTGCCCGAGTATAGAAATATCGATTTTCAGCGGCCCGTTATCAGCGTTCTCAGTGCCACAAAGATCTCTCAAATCTCGAACTAATCACTTGACAATGCGATACTGAACAATGCTTAGCTGCATTCTTGCGTTACGCAGCCTCCTCTAGAGACGTCTGTTTTACCCAAGGTTGCTCAACAGTGCAGCACACGCTCGCTTCCCGTATACGTGTTGTTTTCCCCCACCACTGACCAAGCCAAGGAGAGTCAGACCTGCTAATCTGAGGCGGATGGCGCGGAGTAGTAGTACAATTCAATGGGAAGACGAATATATTTTTTTTTTTTCGAGATGACGATAAAATTAAGTGCTTGATTTTTAACACTGTTAGTTGCAGATTTATACCACTTTCCTTGGCTAAGTTCCGTGTTTTAGGATAAAAGTTATTCTCTTGAAAAAATAAAACAAACTTTCTTCACAATTGCACCACACACTTTCTTCACAATTTGAACACCTAAAACATATCCAAAATCCAATTATTCGGCACTTTTTAAGTTTCCATGTAGTGAGGCTTTTACACGAGCTACAAAATATGAAACTACTTGCATTGCAGAATTCCACGACCGTAAAATGTTCTGAGAAAGAAGGGTGGGAATTATTTAGGTCCTCGCCCTGCTGTGAGTATCCGAGATTACGTTTGTTTGCATCAAGTTTAATGGCAGTCTGTAGCTCCAATTATATCTGTGAACAAACATTTTCAAAAATGAACTACATTAAAGGCGAGTATCGCAGGAAGATAAGTGACAAATCACCTTGCTTATCTTTTGAGACTGTACTTCATCTTTTGCGCCAGATATTGAAGACCTTCTGAATGTTAAATCGTGCCAAAAAGTATCCTCAGAAACATCGTGGGTTAATCAGGAGTAGAATATGAATGTATAAGCCTTTGATTTCCTGTGCATAAGAACGCCGGCACAGTGCCGCCACTGGAACTCAGTAACCACAAATAAATGCGTCATTCTGTCCTAGCGAGTGGAAGGAGGTGATTTCAACCACCCCATTACCTGCCTTATACTTCAGCACCGCTGGTTTAACTGCTCTTGTGATTTGATTCGTAAAGCCAAAAGCTGTTGTCCCAAAAGACTATATTCCATACGAAGAAAAGCATTAACACTACTGTCATGTCCTCGAATCGGCGCACACCAGAAATCTTGGCTAGCGTATGATAATTGTTCCTTCGGTGTTGTGAACTACGCTGTGAAAATTCAAGTCACCATTTCGTGCAGTTCTTATAAAACTGACGTAAAGTCTTAAGGGGAGGCATCGGTGAAATTTGGACAAAAATGACGAAAAATGCGATTTTTCGTTTTTTGCCTTAAAATTATGTCTGTACCTTGTACTTTCAGAATCTACCGTCGTTTACTCCTCATCACCATTTAAGAGGCCGTTACGCCATGATTTAAATGCCCATGGCGTATGTATGTTGTCATATACCTAAAACTTTAAAGTCATTTTTCTCTGCTTTCTATTTTTTCACATTTTTCAATCTTCAAAATGCATCTTCTCATACAGTTCTTAATAGATTTCTTTTAAATTTTGCACACATGTTTTTAGATAGTTGCTTCATAAAACTTGGTATTTTAAATGCTCTAGATGGAGTAGTTTAATTGTTATCGAATTTTTATTTTGAAAATTATTAATAATTTGAAAAAATGGACATTGAGGTATTCAATATTTTTTTTCTCCAAAACTGTTTGACATAGCCAAATAAAAATACCAGGTTTTGTAGACATAATCTGGGGAAACATATGGCCAGAGTTTAGTTTACTTAGAACAAATAATATTTTATAAGAAGCGTTTGCTATGCTACCCTAAAATTGCAACAAAAAAGCGAGTAAAAATTTTTACAAAAATCGTACATAGAAAAGTGAAATTTGGTAAACCTTCTAGTTATGCTTTGGCACACATACATACAAATTTTCACATCATTGTGACAAAAATTGTGGACTTTTGTCATTTTCACAGATTCCTCTCCTTAATGTTTCTATACTTTCTTTCACCCTTTAAATCGCTTGTCATTTTGAAGTACAACATAGGAACGTATTAAGCAAGATTCAACATTTTTGTTAGCAAGAATTGTGATTAATTGTACTGATGTGTTAACATAAAAATGCATAAATTGAAATATAATTTTAAATCTAGAGCAAAAGAGCATATATACGCTCTACTCAAAAGAAAAACAAGAAAAGAAAAACAAAGAGTAATGAACAAGGCTCGACCTCGAAAATGATGACGATGCTATACTCGTTTCAGTTGCGCCAGAGAGGTTCGCTCTAAAATATCGCTTGTTTTCGTGTAAATGGATGATATTAACCAGAGGCGCACTGCACTTTAGAAACACAGCCACTACTTTGAATTTTAAACAAACAGGCCATACGTCTCCTATCTCAAATTACCTGGTTAAGATATCCCCATATTCTCTTAAAATGTTTTGATGTTCTTCATTAACAGCCGATATATGTTTACACACGATTTCAGTAGGGTGATGGCAATGAAGACCTGGAAGAAATTCACTTTTGTTGCAGTAATGCTCAAAGAACCGATACTCTCCTTCCCGCTGTTCGACGTTCAAAGTGAGCATTTTGTGCACACTAAAGTTATTAGTTATTTCAAAGGTACGTAGGCATGCAATCAGGGTAGTTTATAGTTAGGTGTAACGCAAGGGAGGCTTGCCAGCGTGAGCTGCGTGAAACTTCGGTGCTATTCGGATAATGTCGGGTTACTTCACTCGATTGAAGGCCACATGTCACTTCCACTACCTGCATTGTACCTGCCGCTAACCGTTGTCCGTAATAGGTTTCCTAGCACCCTGCAACCGGCGTAACGGCACCCTGGGCATGTTCTCTACCGTCAAGCTTTCGTTGCATCAGCTCTAGTTAAACACATCCACTATTATACTTTGTGATCCGAAGAATTTATACATCACTGGTTTGACTGTGGAATACTGGCTGGTTCCCTAAAACCGGTTTAACGTATATGGATTACCAACGCATTTGCTTCAGTTGGTGAGCTAAAAGAAGCAAAGTTCGTATATATGGGGAGAGGAATAACTCTACCATTATATCTTAGTTTGGCCGTGAACAATCGGCACCTACTGGGCGCAAATGACCGTAGTAGTTGTGCGTCCTAAAGCCCTACTACTAGTACTAATCGATACCTAAGTAATATGACCGTTATAAACAAGGATGAGTACCTTAAATCCTATCCTGAAATCGATTCTCAGTGTAGATATTATTCAACTATTATTATTATTGTCATTATCATCATTATGATTAGGATTTATTATTATTATTATTATTATTATTATTACTATTATTATTATTATTATTATTATTATTATTATTATTATTATTATTATTATTATTATTATTATTATTATTATTATTATTATTATTATTATTATTATTATTATTATTATTATTATTATTATTATTATTATTATTATTATTATTATTATTATTATTATTATTATTATTATTATTACAGCGCAGAGGTAGCGCGCCTGCCTCTGGCACAGAGCTCCCAGGTTCGACTCCCAGTACCGGCGTGGGTATTTTTCCCTATCTGGGAGGTCTGGCACAAGGTGCACTCAGCCTCGTTACGTCCCGTAGGTGCCAATTGAGGAGCTACTTGACAAAGAATTAATGACCCCAGGTCGCAAAGGTCACATAACCGGCCGGGAGTGCTTGGGGCGCTGAGTACGTCCCACCCTCCAGTTCTGCACCCCACTCATGACGCCTGTAGAGGTTGGGGACACAGTGGCTGGGCGGGTAGCATTGGCCCCCGAAGGGCTGTTGTGCTAGGTTTGTTTTTTAGTATTATAATTGCGTTTAGTAGTACCACTACCATTTTATTAATGATTAAATTATTCTTTCACCAGCTAATTTGTGCAACAGTAATGTAACCAACATGAAACATAGTGCGAGTATTCTGCAATATAAATTTCAATGTACTTGTCAATAGGAATTCAGCACTCCAAATAACCATTCGATGCTTGGACTATTGAAGTGCAGGGATACAGCTTACTACCCTGATTTAATCAATGTGGAGAAGAATTAAAGTAAATATAGGTCTTTTTCTTCATTCTCTGTTTACCCTTCTCGTATGGAGGAATTAAACCTCCCCGACTCTCCCCCCCCCCCTCCAGGATTCACAAGTGGGAGCCTGGGGTCAGCTACCTCTCGAGGAGCACACAAACTGTGATTCAGAGAGAGAGAGAGAGAGAGAGTATAGGTTCCCCAAGTGCTCCCCAAGAATGAGACTAAGCAGACCGAACGAGCTGGCTCAGGCGGTAACGTTTCTGGCCTGCATTCGGGAGGTCGAGGTTTCAATTCCCGCGGACGACCTTCTTAACGCTGTGTGTGTGTTTTTTTTTTTTTTTTTTTTCGCGCAGACTGGGAAGGATATTTACATTTCATCCCCTGAATGACTCCCTTTCATTTTATTCTTTCTCTGTCCGGTATTTCCAGGTTGTAAGACTCGGCGGTGTCACCCGTAGGTTCAGCTGCGGTGGAAATACGGTGTTCGGATGGGGGAGGCACTGTGGTTGGTTGGCCACCCGTAAGGGGTACTGATTGATCAGCTGGACTTGGCTGGTGGCGCGCTTTCTGTGGTGACTTGGAACTCCGTCGCGGCGAAGAACCACCTGCACTTGTTAGGGACCCATCGTAGTAGTTCTGCCTGTGATGCGTTCTGGTCAGCTGTAGGGTACTTTCGTATCGTCCTGCCTCCCGTTGTCTAACGCACATTAAGCCATTGGTTGACGTGTCGGAATCCCCACCGTGACAGGCAAGACAAAAGGAGGGATGGGATGGAATGAGGGCGAAATGTATCAAAGGAAATGTGGTGATGGAGCAGATGGTGGAAACCGTAGAACCTGAAGAAAATCCGCTTTGTGTCCACAACAAATCCCACATGCGGTCCCCTGGGGTCAAACCCGCGCCGCCTTAGTGAAAGGTGGGTGGTCTAATCACTCGTACGATATACAATGTATTTGTTGGTTCCTCCTTAAGCAGTTCATATCTTAGTATGTGTTCGATCCACAGCAAACATGCCCACATTGAGGTTTCAGCTCATATTCAGAGGAAAATCCACAAATAACTACACGTCGATGTGATGGAAGCCTCGACAATGAAATGCTTATAACAATCTTTAGTTGTGAAGTCGGTGTATAAATTACTTTATGAGGACAGGTTAAATTCAGTAATTATAGTATTAGGGGTTATTATTTATAAATTACATTTTAAACATTCGATTATGAAATTGTTTAAAAGAATTTGGTAAATTTTTCTATGCGTATTATTTTGATAATTTGTTATAAATTTTGTTGTTTAATATTTGATGAATTTTGGGAAAATTTTAATTAAAGTAATATTTGTAAATGTCAGTTATATAATACTAAATTGTATATTTATTGGAATTATTTGAGTAAATTGGGTTAGATATGATTTTTGGTATACTAATTGGAAGCTTTGTTGGTTGTTTTGGTTTGATGAATTAAGAATAAATTTAATAAACTAGTTAATATTAGTACATGAAATTATTTCCGTAATAACTTATGAAATTTGGAAAATTTAGATTAAATCATTTTGGAATTTTAATGTGAGACTTTTTTTATTTTGGTTGATGAATTATGAATATTTTATTAAACTAAATTAATATTTCAAATGAAATTTACTGTAATATTTAAAAATAAATACTTTTATATGAATTGGTGATTTTGTGTATATATTTTTGTATTTTTGATAGAAGCCTGTTGTTTTTTGATTTGTTGAATTATACTATTTCTAATGAAATGAGTAATAAATGGAATAGCATTAAATTTGCTATATATTTAAACTGGGTTAAATATATACGCATATATTAATTTATGTATTAATATTATGATTGTTGTATGTATTAGAGAAAATGGTTGTATGGACATTAGATGTAATAAATTATAATTTTCAGCATGTTTAGATCGTGTATGTTGCACAAAATTTCGTTTTAATTTCGTTGTGTACTATATTTTTCTTGTGTAATTTTTAGGTTTTCATAACTTGTAGACTTTTGTTGTAAATATTTATGAAAGTTAAACGAATAAGGATCTGGAACGTAAACCCTGGATTAAGTATTTAGGTGCCAGGGTTTATTATTGCAAGTTTTTATTTATCCCTCAGGCCGTCCCCTCCGTCCCTCCCTCCGTCCGTCTCTCCCTCCCTCCCTCCGTCCGTCTCTCCCTCCGTCCGTCTCTCCCTCCCTCCGTCCGTCCCTCCGTCCGTCCGTCTCTCCCTCCCTCCGCCCCTCCCTCCGCCCCTCCCTCCGCCCCTCCCTCCGTCCCTCCCTCCGCCCCTCCCTCCGTCCCTCCCTCCGTCCGTCTCTCCCTCCCACCGTCCGTCCGTCCTCTCTGTCCCTCCGTCCCTCCCTAACCCCTCCGTCCCTCCCTCCGTCCGTCTCTCCCTCCCTCCGTCGGTCCGTCCTCTCTGTCCCTCCGACCCTCCCTAACCCCTCCGTCCCTCCCTCCGTCCGTCTCTCCCTCCCTCCGTCCGTCCCTCCGTTTGTCCGTCTCCTATGACCCTCCGTCCCTCCCTCACTCCCTCCCTCCCTACCTCCGTCCGTCCCTCCCTTCCTCCGTCTGTCCGTCTCTCCCTCCCTCCGTCCCTCCCTCCGTCCATCTCTCCTTCAATCCCTCCCTCCGTCCATCCGTCTCTCCCTCCCTCGGTCCCTCCCTCCGTCCGTCCCCTCTGTCCCTCCGTCCCTCCCTCACCCCCTCCGTCCCTCCCTCCGTCAGTCTCTCCCTCCCTCCGTCCGTCCGTCTCTCCCTCCCTCCGTCCGTCCCTCCTTCCCTCCGTCCGTCTCCTATGTCCCTCCGTCCCTCCCTCAGTCACTCCATACCTGCCTCCGTCCCTCCCTCCGTCCCTCCCTCCCTTTTTCCGTCCGTCCGTCCCTCTCCCCTCCGTCCGTCCGTCTCCTATGTCCCTCCGTCCCTCCCTCACCCCCTCCCTCCGTCCGTGCCTCCGTCCGTCCGTCCGTCTGCTATGTCCCTCCCTCACTCACTCCCTCCCTCCGTCCGTCCCTCCGTCCGTCTCTCCCTCCCTCCGTCCCTCACTCCCTCCCTCCATCCGTCCGTCCATCCATCCGTCTATCTATTCATTTATTCATTCATTGATTCATTTATTTCTTTATTTAGTCATTTATTTATTATCTATTTATGAGGGATTATTAAAGAGCAGCCAAGATTTGCACAGGACAGCGGTGCCAAAACGTCACAACGAAAAGGGATCTTGTAATTTTATTGAATTGATCCTTCTTATTTAGCATGCATCCGCTTGAAGCTTTTCTATATACACTTCGCCACACTTGCAGTGTTATCGTGCCAGTCCTCGCTTGCATTCCTATTAATAACTGTGCTAGATATTAGATTTTACGACCTCATTAGTGTCTAATGTAAACTACACGAACTCTAATGAAGAGCAAAGCATATGCTGTAATGTACTCAATGTTAACCAAAACTTAGGCTCAAGAGTATACTGAGCTAAAAGGCGGCAGGGATACCCAACCTTCTCTCTTTGGAGAACCTTCCATAATGAGCTGCTATAAGCCACTCCATTTCTCCTCCCACTGTCCTTGAGGGATAGACCGTCAGTATCCAGTGACGGACAGAAACAGGCGATTCCACGGCCGTTTCTTAGTCATACCTTACGTTTTCTGAGAATATTTTCAAAAGACCTGTTCACTCTAGAGGATTTTTGCATAAATGGTAAACAGACAAAGTTTACTAAATAAAAAATTGTGGATCTCGTTAGAACACCTAATTTATGTCATGTACTTCGTTTTTCTTTTGAGTGAACTATTTCCGAGATATTCTTTCTTATTTGTTTGTATTTGCCAATACTTATACCTTTTTTCAAATAGGAATATATTATTTTTTTATCTCTTGGCCTTGCAAAGAGAACGGAATTTTAAAGGCATCGCATGGCAATCAAGTCTTAAAACATTTGACTATCGCTTAAAGCCTACTGTATTCCCATATTCCCCTTGCACCTACAAGGAAATTAGCAATAATGTAATTTCTGAAAATGCTTATTTGGATTAATATGTAGTAGATAGGGAAATAAACATTTGCAAGAATAGTGTGTATAAGAGTGAGTATAGCTCTGAATATATTTGCGAACAGAAATTCTCCAAATTGGAGTATACTAAAGGTCTATCGCAATATGTTACGCGACAATCACTTGGTGTATCTTCTAAGGCTATGCACTTCGACTTTGTTATATAGACTTGTTAAACGTAAGCGCTACCAAAGAAGTCACCAATGAACACATGTTTATCGCATGCGATTTGAAAATGCTTTCGTAAATCAAATGCAACGTACATGTAGGTAACCCACCACTGCAATACAACGCACGGCTGGGGGTTAAAGAGAGGCAAATTCCAGGTACACTGGAAAGGAGGTAAACGCGAACTCACCTCTTTGGCAAAGGTTGGACGTCGCTGATATACAGTGTTCGCATACAGGCATAATAAAAGAAATAATAAATTAACACTAATCTGGAAATTAAAGCACTTGCTACAAATAGTGCAAACTGGGGTTTCTTTTTACCTTATGGTTCACAAACCTCGACGTGGCTGTCATTAGCGGCAAGGGAAAGGTCCAACCGGTATACAACCCCGACTCATGTGTTATGAATAGGGAGCGTATTTTTCCCTCTTTGCCTACTTTATTCCTCTGTTCAGAAACATAGGTTTTCAAGTTATAAACACGTCTGCTGCAATTATAAGCCAAAATTCTTAGCTTTCAGCGTTTATGAATGTCTATTTTATACGTTTGTGCCTGTTCTGATTATTAGTGCCTAAAACTGCCTTTTTAGCCGATTTCTCCTGTTTGTAATTTGTGACAACAGCTTTTGCATTTGTTAGTTTTAAGGGTACATATGACTGAGTTTTGACAATTTTTTGTAAAAAATTGAATTTTTTTATTTTAGCGTTAAAAAATATTACAATCTTTCCTCTATCATATGTATCCATTATTTTTTGAGTTCCGCCATTTTTAAAGCTAACAGAAGCCATCCTTTAACTTCATGTGCGTGGTATTTAAATGTCCATATACGCCCACTTTTACGATATATGTGCACTGTTACTGTGCCATTTCACTCCTATTTTGATTATGCCGCTTGAAGTAGGTGAACAGGAACTTGCTAATGATTGGCTACTACCATTTGTAATGTAATTGAAAATATCTGAAGAAAGAAAGAAAGAAAGAAAGAAAGAAAGAAAGAAAGAAAGAAAGAAAGAAGAGGTCTGAGGGGGAGACATATGGTCCAGGGCAATTCTGAGGTCAGTTTATTTTCTTTTGTCTTTTTCTCAGTTTGCAATTTTTCAGCATTTTACTCTATACAAAATGCTCCTTGCGGAGCATTTCTTATCAGAATGGCTTGAAACTTGCACAGTATGTAGTAGTATGTACTATAAATCAAAATTGTATTGCGTTTTGATATCAGATGGATTTTAGTGTGCTTTTTATCCTTCAGAACAGGCTGTTACTGCATATTTTTTAAAAATTATGAAATATAAATATTTACATTTTTCTGTAAGCCAAACAAATAACCAGATATAAAAACCCAATACAATTCTAATTTATCCTTGTTTAAAGTGCATCTCTACACAATTTTAGAATGATTGGATGAAAACTTTGTCGCAAGGGACTTTTTAAGTGCGACTTAATTTATTTAAATAATTTGCATTATTTCTTGAACCAAGCAACATACAGAGTTGAAACTTTGCACAGCATAATATGGTTACAATATAAATATGCACACAAAACTTCATCAAAATTGATGAAAAATATAGAAGTTGGAAAATTCAGTCATATGTACCCTTAACGTGAAGCTTTCGGGAAGAAATATTACATATACTAAAGGGGTTTAGGAGGTAGTTAGGTACCTGAAGTATCTGCTTCGTAGAAGCATCACAATGCACTAATGACTTTGAAACATCTTAGAATTCGCTCAAGCACAAGTAAGCTAAGACAAGCTACATGATGTCCTAATGGATTGATAAATTAGACCTTTGTTTATGTAGGGAATGGAAAGCCCATTGTGTAGTAGTGTTTCAAGTGCACAGATCACGATCAGAGTTTTTTACGCAGCTATGCCAAAAGAGAAAATGTTGTGAATGTAAAACTTAAGGTTTAGTAACTGTGGCGTAAGAAACTCTTGTCCAGGGTTGCTCAACATGCTCGCTTCTCCTACACATGTTATTTTCCTCCCACCACTGACCAAGGCAGGGAGAGCCAGACTTGCTAATCAGAGGCGGATGACGCAGAGTAGTAGTACATACAATTCAATGCGAAGACGAATATTTTTGTTTTCGAGATGAAGATGATAAAAATAAGTGTAAGACTACACAATTTCCCTTGCTTTCGTTCCGTCTTCACGAGAAACGTTACTCTCGTGGAAAAATACAACGAACTTTTGAAGCACTTGTATGACACATTCTCCTCGCAATTTGAAGACTTAAAATATTTGAAACCATAATCCAATTATTCTGCACTTTTGAAGTTTCCATGTAGTTAGGCTTCACACGAGCTACAAAATATGAAACTACTTGCATTACAGAATTCCACGACCGTAAAATTTTCTGAGAAAGAAGGGTGGGAATTATTTATGCTTCTGCCCTGCTGTGAGTATCCGAGATTACGCTTGTTTGCATCTAAAGCGCGTCTCACTCTTAAAAGACAGTACACGTTAAATGGAGCGCAGTGTTGCAACATGTACTATATGTACGTATACCTCGAAGGTCGTCCGCTCGTCCGCTCAGCTGCGACATGTGATCGAAACAACTGAACAACTGAACCTGAATAACATTATTGTTTATTCTCCCCTCTGACGTTTTTCACCCTGCTTCAAACGTGACATATCCTTTGTTGCCGGGACCATAAATAATATTAGGCGAAGGCGAAGTAGCATCAGCTAACGAGTATTAGCGCATTAAACAAAGCAAATATGATCATACTTTCAATACGTAAATCTGTTAAATCTGTATACCTAAAACCACACGATATAATATTGTAACAAATAGACAGCAATTTTGAACTGCTGGTGTTCCATCGTACCAAGAGGCTCGACACTCCACATCGCGAAGGCACGTTCAAAGACAAAGACATTCTTCTGAGTCAATGACACTACCAAGTCATCTTATGAATTATACATATCCAAATAGTGAAATATGTATACTGCTATTTAAGGCTATCTACGTTATATCTACCATAATATCTACGTTAAGTTTCAGCCGCATTTCATATATCTCCTTGGTATTTTTTGTACTTAGTACTTCTAAATGCGATTTTACAGATATAAAAATGTATTATCAAACACATATGGAGAAATAAAATGACAAAAAGCTTTAATAAATTATGCTGATTACCTTTAAACTTCCTCGTCCTCCAATAGTGACGCGATTCTTTCAATTTCATTTCCCATTGATCTTGATGGACCGGGTTGTGAATTAAAATCAGATGATGGTGACTCTGAAGGGGCAGTTCTTGTTGACGAAGACGAAGACGACGAAGATACATTAATCAGAATTATATTCAGCGTGGGTGGAATATTTGCAAACAATAAAGAATGAACAATTCGCCGCACTCCACTTTGCACTATTCCATCAAATTGTGTTAACCTAGCGTTTTTTTGTTTTCCCACCCTTTTTGCTTTCTTTTTCGATGGCGTTCTTAGAGGTCCTTTCATTACTTCCTTTTTAATCCTATACACTGCTGCTTCTGAACACCCGACAGCCTTAGCTGTTTCTTTTACTGCCTTACTAACACTCATTTTACTTGAAAAATAATCTAACACATTCATAATTATTTGGCGTTCCTTACTTCTTAATTTACCAATATTTCGTCTCTTTCTAGCTTCTCCTTCCATAACTACAAATATTTACAAAAATATTAAACAAATAACGCAATAACAGCTCACAGTTACACACACGACTTCTTTCGAACTAATGTTAGTGCTGCTCCTTATACTATCTTCTGTGTCAGGCCTGACGCTGAATAGATGAATGCCTTTTGTTTGCCCTACTGCATAAAAGAAAGAGGTTACTGCCTTTTGGTTTATTTTAAAAACTTTCTCCAACCTTCCTCAACATTTGTTCTCGCTGGTTCCCTGATGTAAACTCAATAACAAAAAAGTTTCACACTGCGTAACTTTTGCAGTGCACATATATAAAAATTTCCGAAAACATTTAATTTAAAAAATTATAACACTTAACTGGGTAAACATAGATAATTCAAAGTAGGCAGGTAGTAGCACTATAGTTTACTCTACCTAAGAAAAAAATATAGATTCATTCTAGCAGTTAGTTTGTTAGTTAGTGCGTGATGAGTGTACAGCAAATATCGGACTTCTATTGAAAAAAACGTTTTCTGAAGAAATTTGGACCTATAGAAATGTATAATGACTCTGAAAAGGATATAACCTGATAGAGAAAAAAATTCTGCATAGGATAATGTGTTCAAACCTGAAATTTATAACAAATGAATATTTATACCATGCTATTAGGAATCTGGCAACAGAGCTAGGGTAGAAAAGGACGCGGCTAATGGCAACTTGTATGCGCTAGATAGAGACAGAGATGTCCCATTTAACTCCATACTGTCTTTTAAGAGTGAGACGCTATATAGTTTAATGGCAGTCTTTGGCTCCACTGCGAACAAACATTTTCAAAAAGAAAAAAGAAAACTACATTAAAAGTAAGTACTGCAGCAAGATAAGTGACAATCACCTTGCTTATACCGAGCGAGATGGCTCAGGCGGTAAAGTCTGTGGCCCGCATTTCGGGCCATCGCGGGTTCGATCCCCGTAGACACGTACTTTGACATGGGTTTTTCCGTGGTTTTCAGATGTGACTTAGGCGAATGCTGGGGTGCATTATTTCATGCCACGGTTTTCTTTCCATCATTTCCCTTCATCCCATCTCCTTATCTTTCAGATGTACTTTGAGGTGTGTAGTGTTGGCAGTGCCGGGCAGATGGCGCGAATGATTGCGCATGGTAACTGCTGTTCTCGGTGCTAGGAGGCGTTTGGTCGGCCTTGTGCTCCGTCGGGAGGGGGGGCCGCCCAGTGCAACACCGGAACCGCGGTGTGATGGCGCCGGGATGAAGAGATCTCAGCACTTGTTAGGAACTTCCGCGCGTCTCTGTGGCCGTGTTCAATCGGGTCAAATTGTGAATCTAAACCATTCTCGAATCATGTTTATCACACATGCAAAAAGTTCATAAAAATCGGTCCAGCCGTTTAGCAGTACTTCAAAGACATGTACACGGACAGAAGACATTTGCATATAAAGATAATCAGGAAAAGTCTATACTATTTTTAAGGAAATAAAAAAGAATTTCATTTTTTAAATATTTTCCATGACAGGCTCCCCTTAACAACAGCAATGGATTAAATCTTCCCAAGTTCCTCTTTTAACCCATTTCTAGGCAGTTTTGAAATTATAAACGTTCGTTTTATTACACTTATAAGTGGAACACAGTGTAGATATTATACTAACGCTTGTATTGCATTTCTCTCAAAGTGTAAACATTTAAAACGCTTGAGGTTCTCCACATCTGAGGTGTTCTTGTAACCATAGACCATGAATTTAAATACTACCTTGTGTAATAGATTCTTATACATTAGATGCTATGACCTACAACAGGTAACATCGAATAATTAAGATGATACTTACAATAAAACCGGTTCACGTTGAGAAAAGGAGTCATCTTTACATTTGCTCTATCATTTTCCGTGAAACGAGAAACATCAATAGAGGAGGTCTCTGTTAGGGATGTAGTGCTCTCTTGGGATAAACTTATTTCCTCTTTGCCAGGGGACTGCTTATCTCGTCGTTGGTAAACCTGGGAAACGGAGTACTCCATCTCCACAGGGAGAGACTCAAATAGAAGTGACCCAAGTTTCATGATGATGCAGTATAGGCAAACAGAGCATTACTTCAAATGCACTGCCATGTTCTTCATACTTGACAGATGAAGTAGCCTCCTTAAAACATAGGTCTGTACACCGTCTCCATTATCACTCTTCCCAGTGACCAATGTCTTTATACACACAAATCTGAACCCGTGCTATTCTTCAAACAACTGGGTACATCTGAAAATAGAAACAAAAATATTGTAATTCACTCTATAAATGTAATGTACTTATTTACATAATACCAAACATAGAGAAATACACACAGCAAGGACACACATGTATTCGGGAGGTCATAAGTTCGACTCCCATAGCCGAACTTCTTTACTCATAGTTTTTTTCGGGGTTTACCAGGTCGCTAGGCGAATGCTGGGAAGGATAATTCTATCCCCCGAATATTCTATCCTTCCATTTCACTTCATTAATAATTTCATTCGCCGTTCTTTCAGGGTCTTAATTGTCAGTGGAGACGTTAGGTGCAGCTTGGCAGGGATGATATGCGCACAGGAACTCTTTCCGTCCCTCATTGTCCATGGGATCTGGGTAGGGGCAGGGGCCACATGTGTGCGTTGATCCCCGCCGGTGTCCCCTTGGAAGACCCCGTAAGACCTAAAGACCTCGAGGTGTTGTCAAACTTGGTAAACTTTAGGAACCTTTGCCAATTTTTGTACTGCTAGTCCGGATCTGGCCGCCCGGTGTCTCCTCTCACCTCATCCTTCCTCCCGGAGGCACCCCCTTTAGGGCATACGTACAATAAGCCTAGCTTCAGGTCGAACACGCTCCGTGTCTCTCCTATTCTTATTCCTATTCCTAGAAATACCTTAGCGTATTTTGCGATTTCCACAACAGGTATTCTACGGTACATTTAGACTTACTTTCTATAACTTAAATGTTATTGCCATGGTCCTTCTTAATGCATTTTAAGGTCATGTTCTTCTGCGCTGACATATTCATAGAGTAGTTGTAAATATGGTGTAAATGGGATAGGCGTATACACAGGGTATCAAATGTTACTAACGCAGTTATTTATTACAATAGCTGTACCTCACTAGGTTCAAATCAGGCAGCGTTATGCACAGAATAACTACATACATTCTTCCCAGAACTTTATTTAACCCTAATAATACAAAAGTAAGATCAGTCATTAGCAATGATTTATGTAATACCAAAAAAAGAATTTTGTTGTTTAACGAAGCTGTCAATTGCCAGGATCAGATCAGCGTAGCCGGTGTGCCTGAATTTCGTCCCGCAGGAGTTCTTCACCGTGCCAATAAATCTACTGACATGGAGCTGTCATTTTTAAGCACACTTAAAACCATCAGTCTAGGCCAGGTTTGAACCCGCGACCTTTAAATCAGTAGGCCAGCGTCTAACCAACTGAGCCACCCAGACCAATTTATAATACCAATATCAATTATTGAGCAACGACTTATCTACACTTCAAT
The DNA here is from genome assembly GCA_030765045.1 of Tenodera sinensis. Lineage (NCBI taxonomy): Eukaryota > Metazoa > Arthropoda > Insecta > Mantodea > Mantidae > Tenodera > Tenodera sinensis. The sequence continues at coordinate 25,749,755 of CM060962.1, read as the reverse complement.
CATTGTTTCTGTAATTAAAAGATACGTGAATCTCTAAAAGAAATCAAAAGACTGGCGAGTTTTTGCTGTCCAAGATTACCGAAAACGCGAGGTAATTGCGTTCGAAATCACCTAATATTTTTAACACTTATTTAGGCGGTAGATGGAAAGCGGAAGCGCCATCAGGTGCTCCTATTGGAGGAACTGAAATAAACATTTTAGCATATGCAGACGACTTCGTAATTATACAAGATGTGGAGGAAAAGCTTAAAAAATCAGCTTACTTGTTCTATCAAATTATAAAGGGATATAACTTTAAAATCTCTATTTCTAAAACTAAAATTATGGCATTTCAGGGTAAATATCCTGTAAGAGCAAAAATTATATAAGAAGATAAATTGCTGGAATAAGTGCAACATTTTAATTGTTTAGGCTGCGAATTTACTTATGATTTTGACCAAGATATTTCTAATTAATTAAACAGATATCAATTAATGTGTGGAAGAATCAAAAGAACGTGAAGCACAACTCGAATAGACACTAAGATGAAGTTTTATAAAGTAATGGCAGTACCAGCCTTGATCTACGCCTGTGAGTCCTGAACATTAAAGAAAAAAGATGATAGTCTCATTTCAGGCATCAGATATGAGATGTTTTAAATCAGTGTTAGGACATACAAAACTGAATAAAATAAAAAATCAAGAAATTAGAAATAGATTGAATATATACGCATTAAACGAAAAAAAAAAGTGTGAATTAAGGTTTAAATGGAAGGAACACCTGAATATAATGGATGATAGGAGAGTGACAAAAATAATCCAGAACAGGCCACTTGGCCTAAGCCATGAAATGAAGAAGAACAAAAAGAAAAAGAAGAAACACGCATCAAGAAGCTTAGAATGCGCTGTTTAACTGCAGTTGTTGCAGTGTAGTTTATATGCGATCAATTTTGAGTACAACTTTAAACGCTTCTGATGAAGCAATAAACGATGGCATTTAGGGGTTTAAGTATTGGCAAACCGCACATCATTACATAGTCTGGTGAACCACAACTTTGCTGCGATCGCAATCACAATTTCCATTGCACTAACTCCCATGTCAGAACAGCTCTATGACAGGTATCAACCCAACTAGCAGATCATGATTGTAGATCCAGCATATTTAACCATGAAATATGCCAAAAAGGAAAAAGAATCTGATTTGTTGTATTCACATAACTTTCTCTCCTCTTGTACCAACTATTCTTACAAACTCTTATTCCTCTATGTTCCTCATGTTAGTTGAGATAAACATTTGCAGAAATTATCTTATTGCTTATTTCTTTGTAGGTGAAGGGGAACATGGAAATACAGTCAAATGTTTTTAAGCTGGTCGCTATATGAAGGCTTTGAAATTCCGGTCTCTTTGCACGGCCAAGAGGTAAAAAGTGAATAACGGCCTTCCATTTGAGAAAAGTTTAAGTATTGCAAAACTCACACAGATAACAAGGAATATCTCCGAAATGGTTCCTCCACAAAAAAATTCATTTGGACATAAATTGTATGTTTTAACGGGAGCTATATTTTGGCATAGTAAGATTTGGTCTATCTCTTACTGTTTACCAGGTATACAAGTCATCAAGAGTAAACAGGACTACGTGGCCTATAGTGAGGAAATTCAAGATGTGCATTTCATTTGCATTAAAATGTATTAAACATACGGCATTTTAATGAAAATCAATAGAGCCATTTTCGAGAAAATCAAAATTTTCGAAACATTGTCCATGTAAAGCAGGCATGTCAAACATCACTCCCAGGGTGTGAAGAGAGGGGTCTACCCCTCCTTAACTACAGTAGCACGCGCTAGTAGAACCGGTTTTCGCTTTGTTTTCCCCGTTTTCCGATTTGATCATCACGGAGGGAGGGAAAATAGGGGGAAAATTTTCACGCCTGGTGAGTGCTGTTTGACACCCCTGGTGTAAAGGGTGGTTTAGGGTGAGAGAATTTTCTTCAACATCTTCGTGTCACATCCTTGAAAGATATTAAACTTAAATACCAACTTTGGTTTTTAATCGACTTTTTGTTTTTGAATTATGCTGTTTTTTATTTAGGGGCCTCAAAACATATTTCTGGTGAAATCTTTGACATCGAATTTTGGGTGGAATACAATACTTCCCCTACTTATAATACATAGTAGAGAAAGTGCAAAATGTGTGCTGAATGATAGGTAATGTTTGTGTTTTGCGGAGCTCCTTCAACATGAGGTAGGTAGGTAGGTAGGTAGGTATATCCCTGGCCAATCGCCAGGCTGTTTGGCGAGGCGTACACCACGAGGGCGGGCAGTGTCGGAGAGTTGTTTTTGCAGCCTGCCGAGTGTGGAATGACTTATGTGAGACGACCTTTAGCTGTGCATATATGTGTGTCAATGATTCTGTCTTTTTACGTTCAGGACGATGATTAATGCACTGAATTTACATTCATCCCATTCTCTGCAATTGTTAAGGATACCCATCTGTGAAATTTTGAAAATCTACAGTTTTGATTGGATTGATTTGAAATTTTTACACAACAATCACTGTATAGTGAGGAGTAACTGTGCTAAATTTCATACATTTAGTCAGATTAGTTGCTAACATATTAATATTTTATTACATTTTTTTAGTATTTGTATAAATGGTTCCCCCATGATGCAATTTTGATTTGAAAAACTTAATAATTTTCAGTTATGTTCTGTAATAGAATGTTAGTAAATTGGTGAGATAATTTCTTAATCTTGTTATTGGTTTGGATAAAAATAAATTTTAAAGTTTAAAATCATTATTTTTTTCAGTTAAATTTCGAAATGTAAACTTTAATATTTAATTACTCAGCAGTTATTCACGTTATGAAGAAATTATCTCATTTCTTTTTAATATTATTTTTAAGCAGGTACACCAAATTTCATGCCTAAGTACTGCAAATTGCATCGTGTGGAGCATTTTAAAGAGCAAGCAGTGCTAAACATAAAAACGTGGAAAAACTAAGTTTGAAGTCATGGCAAGGATAATGGAAGTATATTGATTTAAATGGACATGACCACTTACAGGCAATCAGTTAGGCGACCACGTGACATAGTTAAAACGGCCATAAGGCTATAAAAAGCATATCAAAATAAAGCAGAAGGTTTGTACTATTTGATAAAATAAAAATCAATTTTTGGAAATTTTTGAAATTTTAAGCCTTTTTTCACAGGTGCGTATCCTTAAATAATTGGAATGTTTGCTATTGTGCCTAAGGAGTTGATCAATGATGCTTTAAAGCTTTTGAATTTACAAGATAAAGCCATAAAATTAACTTTGGGAATTGAAAACAATGACTGTCTACCATTCCTGGATTTGAAGATCATAAGAAAAAATAATGAACTGAATTTTAGCATTCATTGAAAGTCAACACATACTGATAATTATATAAAAATCAAAAACTTTAACCCTCCTTCACATCAATTTGCTGTTTGCAACAGTTTAATTTATAGGCTGATAAATATACCCCTTAATAGGGAAGAGTTTAACAGAGAACATGAATAAATTATCAACACGGCATTACTTAATGGTTGTAAGAGAATTTATACATGAAACGGTAGAGAAATTTAAACATCAAAAGGCCGTAAATGAAGCTTCCACTCTCAAAAATATAAAAGATGACTGTAAATTTAAGAAGTTTACTCACCACCCTTAGACCAATAAAAATTTTAAAAAAAATTTAAAGAACATGGCATTGGAAAAACAAAGCGTCATCTGGAAACTAGAATAAAAGAACATCTTAGAAACATCAAATATAAACAGAGAAATAAGCTGTAGCAGATCATTTTTGGTCACTTAACCATGAAATGAATCCAGATAAAGCAATTAAAACAATAAAGCAATTAAATGGACCCATTGATTTGATGGCTTGGGGAAAAAATGTTAATTTTGAAAAACAGGGACTACGTTATGAATTTTAAAATACCGTTTATTGACTCTGTCACTAAATTTGTTTTGATATCAGTGTGAGTGAAGTAAACGTGACGTCAGCGTAACGTCAGCGCTCGCGTGCAACGGTTCGTAGTAAGGTTGACCAACGTCAGTTTACCTTGAAAATGGCAGAAACAAGGTGCTGGAAACGTGGTGGTTGTGTAAGGAGTACAACTCCATTTTCTGTGAAGTGAAGCTATTAGTCTCTACATACTTTGTGACATTGATGTAATTGTAATCTGTTATTGATGATCAAGTTTAGGCCTTTCATTTGAATATTTTACGATGGTTAACTTGGAGGAAAAGCTGTTAACACGAGAAGTAGATTCAGGATGTCTCTCAATGAGACCACTGAAACAATCGCAAAAGCGATGTGTGCTTCTGGCGTTCCTTTGTCAATGCTAAAACCTAAATCTTTGAAGAATGCTTTTCAATTGATCTGACTTGGCTACCATTCACCTACCGATCATTCCGTGCATTGAATTTTGCTGACTGAAGAATATCAACGAGCGCAAATGGCTGTACAACAAATAAGATGGACAAATCATATGCTCTCGTTTAATTTCCAACAGACGCAGGATACATCAGGCAAAAGCGATGGGAATTTCATTGTTACTACTCCAGAATCGATATTTTTAGCAATATACGGCCCGGTACACAGCGAGAAAGCACCCAGTTCATCGCTTTAAGTATAATCAATGGTATCAACGAGATACGAGGTCAGAAGTTGTTTCTGTTATCACCGATTACGCGCGAAATGAGAACCACTTGGAAAATATTGGGAGGTCAACACATGTATAGGACGTGTTGCTCGTGGTACCAACTTCTTAATTCGAGAAATCATCAAGAACGTGAACGTACTACGAGACATACTTCAACAAAGCAAGAAAATATGGAGTCAATAATAATAATAATAGTAATAATAATAATAATAATAATAATAATAATAATAATAATAATAATAATAATAATAATAATAATAATAATAATAATAACAACAATAACAATAACAACAATAACAATAACAACAATAATAACAATAACAATAACAACAACAATAACAACAACAATAATAACAATAATAATAACAACAATAACAACAACAATAACAACAATAATAACAACAATAATAATAGTAATAGTAATAATAATAACAATAACAACAACGATAACAACAACAACAACAACAATAATAATAATAATAATAATAATAATAATAATAATAATAATAATAATAATAATAATAATAATAATAATAATAATAATAATAATAATAATAATAATAATAATAATAATAATAATAATAATAATAATAATAATAATAATAATAATAATAATAATAATAATAATACTAATAATACTAATAATAATAATAATAATAATAATAATAATAATAATAATAATAATAATAATAATAATAATAATAATAATAATAATAATAATAATACAAATGTGGTATTTGCTTCTGTATTCTTAAGCTTCCAGGTCCAATTCAACAGGTTGGGGTTGTGTTAAGTTTTGAAAGGGCTACACCGAAAGTAATTTTATGTCCCACAACACAGTTTGAAAGAAAAATTAAAAGTACATGCTAGAAGATGATTGTTGGCTGAAACTTGAGCAAGAATGTCGACCCTTAGTACCTATGTAGCCAATAGGGAGGAGGCACATAATGTCTTAGGTTTAAAAGTCATGAAGGGGCATAGTAATTTCCAAGAATTAAAGTTCGGACGAAAGGAAATCAAGTTTAACCGCTAATGGATTACACGCAGCGGCGTCGCAGGTTACAAACCACCTCATCTCTTGTACAGTATGTTAGCACATGCAGAGAGTACTCGCCAGACCGTGTTTACCTGCCCACCAGTGTCTTATGGACATTGCTTACATTATTTGTTTGATGTAGATCACTTTAAGCATTTGAAGAATTCCTATAGCTATTAATGGCCACTTCGCTCGAAATTATAATCGTGCAGATCTTCCAAAAGATCAACTAGAAAGGCTACAATTAAGAAAAGGAAGAAACTGGTATATAACCCGATTCATTCTGTGGCAAACTTTTGGATCCGCGGTACAGAGGCTCATCTCTGAGTGCAATTGTTAAGAACTAAGTATCTGACTATTTAACTGGTTTAAGCCAGGTGCGTGGCCCGGGTTCGATACCAGGCAACAGTACGTGGGATTCGTGGTGGACGAAGCGGCGCTGGGGCGGGTTTTCTCTGGTTTCCCCCGCCATTTCATTCCACTGGTGCTCCATCTTCATTCCATGTATCATCAGTGGCACCGCCTGCGGTGCCGTAGTAGTAAAAGTGGGCGTTAAACACTACAAAAAATAGCCAGGAGCTAGGCCATGACAGTAAAACAATAACGACTATGTTAGCAGAACTTAGAGTTAGTGATGTTATGTTTTTGGAGATGCTTTGTGGGCTGCTGCTCAAAATGTCAGACCTTCTACCTATTCTAGAGGATTGTGAGCTAAACAACCAGAAGAAAGCTCGCAGGCATCTAAGCTCCTGAATGCATGCAAATTCATTCAGCATGGGCCGTTCCACATGTAACAACGTGGGGACACCACTTGTAACATTGTACGTTGGGTGCCACTTTTGTGACAGTCTCGTTTCTGTCACATGAAATACTCGGTAGCTCATCCGGTGCAGTAGCTGCCTCTGCGCTGTACGCCGCTACGTTGATTTTGTTTGGGATTAGTTACCGGGATTTAGGTAGGCATGAGTAGGATATTTCTCAGACGCGAGGTTAGATGACAAATACAGCTCAGACGTTTTCTGATTTTATTGTCCACCACATCTTTGCCTCTAAGTACAGACCTGAGCGAGTTTTCTTTGTATTGCGTTTTAAGATCGCTGTTTACTTCACCTTACGCTAATCTCTGTCGCCTTTCACACATCGACGTTTTTGGCGCGAAACTATACATTTTCGCGATACAGGTTCACCCTGGTAGCAGCATCGCAACAGACAGACACGTTCTCTTCAATTTTCCCTATTTATGTATCTCACCCCCGCACTTTCTCTCTAGTCCCGTTATGGGGGAGGGATGTATTTTCCCCAGCTGTGTCCTTGGACTTTAGGCAAAACGTCCCTCGGCGCGAGATGACAAAAGATGTTTGTCCTATGGCCTTCAGAAATGTACTCAGGTCAACATACTTTCAAGAGGCAACTTCTTTACACAATTTATAATACAAAATTATACTTATACCTAAGAGTTTTATATTTATATTCTGATTCTAAAATTACAAATATATACATAGAAGTTCCCGTCTCACACACAAAGACGGAAGAAGCTTTCTCCCCCAGCATCCGAAAAGGCGGTTTCAGTATGATGGTATCTCCAATACATGTATGCCCATGCAGAAGTACCACAATCAGTTGATAATCAATAATCGTGATTGCTGTCTGAGAGAGTGAGTAAGTTTGTAGTGTTTAAGGGTCCGTCGACAGCTAGGTAATTAGGGCCTGTCGTCTGATGAATAGGACAAATAAATCTCTGAATAAAATTGTTACAATTCGCGTCAGCTATTCCAGTTTCGATTTTTTGTAATTATGTGCACTAGAGCGTGACACAGGTTTTGATGTAATTAGGGCTTCCTATTGGAAGAATGATGATTGTTACTTTCTCATTAAAGTATAAGCCAAGTTAATGTTATCCAAAGTTTGAAATGGTAATTTTATTTTCAATTTTGTTTTATTAATATGGTCACTTGAGTAATTTTAATTTCCCAACGAATAACAGTTTATTTATTTGTGTTTTCTTTGAGTGTGTGTATAATAAAGTTATAATACCATTGACATGACAAATTATCATCATTTTACTAAATAAAGAATATTTTTATTACTGTCGCCAGTCTAACTAATTTTGGCAATGGTACTACGTATTATAATACTCCAATTTGAATTACTCCAAAATATGGCTTGTATTTTAAACGATACCACAACTCTACACAGAAACAACGAAGTCATCATTCACTGAAGTCAATAATACCAACTTTAGAATATCAATGTACAGGACCCCCTAAACTGTCGCATCAAACCGCGTCGTTCTTAAAAAGCTAGGGTGGTTACCAAATGGTTGCACAATTTTCATGGACCATACAAAATTCAGGGGCATTTATCTACAGTGAATTCTCGTATTCCTAGATCCTAAACAAAATAACCCACATATCCAGAACCCCTATTACGCAACCTATACGAGAAATTAAGAACCTGTTCCAGATTAAGTACATATAACTTATGTGTAGTTAACCTTATGGAAACTAGGTCAAAAGTCACACATGTGATTTGCTAAACAACAATTATTGTTTTATGGACTAAGAACTAATTTTCTTTTGATATCAGTGAGCTTCTATTGGACTCTGTAATTGACTCCTTAGTAATATTATTTACTATTATACTCCTTGTCTCTTTCTTATAGCGTCCTTAAGTTATGGTTGTCAACTTAACCGTGCGGGTGCTCAACAGAGTGAAATTAACGTTCATGTATGTACAAAGGGCAAGTGGTGACTTACCCCTCCAACAGCAGCACGAAGTTTGGTATCCAGTTCTTTGTAGGTGGATGGAACGTAGGAGAAAGCACTGTCTTATTTGATTATTCTTAATTCTCTTTGTTATTCTACTGTTTTATCTTTGTTTTAATCATCTCTTTGCTAGTTTTATCCATTTTCAACGCAACGAATAATTCTGCACTTCCTCTTTGCTAGCCGTACATGTGGGAAGATGTATCGCTTGAATGAGTTGCAGTAAAAGGTTTTAATAATTTGGAATTGTTTGAGTAAAGCTGCCCAGGACACTAGAGTTCCCTTGGCAGCTATAAATGAGTTTGCCGTGTAACACTTGTTGTTATGTATCTATCTATCTATCGGTATGTCACGCAATTCCCGAACAGAGTATTTCAGACTTCTATGAAGATGAAGTGAGCATACGATAGTACATGCTTGTTATTTCGTTCCTATTTTAGCTATTAGTGTTCTCCATCATCTTCCGCTTCACCGAGCTAGTCGGCTGTATGACCCAATTGGCGGCAGTAATGATGGAAATCCTTGTATCCTGATATTTCCTAGAGACTATATGTCATACCTCGCGTTCTCCATCTTGCTTAGAATAATTGAGGCGCTCCCTGGAATAACAACTTTACCTCCATTAAACCGTTTTCCCCGTTTCCTGCAAATATTGAATCCGTAATAACAATACTATCTGTTCAAAAAATATTATTACTCTCCGACAAACACAATACCTTCTACAAACATTTGACTGCTGAGTTGCGGCAAATTGTTGTTCCGAAGGCAAATTATAGGCAGTAGATAAAAAATGTCCAGACCACTCGAAACTATTTCATTTGCGCTGTGTTAAAAGGTACTTCTTTGTGGCGTGAAATGTACTTTTGATAATATCACATTTGAAAGTATACAAAAGTGTGGGAAGTGAGTGTGATAATACCTCCGGCACGGAGAGCGAATATGAAAACCATCCTACTGGAAGGAAACGTAAATTTCACGGAATGAAGTGAAAACAAGAAGTTGCGAAGGAGAAGAGAAATTCTGGAAAAATATTTATGTTTCGCCCGAAAACTGGTAAGACAATCATTTCTAAGAAATTTAAAGTCAATAAGGAATTATGCGCAAAGAAGTGTTCTGTAAAAACAAACCCGAACGATCAAGATGAGATTCATGAAAGAGTTTGGAGTAAATGTGTAAAGAACACGCAAGCTACGTTGACTTTACGTTTAATCGAAAAGAGAAAAGAAATATCAAGGACGTCCAATGCAACGATGTCTGATCGAAATTATAGCTGTTCATATACATATTTATCACCTAAATAAAACAACAATAGTACTCAAGTGTGTAAATCCCTATTCCAGAGAGTTTTGCAAGCTACCAAGAGTCGCTTAAAACAGTTTTAAAGACTTTAAATGTTGTTGCTCTCAAAGATAACAGGGAAACACAGTAATAGACCACTTATTTTGACAATCCTCACCCAAGTGTTGCCAACTTTTTCAAATCTTTCCAACGTTATTTTCCCCATGAAACTAATACGGTTCTCCAAATTAAATACAAAACTTATGATGAGTTCTCTAGGGAGAATAGTCGTATTCATTTCAAAGACCAAGAACTGATACTTGTGATTTCTGTCGGGAATCTGAAGTTATAGTGAATGTCAGCGCAAAGGAGTGTATGAAGAGGACAAAATAAAAGTTGCAGAGTACAGTAAACGAAAGTATTTGAGTTCGGCCAATCTTAATAACACAGATACTTTAGTGTGTGTGTGTGTGTGTGTGTGTGTGTGTGTGTGTGTGTGTGTGTGTGCGTGCGTGTGTGTGTGTGTGCGTGCGTGTATGTGTGTGTGTCTGTGTATGTAACGGAGAGGGGACACCTCGCACACTGCGACCCCAATGTGGATCTATTGCGGGCTACCACCCCCCCACCCCCACGGGGAAAGGATGAAGCGAAGTGAGACTGGAAGGTACGTTGGAGAGGGGAACCAGCGAAGCCACCAGAGACGCATAGAAGTCCCTAACAGTTTCAGATTGTGACACCCGGCGCACACCCGAAGGCATACCATCCACTCGGGGAGAGGGCGACAAAGCGACCCTTGCGGCCCGGGCAGCGACATCCAAGGAGCGACAATGAAAGGAAACGAGAAAGGAAGGAAAAGGAAGCCGTGGAGAAGAGATAAGAGCACCCCAGCATTCGCCTAGGTGACATGGGGAAACCACGGAAAAACCCATGTGAGAGTGCGCGGCCATGGGGATCGAACCCGCGACCACAGACGTCACCGCCTGAACCATTCCGCTCGGTATACAGATACCTTAGTACTCTAGTTTGATTACGCGCAGAGCTGCCCTCGCGTAAAGCGATCATTACTGCGCAATTCTACAATAACTGCTTTGGTTCTATGTATTTAATGTTCTGCAACAATGACGAATCAATTAAATTTTATAGTTTTCTAGAAGGTGCAGCAAGAAAGGATTCAGATTCTGAATGTTCCTTTTATATGATTTCATATGTATGTAGTAAACTCCAGAATCAAAACAATATACTTCTATCGGATTCGTGAGGAGGGCAAAATGAGAACATGAGTATATTAATATGTTGTACTACTTGGCTTTCAGAGTAAAAAACATTAGCCATACAACACGTGTTTCCAGTTAGGAGACACCCATACAGTCAATGCAACCGTTGCTTCGATTTATAGGGAAAAATCCTAAAAGACATTGAGAATGTGCGTCAATACATTACAGGTGCTGCAGAGCTGCTGAAAGAATCCGGCACACTTTGGAGTGGTAGAAGGAGCGGACATCAACATTATCATATTACAACAAGAAACCCAGAGGCAAGGCGCAATTTGGAACATAAAAGTATGTGATTTTGTATTTCAACAGAAACACATCCAGGCTCATCTTATCATGTAAATGGCCAATGCTAAAGACTAGACTGATGATGTCGAGGTAGTCACGCCCTGGGATAACATATGCAAAGAAGAAACATGCTTTTACACCACTCAAATTCCTAGAAGAAGAAAATGCACAAATGTTAAAGACGATTATAGAAGACTATGCATTCGCAAAATTAAGTGAATACTTGGAAAGTGAAACACAAAAATGATCGTTAATAGCCATGCAGACTATTGGAGATCATTTGAAAGGAGTCTTTGTTATGCTATTTATTTATTTGCGTGCGTTTTGTGTTTGTGTATGTTTTTGAGTGTGTTTCTGACTGTGTTTGTGTGTGTTTCGTGTATGTATGTTTGCGTGTTTCCGTGGGTATTTGTGCACGTGTTTGTGTGCGTGTTTGTGTATGTTTTGTGTGTATATTTGTGTGTGTTTCTGTGGGTGCTTGTGTGCGTGTTTGTGGATGGTTTTGTGTGTTTTAATGTATATATATATATATATATATATATATATGTTTGTGTTTGTGTATGTTTGTGTGTGTTTCTGTGTGTTAGTGTGCGTGTTTTTATTAGTTAGTTATTTACTTATTTACTTCTGCATTTATCTATTTATTTATTTATTCACTCATTCATTTATCTATTTATTCACTCATTCATTTATCTATTTGAAAAGTCCACTTCTTTTAATGTAATATTAACATTATTGCAGATGATATTGTGACCAATAGGTTTATAAAGCTATAGCGTTTTGTTCATTATAACCTAGTAAAATAACTTAAGGATAACTTTAAAATAGCCTATTAGTTTGCAAAGCAAATATGTTATTCGGATATAAGTATAGTTTTTGTTACATTTATGTCTGATAACTCTACTTTTAATTTTAACAACTGTTTAATAGTAAACTATAGCAATTCTATTTTTTATTCTATGTCACGTTATCTATGGAAAAACAACTTTAGTTCTCATAGGTAGTTTACTTCAAATCAGTTAGTAAGTGTTACATATTAGACTAGCGCCTCATGTATTCTGAAACCACAACATTGCATTTATATTTTTATGAACTTTTGTCCATGCATGACAGTTTAAAATGATAAAAAAGGAATTAAAGTATTTGATCCTCTGTACTTTTATTTCAATGTATTGTCACCCATCGCATTATTGTCGGCACTACCGCAAAGGAGCCGAAGGAAAGAGACAGAGAATGGCCGCATTGTTGGGGCGCTTGCCGAAAGAGAGAAAAGGATAGAGGCTTCTGGAATCTTCTGCTTTGTATTACACCGCAATAACTGAACTTTCCAGAATAGTGCCTGGGAGATATAAATAGCGGTAAAGTGCGACAGACAGGGGACAGACGTATGTGAAGCGTTGAGTAGTCGTGCCGACGGAAAGGACAGACGTATGTGAAGCGTTGAGGAGTCGTGCCGACGGAGAAGGGACAGTTGTTGTGTTACCAGTTCGGAGCCGTGCTGTTGGTGAATGGGAAAAGACTTTCTTACTGTTGCAACGAGTGTACAAAGTTACTGTTTACGGAAATAAAAGTGTTTCTTTATCTCGACTACATCCGTCTTCTTTACTTCACACCCTCCAAAGTTACAGTATTTTAGTTCAGTCGTTCCAGAGAACGCCTCAGTGTTATATTTTGAGCAGGAGTGTGTTCAAGCTATCTGCATGTTGACCATTTGTTTCCACTTGTTAGTCCTTGGCTAAGCTCCGAGAGTTTCTTTTATGATACTGTTTCGTGTCTGCTGTTATGTTCATTTAGCTGATATTTATGTCTCGTGCAACATTCTGAGTACCGTTTAGAGAATTAATGTGTTTTGGCTACCAACTCTTCCATACATGAGATTGATTATTACTTTTCTTCCACACCGTGCCACGGTACGACTGCATAGAGTCCCCCTATCCTGTGCCCTCTTCCAATTCTAATTTTTGTAAGCTTTTCGGCGCCTCTCCAAGTTTAAACGCGGCGAAAAAGTCTATATAATTTTGTTATATCTTTCTTTGCATTTTTCTTTATTATTATGCCACTTCTCTCAAATTTTCTTTGTTTGCATTTTTAAATGACATAATATTGCAACTTACGCAATTTACCTTTATTTTATCTACAACCCATTGTGTAACAAACTAGTCTTCTGTATGCCACGTCATCAGCATTTGTTTTCGTCCGTGGTGTTGGGCAATGTATGCCACCTGAGTTGCTCGCCAGTGTGTAACGGCGAGCAACTCGTCCCCTTGCGTGAGTAAACGGGCAACACGCCGCACAGCTCTACTCTGGGGTAAGCTGCCGGCACGGCGCGGCGGGTGCTGGCGGAGACCTGCGACGGGG